>CM046876.1:629264500-629864500 GCA_025667525.1 Glebionis coronaria | reverse complement strand
CATGTGTCAAATGTCTTTATTTTTAGCTATGACAGAGGGTTTGTTGGTTTACAACTTTACATACAATGATTATCAATTTGCATAAACCAAAGAACCGAACAAGCTACACTTAAACTTTGTTGGCGAAGTTCTAAGTATGGATGTGACTTATGGATGTGGCTGTAACCTACACTTAACCGAACAGGATCGTATAATCGTATGTAAGATCGTTCCTCGATTCGATCTTACCAATTTGATGAGTTATGTTATTATTTAATGCCAAAATCTTATGTAAGACTTTTGTTTATTCTTCATTGTTATTATATTACTCTATAATTTTATATTTTGGTTTTAAAATATTTTACATGATTTATATGTTGCTACCATATAATGCCGTGATAGACAAAGAAGAGATTCGAATTTTATTTGTGCCTAAGAAATGAAGTTACTTAAAATATTAACATAGATTTAGTTTTTATATTTTGAATTTTTTATATGTTTACGTGTCATGTCTTCTTATATAAGAATTTTTAATTTTTTTTAGCAATTAATGTTCGTTTCCTCGACTCACTCGAAATTGATCTCCAATAAGACGTAAGACTTATTTGTTTTTGGTGAATAAATGCTTTTTGGTATTTTAAACTAATTAAAAATTAAAATTAAGAAAAAGACTAATTAAACTATTTAAAACAATTGTGAAAACTATTTTAACTTTTAATAAAACTTAAATCTAATTAAATGAAAACTACTTTAAAATACTTTCAAATAGAACTTAACCAAATTTTAAACTAAAAATTTTTAAATGAAAATTATTTTTAAACAAAACTTATTTATAAAATTTAAACTAAATTTAAAAATATTTAAAATTCTTAAAAATATTTTGTTATCTTTTTATATTTTTGAAAAACTGAATAAAGGAAATAAAAACTTTTAATTAAAATTTAATAAAACTATAAATCGTGTATTTAAACTAAATAACTAAACTGCCAGCTTAGAAATAAACACCTATATTAATTAAACTATACGAATTAATACACAAATAAGTATCTAGAGGAGTTGGTTATGTTGCTGGAATGCTAAGCGAGAGGTCAGGGGTTCGAGTCCCCTGACAGACAAATTTTCTATTTATTTATTTTATTTATAATTTTTTTTTGAACTTTTTGGAATATGAGAAACTAACAGATCAATAGGATCTGTAGGAATAAGCAGGAAGCAAATAAGCAAATATGCACAAAGCAGATAAGCTATAAATCAAAATCAGATAAGCACTAAAAAAAACTAAAAAGCAATTACTCTAAAAAAACAAAACCACCTAAGCAGGTGTAACCAATAAGTAAACAAAACAAGACTCACAACCAAAATAAGCTAATAATCTGATAAGCAAAAGTAAATAAGCTAAATGAAACAACCAAAATAAGCAATCCTAACTAGAATAATCAGCAACTAAAACTCGAACCCAAACAGTGAAAACTTACGCACGTCCAAACAATCAAAATAAACTTAATCAGATAACTCAAATAAAATTAACAGTAACATTAACATAAACATGTATCCAAACAGAATACCAGATTTAACTAAAAAACACTACTGAAACTAAAACTTAATCTAACCAAATAAATAAATACAAATAAGTAGATACCAAAAATGATTAAGCAGATCCAAATAAACTTGATGCAAAACTAATAAAACACTAGCAGATAAATCAAATTAAACTAAAACTTATAAAAAACATGTAAATAAAAAGAGAGTAGAAACCTTTTAGAGAAACCTTTGTGACGAAGGGTGGTGCTGAACCCCCTTATGAACCGATAACGAACATCACCTTCATCATCTCGACTTCGAACCAAGATCATCAACAGTATCCGAACCAAACGAACAGTAACCTCTTCACGAACAGTACTTTTAATAATTTTCCAGCAGGGAAAATTACTTATCACTTTCTTTTTATTTTTTTATATATTTTTTTTTCTTTATCAATTAAAATAAACAGTAATAAAAAAGGGAACAGATTATAAGAAACAGTAATTAAACAAACAGTAGTAAACTTTGACAGGAATTTAAATTGAGACAAAATTTAATAAAAACAACATTTCATTAATTAATAAGAGAAAATTACAATTGACTGGAAATTAAAAATTACAATAAACCTAAAACTAATTTGCAGAAAATAAATAAAAGAAAAAGTGCTTCTTGATTACATTTTTTATGGGGTTTTTATAGGCAAACCCTTAGAAAACCTTCTTCATGAAGAAATCAACCCTGGCCGCATATTCCATCTCTTTTCTTCTCTTTCTTGATCTTGCGGTGGAAAACCCCCAATCATCACATGGATCGCCCTCGTGGCGGTTTTTTGTGCTTCTTGTGTTTGTTGAGTGCTGAGGTGGAATCTTTTGATTGGTGGAGGGTTTGTGATGAGTTGTTACATCCAATCACGAAAAAGGATTTAGCCAAGTAGGATTTGGATTGAGGACCACTCCCTTGGTGGATCTTCCGATTCTTATAGGGATTTAATCCCAAACCGTGTGAATTACACGCTTGGATTAAAAGCCCCAAAAATTATGGTGTATTTTGATCTAGGGTAAATTTAGGGTTTGGGGTAAATAAGGTGGAGGCTGTGTTTTATTTTTGAGAGAGATGGGTGAGCAGTGAAAAGTGGGTGGGGTTTTCTAGTTGGTAACGAAGTAAATGGGATGGGTTACGTAAATTCGTTTTATGGGGTGAGAGGTGTTACACGTGTGTGTGTTGTTGACTGTGAGGGTTGACCAAACAAGTGAAATCTTTTTCACTTATTAACTTCCACCGTCCCATTCATGCATCTAATGGGCTTGGCCCAAATGAATAAAAAAACATTTCCATTCGTCTTTAATTTGTAATTGGGCTTGGGCTCAAATGAAAAAAACTCATCCGTTTGACAATTTAATTTGGGCCTTTTGGATTTTTAACTTTTTTAACAAGCACAATATAACTTTCAAATGGGCTTTTGAGACCATTAACCCGAATGTGGGACCCACTTGCCCGATTATCTTCGTAAATGATTAAATCTACTAAAACGAGCTTGATTTCGGCTTTCTTGTTCATTTCTTCAAAACCGTGTCGAATTGCCGGTTTTCGTGATCTTGGGCACACTTTTGGTCTTTTGACTTTGTCTTCGTCTCTTTCTTGGACTTTACTTTAACATTTGACCGTGAAATCCCGTGTTTTCTCTTCTTTTGATCATTTGTACCTATTTAACACAAAAACACAAAACCACGCGTAACTCCGACTTTTACGATATTAAACACATGATTAGGTCTTGTTTTACCTTGATTTTAGTGGTAAAATGATAAGTGTTTACACACTTATTAAATCCCCTACACTTGACCATTGCAATGACCCCGTGCAATGCATAGTTTTAAAGCATTAAGTAACATTTTTCTCATAATTAATCCATCTCGGCCTTTATTACTATTACTACTACTACTACGACGAAAAGATAAAAACTTAAAAGGAAACAAAAGTTATAACAATTTATTAACTTAGAAATTATTAGATGGAAGAAACTCGTAAAGAAATCTAAGACTTAAATTAGGGCTTTGGTGTCATGAATATTAATCACCCTCAAGTTTCACGTTCCTCATACCAAGCTTAAAAACGAGATCATTGTTTACCATAAGTCCTTAGGTTAAAACCACTTATATAAGACAATTGTGTAATACTCTTTCTCCAATTCCTACGTTGTATCTCTAGATTTTATTGATTTTCATTCACCCGTAGGCTCATTTGACTTATTTGATAATTATTATTCCAAAAAATGAAGGCTAAACGGTGCAAACCCGACACTCAAAACCTAACCTCGTCCCCAAAAACGTTGTCACTAAAACAAGCCCACATCAAGGATGATTTAACACGATTTGGGGAATAAATTCCCGGACCCAAAATTTGGCCAATAGTACTACTTATTAATTATTCCTCCAAAGTCATGTTGACTTTATGTGGAGTTTAGCAAGTTCACATCATATACCCTTAGGCTCTTTAAGATGTAAAAATGCTCCCCGTCTATTGTCCACACCCTAAGGCTCCTTGAATGATAAACGAGGGAATTGATTTTTTTGATCAATTTTTATTCAACACTTACCATGCCATACACCCTAAGGCTCTAATGACAAGGTTCGTGCTACATGCCCCACACCCTAAGGCTCCTTGAGGTCATGTTTTAATCTTATTCTTTCTTTATTTGTGATATATATAGTAGGCCAAATTCCGCGGTCCCATGGTCTGAATACCACCTACTTAGTGGTTATGAGCAACCTTAGTCGGAAGTCCACAACGCTGGAACCCTCAATGTGTTTATGCTTTAATTACAAGGAGAATAATGATTTGGCTAAGAGTTAAGATATCGAATCTACACCGAAAAATCCTCATTTATTAAGCAATTAAATATACAAGCGGGAAGAAAGAGCCACAAAAACTCATATAATCAAAAATTAACCCTTAAACTTATTATTAACTCTATCATCTCTCGTTATCCACAATTTAAAATCACAAAGAATGAGACTCGTGAATGCTTAGCCTAATAAACCAATTAAGGTACATATGGTTAAGGATACTAGCTAGAGTAAACTTGGATAAGTAAACTCAGGTTGAGTCAAAATATTCACGACGGGCCTAATATATCACAGATATCTAAACTTGTTAAAACCATTTTATTCCTTTATTTATTTTTGACTTTATTCTTGAAATGAAAATTTTTAATACGATGCGAGGAAAGAAAATAATTGGAAATACTACTAGGCCAAAATAGATCAAAAATTTGAAAAACGTTGAAATTTTTTTAAATTTTCCGGTTAAATGGGGTCAAACTCATGGAAAAGCCCACTAAAATTTCGATAGAAATCCCCCCTACACTTAATATAAACATTGTACTCAATGTTTAAGCATGTGGGAGAATAAACTCCCCTACACTTAGGACATTGAGTACGTTGTTTAAAATCGAGCTAAGAAAGAGATAACTAAAGTGATTACATTTATTCGTCTTATTTATATACAAGATTGAATCACAATAGCAAAAACTTATCGAAGGAACCGGGTACACGGGAAACACGGGAACACGGGTCGCGTCAAAAATACCAAAAGTGGATCATTAAGCACATGTCCTTGCACACAACATCACAACACACAAACAACCTACTTGGCTCCCCCTACACTTATTGGTGAAAATGGGTGAAGGTGAAAAAGGATAAAAAGGGTGGAAAAGGTAAAAATCTAACCTAGTTATATGATGCTTGATTTATTTATCACGAGTCTCTAGCTCGACTCGATTTCCCGAATGTCATCATTCAAATGGGAAAATCATGGGAAAAACCGAGATTTCCAAGGGAGGAAAATCTCTCCATGATAAAGGGTGAAACAAAGTCATATAAGGCATACCCCATGAAAATCCACCCGGGTCAAACAAATAATTTCCATCACAAAAGGAATTTAAACCCCGAGGTGGTAAAATCACGCAAGTCAAAGAAAAGTGGGGTATCCTTAGGCAAAAGTCTCTTACAAGGAAGGGTGCTATGGTAATATGGCAATGAAAGCACAAAAGTCTCTATTACAGGATCAAACACCGGTTCCTTAATGGGAAAATAGCAAGAGGTATTGACATTTAAGCTCAAAATATCATCAAAATCCAAAGTGGGAAGGTCGTCCTCTTCCAAACTTGATGTGAAAACATAAGTATCATCGGAGTCATAGGAAAACTCTTCCTCATGAGGAAAATAGGTATTTAGAAAGATATCTAAATCCTCCTCAAATGAAATAACCTCTAAATTAGGAATGATCTCTAAGAGTGGAGGATCCTCCTCAAAAGTCATGACTTCTAAATTTGGAGTATAAAAGTCAAAAGGAGTCTCCATAGAAGAATCACTCATAGAGATATGAGGTGCATTAAGATCATGGGGTGGGTCATCAAAGTTAATGAGATCACTTAAAGAAGTGTCATCATCGTAGGTATCAAAGATTGGTGAATCATAAATGGGTGGGTCAAAAGTGGGTGGGTTAAAAGATAGGTCGTCTAAACCGAAGATAGTGTGATTACTTGAAGAAGTGTCATCACTATAGGTGTCATAAATAGGAGTTTCAAAAATTTGAGGCTCTAAGGGAAGGGTTGAATTTATCACAAAATCATTTTGATTAGACGTTTTAATTCCAAAAGGATTAATAAAAATCTCGTCATTGTCATAATTAAGAACATCAATCATATTGACCGACTCTTTTCCATTTGATTTTGTTGTGATTTTTCCCATTTTAAAAACTTGTTGTTCATCCCGAACCCTAAGAATTAACTCCCCTACGGCTACATCAACTAAGGCTCTTCCGGACCTTAAGAATGGTCTACCAAGTATTAACGGAATACGAGGATCCATATCATAGTCGACGACGACAAAGTCCACGGGAAAAGTGAATGTACCAACTCGAACAAAAACGTCTTCGGCAATACCAACGGGGTATGCGAGAGTTCGATTAGCTAACTCTAGAGTCATACGAGTCGGTACAAGGTCGGGTAATTATAATTGTTTCCAAACCGAGAGTGTCATAAGATTGATGCTAGCACCGAGATCCGCTAAAGCCATACAATCATCGATTTGAGGAAACGAGCAAGGTAACACGAATCATCCGGGATCTCCTAGCTTTTTGGGAAGCTCTTTGAGAAGAATCGCAGAACAATTCTCAATTAAACGGGTGTTAACGAGCTCAACCATTTTTTCTTTCTTATTAAGCAAATCTTTAAACATTTTGACAAATTTTGGCATTTGAGAAAGTGCTTCAATAAGTCTTATGTTAACATTTACGTTGGAAATCATTTTCAAAAAGTTGGAGACATGAACGTCATCTTTGGTGAGCACTTTAGCCTTTTCTAACCTAGAGGGATAAGGAACATTAGGCTTAGACTTTGAAGGTTTAGAAGGAGAAGGACTCGCTTCTTGAACAACCGTAGGGATAGGCTCTTTCGGCAATGGAGAACTAGTACTAGGAGTGGTAGTGGGAGGAAGCACCGAAGGGGGAGTAGGATTACTCATTATGACCTCCGGGCCTTGTCTCTCCTTTATGGGCGAAGATATGGAAGGTCCCACTAAAGTGGCTCCACTTCGAGTATCGATAGCACTCACATTAGCACGAGGGTTAATCTCGGTATTTGAAGGTAAGGCTTCTTGGGGTCTAAGGGCTTGAATCATTGTCAAAAATCTCTTATCCTTGGACTCTTGCATTTGTCTAGTAGATTCTTGCATTGCTTTCATGATTTTCTCATGTTCGGTCAATTTTTGTAGAACCAAGTCCATTTGAGGATGATATGAGCTTAAACTCATATCTTTTTATCAACAAATAACCCTAAAACATGAAGCAAAATACCCATTTATCTTGTAAAAAACAGTGTTATGTGGTATGTTTGTGTTTGTGTGATCTTATGTAGGTAAAAGGATACAATTTCAAGCAAACAAGGAAAAATCAAGCTCAAATGGATGAAAAAGACAAAAGAGGATCAAAAGTGACAAGACTTTGAAGTTCAAGGACCTATCTTGACAATTTGTGAAAGTTGAAGGACTTAAAGTGCAAATAATGTAAAGTCAAGATTAAAGTCAAAACTGGTCAACTACAAAGTCAACTCAGTCAAAGGGCCATTTTGTACAAGTTTTGGAAGTTAAAGGACCAAAAATGACAAAGGAATGAAGATCCTAGCTTGAAATGGAAATCTGCCAAATTCAAGGACCAAATCTGCCAAGTTTGGAAAGTTTTGCAAAGTTGAATCCAAGTGAAAAGCTCTAAACCAATCAGAAGCAAGGAAATACTTCACACGGATCAAGCAATAAATATCCACTTACAGCCGTCACAATTAATACCATATCACAACAGTTTCAATCCGTGTGCAATGTTTTAAACCAATCAGAAAACGCCACGTGTCCATCTTCTTTAACAAAAATATTTCCAGGATCGGGTTTTTGATTGAAGCCGTTTCAAGAGAAGATCAAAACACCAAAGTTGCTCAATTTTGGAAGACGAATTCAATGGTGCAATCCATTTAACATATCATCCATTGAATCAAAAACACCCAAATGTGTTCATCACCTTCAAAGTGGATTTGCAGAATTCCTCCACGTGTCAAGCTATGATTGGCCCGAACACGTCACAAACTCCAACAGAATCTCCTATCTTGCCTATAAATAGCTAGGATGTATCTCATTTCAGTTTGTAGCTAAAATTTGTAAAACACATAGTTCTTAAATTTCCCTTTCCCTTTTTCCCTACTTTTCACCTAACTACTCAAGAGTCTGACAAACTCTTGAGTCAGTTAGTTAGTTAGAAGCTTGTAACTACTTTTGTAACTGAATTCAATCAATAAAATTTCAAATTCAAGTTTCCCGCCAAATTCTGTTCTTCAATTCCTGCTACTTTCCTGCTGTTGTGTGATTCCATTGTTGCTGTTAAATGTTTGTTATGATCAATCAATGATCATAACTGACATTGTTGAAGTCTTGTAGCTGTTTGATCAGAATTCAAGCATTTCCATTGTTCTTGAAGAATTCATGGCAGTTTGATGATTTGTAGCTGTTTGATTGTTGATTTTAGCTGAATACTAGTGATAGGTGGTGGTATCACTAGTGCAAGAGAGCTCAGCGCTCCTCTTCTTCCCAAAGGACCTCTACAATAGGTTTCTTAGCTTCTGTTTTATGTTCCTCTAAAACAGTCTTTGCATGCTCAATTTCCTAGTATAATCTTGATGGCTACATGTTATACTTGATTAGTTGCTGTTTGATTGTGTTTGAGTGTTTGTAGTTCAGTTACTTCATACTTGTTCATTTGAGTCAGTTTTGTAGTTTTTAGTTCATTTTCAGTAACATTTTAGCTTTGCACCTTAATTGAGTTCTAGTCTTGATAATTGCTTAGTTTCAGTTTCATTAGCTTTCATTTGGTTCAATTAAACTAGTCTGCTATAGCTTTTGTATCAGCTTAATTCAGAACTCAATAAGTCTTTGTTAAAATTTGTTAAAATCAGATAAAGGAGTGTTTGGTAGTAGCTATTAAGTAGATTTCAAGTGTTGATAGTTGTTGTTTTAGTGATCATTTTCAGTCATTAGGTGTTAACAATTGGTTTTAAGTCATTTGCAAGTCATATAAAAGGTCAAACAGGCAATTGGTTAACAAAAAGTTTGGGTCATACTTGTTTCAGCTTAGTCCTTTGAAACTCACCATTTTCATTTGCTTAGTTCTCCTTTAATCCTTGATGAAATTTCTTCAAACTTGTTTCTATTTTTAGTTTACAACATAAACTTTCAGTTTCTAAAAGGAAAATCTACAGTTTTAAGTAATAAGCTAGGAATAAGCTTTTTAGCTCATGACTGAGCAAATGTCATTCTCTGATGTGAAAAGCTTACTGTTTTACTAGTTCTCATTATCCACTTCAGAAAAGTCTTGATTTTCTTTCACAAATCCATCTAGTTAGTATTGAATATGAGTTTTTGAGATTTTGAGCTTTTTCATAAAAATTGGTCAACGTTTGGTCAACATAAGCTCATTTTAGCTTATTTCAAATTTCTTCTTCATTACTGGATGAAAATGGTTCTAATTTGATTTCCCGTTCTTGTAATCAAGTGCTTAATCAGAATTGTCACAAAAATCAGGTTGTGACTGATTGAAATAAGCTGTAGCTTATTTTGTGCTTATTAATAAGCACTCAATTGCTTATTTTGGACTTTTAGCTTATTTCCTTGAACACACGTAGCTATAATTGGATTTTAAGAGTTTTGCAAGTTGTTTCAGCTTATTTGGTTGAGTATTAAGCTCAAACGAGCTTAATCTTGTTCTTGTCCCGTTTTTGGTTAAAAGTTTGGTTTTATTGCACTTTAGTCCTTGCTTTTCAATTAGAGTTAATCTTTGGCTAATCTTGCTAGTTTTTAGGGTTTGCATATATTCAGTCCCTGGACTTTGTGAGTTTGTTAAATTTCAGTTGTAAAGTTTGTTAGTTTGTTAAAATTTGGTTAGTTTGTTAAAGTTTTTACAAGTTTGGTCCTTATAGTTAACTGTTTTACATTTTTAGTCCCTATAGTTGATAGAACTTTCATTTCAAGCATTTACATTTCATAGAAATTACATTTTCAGTCCTTATAGTTTTATATTTTGCATTTTTATATTTTACTTGAATAAAACTTGGAATTTGCAACTTGTTTTACGTATAAGTAGGTTTATATTTTTCATTTTTAGATAGTTTTGTTTGAATTAGCAATAGATTACCAAGCAAGCTTGAACAACCAAGAACAATTATAAATTTGATATTGATTGGACTTTCTATTAGTTAAGAACTGAGAAAACGAACTTGCATTATACACATTTCAAATGGCGCCGCTGCCGGTTCTTTGACTACACGAGAGACTATCGATTGACGGTTTTCATTGGCTTTTGGGATCCGTTCATTTGGTGAACGTTATTTTTACGTATCATAAATCAAAAACAAATAAAAAAATCAAAAATATAAAAATATATAAAAACTAAAAATTAACAAAACAATTCTTTTCCTAAAGAATTGACCAAAAAAATTAAAAAATCCAAAAAGCAATCTTTTTCCTAAGAGATTGCACCCAAAAATATATATTATTGGATTCTCTCGGTTTTTATGTACATATAGTATTTTCCTTTAAAAACTCATAAATACAAAAATATTTTCCATATATTATTATAAGTAAATACGTATACGTATAAAAACAATCAATCTACATATCTTCCATAAGTATTGCCGAGGCAATACACCGTGTTGAGGGGCGTTCCGGTCCTTGACACGCGTATCGATCAAACAAAATAAAGCAAGAATAGATAAATACTCTCAATAAGCAATAATTCGAAGAATACGAACATTTAAGTGAATAGAAAGGCGATGTGCTATAAAATGCCATCTAAGGGTCAATAGGTACTTAAGTGCTTCGCGCCACCTAACCCCCCGTTCACTTGGGAGTATTCTAAGAAGGAAAGCTTCATTGAGGGTCTTGCACCCAAAGTAGTATTACATATATTGATATTTTCTTGTGGATATTTAATATCGAAACTCGAAGAGGATAATCTTATTCTTTTCAAAGTCACACGAGAGCTTCTCTCTCATTCCTCGTATTGAGTTGCATGCTCACTCGCGGGCGTGCACAAATACCGATTGGTGTACAACCTCTTCCTCCGAAAAGGAAGAAAAAGAGAAAGAGTAAGACCACCACCGTTCACCAAGCCGATCACGAGAATCGTGCTTTGTCACCACCACAAGAAGCCATGGCTATTGATAACCGTACTTTGTATGAACGTATGCAATCCAACGTTCATGGATATGTTAGTGCCATTAAGATTCCCGACTTTCCCGCTAACACATTTGAGCTACATACATCTATGATCAATATGGTTTCTGCATCACCTTTCTATGGAAAACAAAATGAGGATCCCCATGCTCACCTTAAGAGATTCCTTTCACTTTGCAACACCATTAAGCATAATGGGGTTCCACCTGATGTCATTAGATTGATGTTAGTGTCATTTTCATTAGATGGGAGTGCTAAGCATTGGTTAGACACCCAACCACCCGATAGTATCACCACATGGGATGATTTTACCACTAAGTTTTTGAACAAATTCTTTCCTCCACAAAAGACTATGGCTTTGAGAAATTTGATTATGGGCTTTACACAAAAACCTAGTCAATCCTTTGGTGATGCTTGGGAAGAGTATAGTGAGTTGTTGAGGCGATGCCCTAATCATGGAATGGATGATCTAACCCAAATCAATACCTTCTATAATGGCCTTAAACCTCACCACCAAGATTCACTAAATGCTTCCGCGGGAGGGAGTATTCATTTCAAGACATACCATGAGGCTTTGAGCATTATTGAGACTAAGGCAATGGTTCAAACAAACGATCCATTTGAAGAAAGAGTTCATGTTATCCAAAACACTTCTCAAACACCTTGTGATAACCAATTCCTTAAATATCACCAAGAGATCCTTCAACAAGTCAAACAAGGACAACAAGAAATGACTCAAGAGCTAGTTCAAGCCTTTAAGAGCATGACATTGAACAATTCCTCAAACAATGTGAATGCCATCACCATTTCTTGTGTTACTTGTGGAGGTCCCCACTCTTATGAACAATGTGACAAGGTGCAAGGTTATCAAGGGGAATGCTATGCTTACCAAGAGGAACACCGTGAACACTTCAAGCCTAACATCAATCCAAATAACCTTTCTTACAAATCCCAAAATTACCTTACTCCACCCGGCTTTCCACCCCAACCACCCACCCAAATTCCACAAAATCCTCCTCAAATTTTAGCAAGGAATCAAGGGCAAAGACAACCATACCAAGGAAATAACTACAAGGCACCAAATCAATTTCAACCTCAAGCAAGTACCTTTTATCCACCAAATCAAGGATTTAACTCCCAACCTTTACCTTTCCAACCTCAAGGTTTTCAAGGTTATGTGCCACAAGAGTTAAATACAATGGATCTTTTGCAAAAGATGAATCAAGAGAATGAAAAGAAATTCCAAGCTATAGACAAGAAAATGAATGACCAATTCAATAAGCTTTTGATGGCATTAAATCAAAGACCACAAGGGGCTTTACCTTCCAACACACAAACAAACCCTAGGGCCAATGTTAATGCTATTACAACAAGGAGTGGTACAACAACAAAGGATCCTTCACCTCCTAAACCTACTATTGTTCAACCCACTTGTGCTCCTACTTGTGATAAGCCTTCTACTTCTACTCCACCTCCTCAAAGTGCTCCTATTCACTCAAACACACCTTCTCAACCCCCTCATACGTCTCCTTTCCCTTCCACACTTCCCAATGAAGAGGCTAACAAAGACAAATCTTCCACTACAACACCTATTCCACCTACACCCAAACCTACTCTTCCATACCCTTCAAGGTTGAAAAAGGACAAGTTAAAGAACAAAGATGACATACAAGTCTCCAATTTCTTAAGGATGTTCAAGCAACTCAATATCAACATATCCTTTGCGGAAGCTCTTGCTTATATGCCAAAGTTTGCTAAGATGTTCAAGGATTTGCTCTCAAACAAAGAAAAATTGGTTGATTTGCCCAACACATCACTTAATGAAAATTGTTCCGCGGTGTTACTTAAAACCTTACCAACAAAACATGGAGATCCGGGGCGCTTCTTGATACCTTGTAATTTTCCCGGTGTTGAAAATTGCATGGCTTTGGCGGATTTAGGGGCAAGCATAAATCTCATGCCTTTATCGGTTTGGAAACAACTCTCTCTTCCCGAGCTCACCCCCACTAGGATGACTCTTGAACTAGCCAACCGAACCATAGCTCACCCCGTAGGTATAGCGGAAGATGTGTTTGTAGGTGTGGATAAGTTTACCTTTCCGGCCGACTTTGTAGTGGTCGATTATGACATGGATCCTAGAGTGCCTTTGATTGTTGGTAGACCATTTTTGAGAACGGGTCGTACCTTGATAGATGTGGCGGAAGGAGAATTAATTATGAGAGTAGAGGATGAGAAAGTGGTGTTTAAGTTAGGGAAAGTTTGTGATAGAAAAGAGGTTAAGGAGTCTAGACCGTGTGAGACTATTAACATTGTGGATGTGCTAGATGAAGTGTGTAATGAACACTTTCATGATGCTTGTAAGAATGCTAGTGATGAGATTCCACATGTTGAAACCGTGGCCTCAATTGCTCCCTCGTTAACACCTTTTGGAGAGAGTGATTTCCTCTTGGAGGAATTTGAGTCCAACTTTCTTGGTGATGATGATTCTCCCATTAATTGGGAAGAAGATATTCTTACAATCCAAAAGTTGCTCAATGAGGACCCTATTCCTTCCCCTATTCCACAAGAGATTACCATTGAGGAACCTTCCATAGTAAAACCTTCCATAGAGAGTCCACCTCCCATTGAACTTAAGGAACTTCCATCCCACTTAGAATATGCTTTCTTAGAAGGAAAAGACCAATTACCGGTGATTATTGCTAAGGAATTGAAAGAGGATGAGAAGGAGCAACTTATTGAAGTCCTTAAGAAACATAAGAAAGCTTTAGCATGGAAAATATCCGACATAAGGGGAATTGATCCACATTTTTGTACTCACAAAATCCTTATGGAGGATGATTATAAACCCGCCATTCAAAACCAAAGGAGAGTTAACCCAAAAATTCATGAGGTTATTAAGAAAGAAGTGATTAAACTCTTAGATGCGGGTATGATTTACCCCATTTCCGACTCTCCATGGGTTAGCCCGGTTCATTGTGTTCCAAAGAAGGGTGGAATCACCGTGGTGCCTAATGAGAACAATGAGCTTATTCCCACGAGACTTGTAACCGGTTGGAGAGTTTGCATTGATTATAGAAAACTCAATGAGGCAACTAGGAAAGACCATTTCCCGCTTCCTTTTATGGATCAAATGCTTGAACGCTTAGCGGGAAATGAGTACTATTGTTTTCTTGATGGCTTTTCGGGTTATTTCCAAATACCCATTGACCCTAAGGATCAAGAAAAGACCACATTCACTTGTCCATACGGTACATTTGCTTACAAGAGGATGCCTTTTGGCCTATGTAATGCACCGGGGACGTTTCAAAGGTGCATGATGGCAATTTTCCATGATATCATAGAACAAACCATGGAGGTTTTTATGGATGACTTTTCCGTATTTGGGAACTCCTTTAGCTCTTGTCTCACCAATCTTGAGAGAATGCTTAAGCGTTGTGAGGAAACACGTTTGGTGCTTAATTGGGAGAAATGTCACTTTATGGTTAAAGAGGGGATTGTTTTAGGACACAAGATATCCAATAAGGGATTAGAAGTTGATCGAGCCAAAATTGATGTGATTGCTAAGCTTCCCCCACCCACCTCGGTTAAAGGTGTGAGGAGTTTCTTAGGTCATGCGGGTTTTTATAGGCGCTTTATACAAGATTTCTCTAAGATAGCTAGACCGATGACTCATCTCTTGGAGAAAGAGGCTCCTTTCATTTTTGACCAAGCTTGTTTAGACTCTTTTGAGACACTTAAGGAAAAATTGACAAAGGCTCCCGTTTTGGTTTCTCCAAATTGGGAATTACCTTTTGAGCTTATGTGTGACGCTAGTGATTATGCGGTGGGGGCCGTCTTAGGACAAAGAGTTAATAAGCATTTCCAACCTATACACTATGCGAGTAAAACCATGACCGGTGCACAACTTCATTACACTACCACGGAAAAAGAGTTGCTTGCTATAGTATATGCTTTTGAGAAGTTTAGACCATACCTTGTGCTTTCCAAGACCATAGTGTATACGGATCATTCCGCTCTCAAATATCTTATGACAAAACAAGATGCTAAGCCTAGGCTTTTGAGATGGGTTTTGTTGCTTCAAGAGTTTAAGATAGAGATTCGTGATAAAAAAGGGGCCGAGAATTTAGCGGCGGATCATTTGAGTATACTTGAGCATCCTTTTCAAGGAGATTTCCCACATCAAGAAATCAATGAATCCTTTCCATTAGAGGAGCTCATGTCTATCTCTTCCCAAGAGGATGCCACACCTTGGTTTGCGGATATTGCAAACTATCTTGTGGGCAATGTGCTTATTGAGGGTCTTACTTACCAACAAAAGAAAAAGTTTCTTAAGGAAGTTAAGTATTACTTTTGGGATGATCCATATCTTTTTAGGCAATGTGCGGACCAAATCATTAGACGGTGTGTAGATGGGCCCGAGGCATTTAAAATTTTAGAGGCATGTCATAAAGGACCTATGGGTGGACATTTTGGGCCTAACTACACCGCCAAGAAAGTCTTTGATTCGGGTTACTATTGGCCTTCCATTTACAAGGATGCTCAAGAGATGGTGAAATTTTGTGATGTTTGTCAAAGACAAGGAAAAATTACACAACGTGATGAGATGCCACAAACTTTTATCCAAGAGTGTGAGATATTTGATGTATGGGGAATAGATTTCATGGGACCTTTTCCATCCTCTAAGGGAAACAAGTATATACTTGTGGCGGTGGATTATGTGTCCAAGTGGGTGGAGGCTAAAGCCTTACCTACTAATGATGCTAGAGTGGTTGTAAAGTTCTTGAAACAATTGTTTGCTAGATTTGGTGTACCTCGGGCCATCATAAGTGATCGTGGTACGCACTTTTGTAATGATCAATTCACGAGAGTTATGAAGAAATATGGAGTGAATCATAGACTTTCTACCGCGTATCACCCTCAAACAAATGGTCAAACCGAGGTCACAAATCGTGGTTTAAAGAGAATTTTAGAGAGAACGGTGGGAGAGCATAGAGCTTCTTGGTCGGATAAGCTTGATGATGCTTTGTGGGCGTTTAGGATGGCTTTTAAGACACCAATTGGTTGTACTCCTTATAGGCTTGTCTATGGAAAAGCGTGCCACCTCCCATTTGAGTTAGAACATAAGGCATCTTGGGCTCTCAAGTGGGCTAACTTTGATTTAAACCAAGCCGGTTCACATAGGAAAGATCAAATCATTGAGATGGATGAGTTGAGAGCCAATGCCTATGAGAATTCTTTGCTATACAAGGAAAAGACTAAGAAATTGCATGATGCTAAGATTAAGAATCGTGAGTTCAAAGTTGGAGAGCCGGTTCTCCTCTTTAACTCAAGATTGAAGCTTTTTGCGGGCAAGCTTAAGTCGAGATGGTCCGGTCCATTCACTATTGCTCAAGTGTTTCCATATGGAACTCTTGAGTTGTCCCAAAACGATGGTCCAAATTTTAAAGTGAATGGTCACCGTGTTAAGCATTACTTTGGGGAGGACATTTCCGTTGAAATGGTCCAAGAGGTCCCCATTTTCCCCATGAATTAATTCATTGAGGGACGAGTCGAGCTAGAGACTCATTAACTCAAGCATCGTATAACTAGGTTAGAGTGTTGTAGGTTAGAAATAAAGGCATAGATTTGGAGATAAGTGTAGGGGAGACCTTCTTTTGTCTTCATGCTTGTTTGTAGGGTTGCTCACTCATCTCATGCTTTGGAGCTTATGGAGGAGGCCCTTGTATCCGGTTCACTTTGTTACTTTAGTGATTTTTCATTGACACCTTGTGCTTAAACATGATTTCACTAATAGTAGTCCTTTCCTTAACTTGGGTTAAGCAAAGTCTATTCATTGTCATAAGTGTAGGGGAAGTTTTTATACTTCCATGCTCTTAAACATTGAGGACAATGTTTAGCTTAAGTGTAGGGGGGTCTTCTATCGAAGTGACCTTACCTAGAACTTGTCATTGTCCTGCATGATAATATGGAAAATTGAATTTTAAACATTTTTCAAATTTTTAATCTACTTTGGCCAACAAAAATATGCATTCATGATTTTTTCATCAATCATTTTTGCATATCACATTTGCATTGTATATATTTCTTCTTTTATTTTTCATCAAAAATATATAAAAAAAAATATAATAAAACATGGTTTTAACAAGTTTAGACTTCTTTGACATATTAGGCCCGCCATGGATATTTTGACTCAACCCGAGTTTGCTTATTTTAGCACTCTCTAGCTAGTATCCTTAACCATGTAGTCCTTCATTGGTCTATTAGGCTAAGCTTCCACCAATTTCATTCTTTGAAATTTTAAATTTGTGGAGAATGGGAAATGATAGAGTTGAAGCAAGTGTAAAAGGGCTAGATAGACTTCATGGCAATTACTTGTGGCTAAACCCTTCTCTTCTTTATCTCTATTTTCTTCGCTTGTATATAATTGTTAATAAATAATCAAGTACGGTTTTAATTGGTTCGTAATCTCTTATGCATTTTTGGCTAATCATTCATGGTTGATATGAGTACGTCTTAAGATTCTAAGTTAGCACGTTTTATGTGTACTAGACTTGTGTCATGCTCCATATTTAGCGGGTGTTTTTCCTTTTCTTCTTTTCAAATTTCTTTGTGAGGAATAAAGAAAAATAAGAGCGGCTTATGAAAAAAAATGAGTAGCTAGAAAAAAAAAAGAAAAAAAATAAAAATAAAAAATAATGCAAGACTCCCAAGAGGGGCAGTGTGGTGTTAATTATAGTGACTATTGAGTTCCAATATTACCTTGACGGGTTGCGGGGATTCAATAGATTGCTCCAATCCAATATTACCTTGACGGGTTGCGGGGTTGAAGATCCAAAATCTCAAAAAGATGCGGATGTAAATTATTGCGTGAGTTTTATTTTTCTTTCCTTAGCGAGTGTGTAGTTACTTATGAAAGCATGACATGAGGATTTTACACATAAGGCGAATGACTTATTACTCTTAATACGGACTTATATTAATTGTGAGCGGTTTTTCAAGTAATGGATGAGAAGATTACTTAGGATTAAAACCGTGCTTCCTTATTTTTGGATTTTACACTTCTTATATTTCACACTTGAATAATGACAAATTTGCCCACAAGCAATTTGCTCAATTAATAACCGGTTCCACATTTAATTGTCATGAATAAGTTGATGCACTTTTTACTTGTGAATGCAATGATCCCATTTACTAGCTTGGTATGGGGAAAGTGAAACTTGAGGGTGATAAATGTTCATGGTACCCAAGCCCTAATCCAAGTCATTGAATTCTTTATGAGTTATTTCCATCAAAACCATTTCAAGAAAAATCAAAAAGATATAGATAGAAGTGTATTTTGATTCATTGCATTATTAAAAGTCAAAATCATGCATCATCTAGTTTAGAGTAGTGTAGATGCATCTCATATGGCCAATGTGGATTAATTATGAGGGAAATGTAAATTTTTAAGCCTTGAAATATAATATTGCATGAGGACATGGCAATGCTCAAGTGTAGGGGAATTTGATATGAGCTTAAACTCATATCTTTTTATCAACAAATAACCCTAAAACATGAAGCAAAATACCCATTTATCTTGTAAAAAACAGTGTTATGTGGTATGTTTGTGTTTGTGTGATCTTATGTAGGTAAAAGGATACAATTTCAAGCAAACAAGGAAAAATCAAGCTCAAATGGATGAAAAAGACAAAAGAGGATCAAAAGTGACAAGACTTTGAAGTTCAAGGACCTATCTTGACAATTTGTGAAAGTTGAAGGACTTAAAGTGCAGATAATGTAAAGTCAAGATTAAAGTCAAAACTGGTCAACTACAAAGTCAACTCAATCAAAGGGCCATTTTGTACAAGTTTTGGAAGTTAAAGGACCAAAAATGACAAAGGAATGAAGATCCTAGCTTGAAATGGAAATCTGCCAAATTCAAGGACCAAATCTGCCAAGTTTGGAAAGTTTTGCAAAGTTGAATCCAAGTGAAAAGCTCTAAACCAATCAGAAGCAAGGAAATACTTCACACGGATCAAGCAATAAATATCCACTTACAGCCGTCACAATTAATACCATATCACAACAGTTTCAATCCGTGTGCAATGTTTTAAACCAATCAGAAAACGCCACGTGTCCATCTTCTTTAACAAAAATATTTCCAGGATCGGGTTTTTGATTGAAGCCGTTTCAAGAGAAGATCAAAACACCAAAGTTGCTCAATTTTGGAAGACGAATTCAATGGTGCAATCCATTTAACATATCATCCATTGAATCAAAAACACCCAAATGTGTTCATCACCTTCAAAGTGGATTTGCAGAATTCCTCCACGTGTCAAGCTATGATTGGCCCGAACACGTCAAAAACTCCAACAGAATCTCCTATCTTGCCTATAAATAGCTAGGATGTATCTCATTTCAGTTTGTAGCTAAAATTTGTAAAACACATAGTTCTTAAATTTCCCTTTCCCTTTTTCCCTACTTTTCACCTAACTACTCAAGAGTCTGACAAACTCTTGAGTCAGTTAGTTAGTTAGAAGCTTGTAACTACTTTTGTAACTGAATTCAATCAATAAAATTTCAAATTTAAGTTTCCCGCCAAATTCTGTTCTTCAATTCCTGCTACTTTCCTGCTGTTGTGTGATTCCATTGTTGCTGTTAAATGTTTGTTATGATCAATCAATGATCATAACTGACATTGTTGAAGTCTTGTAGCTGTTTGATCAGAATTCAAGCATTTCCATTGTTCTTGAAGAATTCATGGCAGTTTGATGATTTGTAGCTGTTTGATTGTTGATTTTAGCTGAATACTAGTGATAGGTGGTGGTATCACTAGTGCAAGAGAGCTCAGCGCTCCTCTTCTTCCCAAAGGACCTCTACAATAGGTTTCTTAGCTTCTGTTTTATGTTCCTCTAAAACAGTCTTTGCATGCTCAATTTCCTAGTATAATCTTGATGGCTACATGTTATACTTGATTAGTTGCTGTTTGATTGTGTTTGAGTGTTTGTAGTTCAGTTACTTCATACTTGTTCATTTGAGTCAGTTTTGTAGTTTTTAGTTCATTTTCAGTAACATTTTAGCTTTGCACCTTAATTGAGTTCTAGTCTTGATAATTGCTTAGTTTCAGTTTCATTAGCTTTCATTTGGTTCAATTAAACTAGTCTGCTATAGCTTTTGTATCAGCTTAATTCAGAACTCAATAAGTCTTTGTTAAAATTTGTTAAAATCAGATAAAGGAGTGTTTGGTAGTAGCTATTAAGTAGATTTCAAGTGTTGATAGTTGTTGTTTTAGTGATCATTTTCAGTCATTAGGTGTTAACAATTGGTTTTAAGTCATTTGCAAGTCATATAAAAGGTCAAACATGCAATTGGTTAACAAAAAGTTTGGGTCATACTTGTTTCAGCTTAGTCCTTTGAAACTCACCATTTTCATTTGCTTAGTTCTCCTTTAATCCTTGATGAAATTTCTTCAAACTTGTTTCTATTTTTAGTTTACAACATAAACTTTCAGTTTCTAAAAGGAAAATCTACAGTTTTAAGTAATAAGCTAGGAATAAGCTTTTTAGCTCATGACTGAGCAAATGTCATTCTCTGATGTGAAAAGCTTACTGTTTTACTAGTTCTCATTATCCACTTCAGAAAAGTCTTGATTTTCTTTCACAAATCCATCTAGTTAGTATTGAATATGAGTTTTTGAGATTTTGAGCTTTTTCATAAAAATTGGTCAACGTTTGGTCAACATAAGCTCATTTTAGCTTATTTCAAATTTCTTCTTCATTACTGGATGAAAATGGTTCTAATTTGATTTCCCGTTCTTGTAATCAAGTGCTTAATCAGAATTGTCACAAAAATCAGGTTGTGACTGATTGAAATAAGCTGTAGCTTATTTTGTGCTTATTAATAAGCACTCAATTGCTTATTTTGGACTTTTAGCTTATTTCCTTGAACACACGTAGCTATAATTGGATTTTAAGAGTTTTGCAAGTTGTTTCAGCTTATTTGGTTGAGTATTAAGCTCAAACGAGCTTAATCTTGTTCTTGTCCCGTTTTTGGTTAAAAGTTTGGTTTTATTGCACTTTAGTCCTTGCTTTTCAATTAGAGTTAATCTTTGGCTAATCTTGCTAGTTTTTAGGGTTTGCATATATTCAGTCCCTGGACTTTGTGAGTTTGTTAAATTTCAGTTGTAAAGTTTGTTAGTTTGTTAAAATTTGGTTAGTTTGTTAAAGTTTTTACAAGTTTGGTCCTTATAGTTAACTGTTTTACATTTTTAGTCCCTATAGTTGATAGAACTTTCATTTCAAGCATTTACATTTCATAGAAATTACATTTTCAGTCCTTATAGTTTTATATTTTGCATTTTTATATTTTACTTGAATAAAACTTGGAATTTGCAACTTGTCTTACGTATAAGTAGGTTTATATTTTTCATTTTTAGATAGTTTTGTTTGAATTAGCAATAGATTACCAAGCAAGCTTGAACAACCAAGAACAATTATAAATTTGATATTGATTGGACTTTCTATTAGTTAAGAACTGAGAAAACGAACTTGCATTATACACATTTCAGAGGATTTTGCATGTTCATTTGATTAAACCCTTGATTAGGAAAACCTTGATTAGGAAAACCTTGGTTTTGATATTGAGGTTGAAAACCGTTGTTATTATAAAAACCTCGATTATTATTTTGAAAACCTTGATTTTGACCATTAAAATTCCCTTGATTTGTATTCCCTTGAAAATTACCCATTTGAGGACCTTGGTTCCTATTTTGGTGTTGGGTATTTTGGGTGGGTGGGGGTGGTCTTTGTGGAGCTACAAAACCCGGAGGAGCCAAATAATTAGTATTCTTGTAAGACAAATGGTTAACATCAACATTAGGTTTGAATTGAACCCTCTCATTAGCATTAAAAACACAAACTTGTTGTTGTTTATTATTTTAAACCTTGTCACAATTGAAATATGAATGTGGTCCACCACAAGTCTCACACGTTTCACTAGTTTCTTTCAAGGAATTCACTTGACCATTGAGGGCTTCGGTTCTTAGAGCAATTGATTCAATAAGTGAAGTGAGTTTATCGATTCTCTTGTCACTCTCACTAGAACTAGAACTTGCCATAGTGGCCCTAACACTCTTGGTTTGTACTTTAGCCTTGTTTTCAATTATGGCCCAAGCCTCGTTCATTGTTTTCACAAGAATATTGCCCCCCGCGACACTATTAAGTGAGTCTTGGTCGTTAAGTGTTAAACCATTGTAAAACGTATTTATTTGATTCACTTTAGTGAAACCGTGTTGTGGACATTTTCTTAAAAGCTCTTTCAATCGATCCTAAGACTCACTAAACGTTTCCCCATATTGTTGCTCAAAGGTGATTATGTTATTCCTCAAAGAGGTGGTCTGTGATGGTGGGAAAAAATAATTAATGAACTTGGTCTCTAAGTCGATCCATGTTGTAATACTTTGGGGTGGTTCCTTATCAAGCCAAATCCGGGCATGTCCCTCGAGGGAAAAAGGAAAGAGTTGTAAACAAATAGCCTCTTGTGGCACCCCATTGTATTTGACGGTGTTTGTTAAATGGATAAATCTCTTGATATGATCATGGGGGTCATCTTGAGAATGACCCAAAAATGGTGTAACGGAAACCATTTTAATTAAATCCGATTTGAGTTCAAAATTATTTGCTCCAATTGCGGGGACAACGATAGCGTCATCGTTTCCCTCAACGTGTGATTGCAAAATCTCGAGCATAGGTCGGTTATCCGTTTCCATCGTATTGTCGAAAGCACGATTCTCGGGATCGGCTTGAATGACGTTTTTTTTTGTTTTTCTTCTTCTTCTTCTTCTTTTTGGAAGAATTGGAAGAATTTGGTACACCAATCGGTATGTATGTACGCGTGCGAGTGCGCATACAATTAAAACTTGGAATGAGGTAGGTGACCTCGGTCGACTTTGAGAGGAAAAGGATTTTCCCTCTCGAGGTGCAATATGAAAAAGCTACAAAATATATACTTAATACTAATTGAGTTGGCAAACCAATAATCGGTCGTCCCTCTCAATATACGCACAAGCAAGCGGGGAAACGAGGTGGCACAAAGCACTTAAAAACCTTTTTCCTTAGACGGCCTTTTATAGCGCGTCGCCTTATACCCACCTTATAGTTTGTATATATCGAGTTCAAACGTCTTACTAGTATTTATCTATTTTGCCCTTTTATTTTGTTTTGGATGCGAATACAATAGTTAGGTGATGAAATCCCAACTAAGGCTTATTTGAAAAGTAGGTAAATTAATTGTGCTACGTAATATACTATAATAAAAGAAAAATCTTTTTGTATTTTTTAGAAAAAAATATATATTCACAATAAAAACGAAAGAAATCGAACTAAAAAATAACACTAATACGTAATATTTTTGGTGTAATACTTTTAGGAAAAAGTATTACTTTTGGATTTTTTTTTGGTGCAAATCTTATGAAAGAATTGCTTTTGTGACTTTTTTAATTTTTTTTGTATTTTTAAGTTTTTGATTTTTTTATGTTTTTGATTTTTTGGTGCAAGAAAATTAACGTTCAAAGGATGAACGGATCCCAAAATCCAAAACGTCTCACGAAATCGTCAATCGTAACGAGCGAAGCGGCAACGACACCATTTTAATATAAGAATTTTTAATTCTTTTTAGCAATTAATGTTCGTTTCCTCGACTCACTCGAAATTGATCACCAATAAGACGTAAGACTTATTTGTTTTTGGTGAATAAATGCTTTTTGGTATTTTAAACTAATTAAAAATTAAAATTAAGCAAAAGACTAATTAAACTATTTAAAACAATTGTGAAAACTATTTTAACTTTTAATAAAACTTAAATCTAATTAAATGAAAACTACTTTAAAATACTTTCAAATAGATCTTAACCAAATTTTAAACTAAAAACTTTTAAATGAAAATTATTTTTAAACAAAACTAATTTATAAAATTTAAACTAAATTTAAAAATATTTAAAATTCCTAAAAATATTTTTTTTTCTTTTTATATTTTTGAAAAATTGAATAAAGGAAATAAAAACTTTTAATTAAAATTTAATAAAACTATAATTCGTGTATTTAAACTAAATAACTAAACTGCCAGCTTAGAATAAACACCTATTAACTAAACTATACGAATTAATACACAAATAAGTATCTAGAGGAGTTGGTTATGTCGCTGGAATGCTAAGCGAGAGGTCAGGGGTTCGAGTCCCCTGACAGACAAATTTGCTATTTATTTATTTTTTTTATATTTTTTTTGAACTTTTTGGAATATGAGAAACTAACAGATCAATAGGATCTGTAGCAATAAGCAGGGAGCAAATAAGCAAATATGCACAAAGCAGATAAGCTATAAATTAAAATCAGATAAGCACTAAAAAAACTGAAAAGCAATTACTCTAAAAAAACAAAACCACATAAGCAGGTGTAACCAATAAGTAAACAAACAAGACTCACAACCAAAATAAGCTAATAATCTGATAAGCAAAAGTAATAAGCTAATATGAAACAACCAAAATAAGCAATCCTAACTAGAATAATCAGCAACTAAAACTCGAATCCAAACAGTGAAAACTTACGCAGGTCCAAACAATCAAAATAAACTTAATCGGATAACTCAAATAAAATTAACAGTAACATTAACATAAACATGTATCCAAACAGAATACCAGATTTAACTAAAAAACACTACTGAAACTAAAACTTAATCTAACCAAATAAACAAATAGAAATAAGCAGATACCAAAAATGATTAAGCAAATCCAAATAAACTTGATGCAAAACTAATAAAACACTAGCAGATAAATAAAATTAAACTAAAACTTATAAAAAACTTGTAACTAAAAAGAGAGTAGAAACCTTTTGGAGAAACCGTTGTGACGAAGGGTGGTGCTGAACCCCCTTATGAACCGATAACAAACATCACCTTCATCATCTCGACTTCGAACCAAGATCATCAACAGTATCCGAACCAAACGAACAGTAACCTCTTCACGAACAGTAACCTCTTCACGAACAGTAACCTCTTCACGAACAGTACTTTTAATAATTTTCCAGTAGGGAAAATTATTTATCACTTTCTTTTTATTTTTTTATATTTTTTTTCTTTATCAATTAAAATAAACAGTAATAAAAAAGGGAACAGATTATAAGAAACAGTAATTAAACAAACAGTAGTAAACTTTGACAGGAATTTAAATTGAGACAAAATTTAATAAAAACAACTTTTCATTAATTAATAAGAGAAAATTACAATTGACTGGAAATTAAAAATTATAATAAACCTAAAACTAATTTGCAGAAAATAAATAAAAGAAAAAGTGCTCCCTGATTACATTTTTATGGGGTTTGCAAACCCTTAGAAAACCTTCTTCATGAAGAAATCAATCCTGGCCGCATGTTCAATCTCTTTTCTTCTCTTTCTTGATCTTACGGTGGAAAACCCCCAATCATCACATGGATCGCCCTCGTGGCGGTTTTTTGTGCTTCTTGTGTTTGTTGAGTGCTGAGGTGGAACCTTTTGATTGGTGGATCTTCTGATTCTTATGGGGATTTAATCCCAAACCGTGTGAATTACACGCTTGGATTAAAAGCCCCAAAAATTATGGTGTATTTTGATCTAGGGTAAATTTAGGGTTTGGGGTAAATAAGGTTGAGGCTGTGTTTTATTTTTGAGAGAGATGGGTGAGCAGTGAAAAGTGGGTGGGGTTTTCTAGTTTGTAACGAAGTAAATGAGATGGGTAACGTAAATTCGTTTTATGGGGTGAGAGGTGTTACACGTGTGTATGTTGTTGACTGTGAGGGTTGACCAAACAAGTGAAATCTTTTTCACTTATTAACTTCCACCGTCCCATTCATGCATCTAATGGGCTTGGCCCAAATGAATAAAAAAACATTTCCATTCGTCTTTAATTTGTAATTGGGCTTGGGCTCAAATGAAAACAACTCATCCGTTTGACAATTTAATTTGGGCCTTTTGGATTTGTAACTTTTTTAACAAGCACAATATAACTTTCAAATGGGCTTTTGAGCCCATTAACCCGAATGTGGGACCCACTTGCCCGATTATCTTCGTAAATGATTAAATCCACTAAAACGAGCTTGATTTCGGCTTTCTTGTTCATTTCTTTAAAACCGTGTCGAATTTCCGGTTTTTGTGATCTTGGGCACACTTTTGGTCTTTTGACTTTGTCTTCGTCTCTTTCTTGGACTTTACTTCAACATTTAACCGTGAAATCTCGTGTTTTCTCTTCTTTTGATCGTTTGTACCTATTTAACACAAAAACACAAAACCATGCATAACTCCGACTTTTACGATATTAAACACATGATTAGGTCTTATTTTTCCTTGATTTTAGTGGCAAAAGGATAAGTGTTTAAACACTTAGTATCTTCTTTTTCATTTCTCAATAAAAAATTTATTTGGATGTGCAAATTTAGACAAATTAATATATTTTTTAAAATTTATTATCATTATTGTTAAAGGTCATATTAATGCGCGTTTAATATTTAATGGATATAAGTGTATAATGTTATAATCCATCAATCATGTTAGCAAGACAAACACGTTGATGGGACCCTATGATCTCGATCTTGTAAAGACAAATATAAAGTATGATCTCGATCTTAACAACCTTAATACTTTACTTTCAGTTAGGTTTCATATTGTCAATAAACTACACTTTTCTAATTTTAAGATGTTCTATCGCATGATCTTTGAGTTGTATATACTTATAGAACGTAATATACACATGGTTTTTCTTATAGATTTTCTTTACTAAAAGATCATGTGCCAAATGTCTTTACATACAACGATTATCAATTTGCTTAAACCAAATAACCGAACAAGCTCCACATTGTTGGGATGTGCGTAAGTCATATATAATATTTAATACGGCCGAGAGTACGTGGGCATAAGGGGTCACACACTTTGACATCGAGATCATCTTTTATTAAGTTATACAATATAATATGGCTATATTTATTTTGTAAACTTAGTTTGATAAAAGTTTATACTTATCCGTCATTCACAACTAGAAAATCTGGCTCAGCATGTTTTCATCGCGATTTCGTCTCTAAAGCCCTACAGCGGCGGAATACTAACGAATAAATTCCGTCGCAAAAAAGGCCTCGCAAATTTTTGTGACAAACTTAGTGACAGAAGTGTTTGAGTTCAGTGACGGATTGTTGGTCTCCAGCCCCTCACTAGTTACTTTATAAAGTTACATAAATGAAATTCGCTTCGACCATAAAGTGACGTCCTGGAGACAGTTTATGTCGCTAAGAGTAACGACGAAGCAGTCGCTATTCCATCTCTAATAATCGGCCAACCATTTTTGTCGTTAGCACATCGCTACTAGAAAAATATGTATTTATCGTTAATGCACCACTAAAAGTTTTGTCTTAAAACCATGACTAACTATTTGTTGCTCGAATCCAAACATATGCATAACATATTTGAGAAAACGCATTTCTAACTTTTTGCTATTTAAAAATATTTTCAAAATAAAATATGGCACACAAACAAATACAAGACTGATATTAGTGAAGATGACACACAAACTAATACAACAGTGATAACATAAACGAAATGGAAACCAAATAATCTCTCTTACATAAAAGTTAAAAGAGCCTAAATAGATTTAAATCTTTTCATAAATTGTAATGGTTGACGTTCAAGATGTACAGCCAGTTGCATTACCTAGCTTTGTTTTGTTTGACGGGTAACAAAACACGTGATACCATGAGCCACAAGCATAGCTTGAATTTTTGCACGCATTTCATACTTTAGTTGTTCACACATTTTTTCTTTTACCTCTCCGCGCATTTCTTCCTTGAGCTCATTATCCATTTCGTCCTTGAGCTCGAATTTCATTTCTTCCTTCAATTCTTCATTTAACTCCCTACGAACGCTATCAAGACAGTTTTGGAACATACCAAATTCACATATAAGTTTTTTGACATATAGGTTTATGGTCATACAAATATAAATCCTATTCCAAAAACAAAACAAAATATATGGACAAAACAATGCCACATAGACCACAAAAGTGCTACAGAAATATCAAATATAGTAACAAATCTCTTATAACTAATATGAACCAAGTGATAAAAAATTATTACCTTCATTTAAGAGGTGCATGAGATTGGTTTTTATAGTTGATTATGGCTATAAACTAATCAGTTAAATTGAGCTACTCTCAATCTATCAATAAAAAATTGCTTACTAGCCCATCAAATCTAATCACATTTGTGGTTCGAATACCTCAAAAACATCCTTATGTGTTGCATCAGAACACAATAAGAACATAAGTAGTTTTTTTAACAACAAGCAAATAAGTAGTTATATTAAGCCTTTTCAAACATCCATGTAGCCAAAGAGTGATATAAGAGTTCTGAACTATGTTAAAGGAGTTTATATATAAGAAAAAAGACTCGGGCTTACATAGAAACAAGGTGCCAACTGGTTTTCAATACTTCATGGCTATACGAGTGCCTAAAAGTTAAAATGTTTTCAATATTTCATGTCTAGCTAGATTGAAGAAGGTAAACTAACCTAGAATGTAATAAATTAAAGATATGTGATACTTTCTAGCAGTAAGAAAGCAAGGATGGAGACACCTGAACATCTTTCGACCTTGATGATAGAGCACCAGTACACCTTGTAGCTCAAAGAGTTCATTAGTTGTTGGGGCCGTTTGTGTACTTATTCTTGTAAAGAAAAAATTTCAAGAATAGTCCCTATCGTTTACACTGAAAATCAAGTTTCGTCCCTATTTCAAAATAAGTGCACCAATCATCCCTATCGTTTACAACTTGGATCAAAATTTGTCTCTATCTTAGATGTGAGTTAATTTTGGCCGTTAAGTGGTATGAGAGGAGGGGTAATTTGATCCTTTACTCTTTTTTTTCTTTTTTTTCTTTTCATTACACACAAAAATAACCTACCGTCAGTTTTGCTCTTTGTCAATATACAAAAAGAAATAGATCCAAAGATCTTATCATTTCTATCTATATTATTATTTCCATATGCACACAGATCCATCATCACCTTCGAAAATCTGTATCATTTCCATCAATACCATCATCACCTTCAACCACCACCATATGCACACAGATCCACTTTCATTTCCAAAAACTAAAACATATACGAAACCTAGATCCAAACTTCACATAAATCATTCTCAATATCACAATCATATTCCAAACAAAAAAAATCCATCCTTTCAATCACGTTTTTTTAAACGAAACCCAAATCTAGATCCTAAGCTTTCCTTTTGTGATGACAGTGGACTCTATAACATCACCATCAAATACCTTGGTGGCTTCCACGAACTAAAGTGCAGTTGGGTTACCGAAAAAGTTCTAAAACTCGCAGAATAATTTGACCACATTCACTTCTCCTTCTTCGTAATAACCGCCTTTAGCAAATTCGATTTAGGGTCTGTTTAAAAAAAGGTTTTTTGAAGTTTTTTAAATGTTAGAAACGACTTACTTGAGATCGATGCCAATACCCACATCAACACACCACTTGCAAACAACTCACTAACCTCTTGTTTCAAAAGCCTTAAACCATGGAACCCCAAACTCCAACTTCTGGACAGATTGGCTTGGATTGCCATTGGCTTGGATTGCCATTGAAGGATTGCCATTGAAGGACTTCCACCACAAGCCTGGCACGAAGCCTCATTTACTCGCATCTACCCCAACCATTTAATGATGATTCGTTAATGATGTTGTGAGGGATGTTTTTTATACATAATAATGGATCGGATATGGGTTTTAGTTTAGCATAGATGAGTGGTGATTTATAATATGTGGCTTGTGTTTTTTTATTTTGGATGGATCTGGGTTTTAGTTTAGCATAGATTAGTGGTGATTGATGATTCGGTGAGAGAGAGAGAGAGAGAGAGAAAGATATAGGGGCTGAGAAATATGTGTGAGAGAGAGAAAAACAAATATTTTTGACTTTTTAATAGAAAAGACGTAAATACCCCTCTAATAAATAGATTTAACGGACAAAATAAATGCCCATCCAAGATAGGAATGATTTTTGATCCAAGTTGTAAACGATAGGGACGACTGGTGCACTTATTTTGAAATAGGGATGAAACTTGATTTTCAGTGTAAACGATAGGGACTATTCTTGAAATTTTTTTCTCTTGTAAATTTGTCTAACTTTTGTAATATCTAAAAGGAATACAAAATAATACTTTGAATTTTGAACTCTGCAAAACAGATACTCAAATAATATAAAATAGAAAACACAAATAAAAAATATAAGTATAATCTTACGAATTTTCTTTTATATTGAGAAATTGTACTTAGCCTGCACAATGTTTCGACAAAAATCCTTCTTTCACATTGTTCTGATAGTTGCTACCTAGTATTGATGTAAACTTTGATTGAAAAATTAAGATTAAAGTTGTTTGGTGGAATACCTAGCGTCAACTAGCAGTTTCATGTAGTTTTTTTTACCTTGTTTACATTTGATAAACGTATTGGGCTACATTATGACGTGTAATTGGGCTATAACATAAATAGAGTTTTATCGGGTTGAACCCGAAACCTGATAAAATAAAAAAACTTAACCCCTAACCCGACCCAGTAAGACTATCGGGTTTATCGGGTGGATAAGCCGAGTTAGACCTGAATGAACCTGGCCCTATAAGGGCTTATCGGTTCGGGTCGGATTGGATCGGGTCGACCCATATGACACCCCTACTAGGAAGCCACTAAATGTAGAGTTCAATAAGGTAAGTATGCCGCAATATCAAAGATTCTTGTAACTCAAAATGAGAGTTTCAAATAACTTAATCGATAGGTGAGGTAACATGCTGCAACTTTATATAGTAGTGAAAGGACAGCATGAGCAGGATCCTATGTTCGCTAACCTTTATAGAGTTTCTAATCAGATCAAGCATCACAAGCTGATTACCCAGTGGACTTCACCAATTTGTTTCCACCTTTATCACCTAATGGAAAACCATGGCACCTACACACATGATAGAGTAAAGTTGATTCAGTTATGAAAAAATATATAACAGATCAATGGCATTAAATGTTCTTTTAAACCTTCTATCACAATAGAATACGAGAGAAGATAGCTTAAACTGTTAAATGCATGCTAGTCCATTCAAGAAATAAAGATGACTTAAAACTAAGTTAATTTTTTCATAGAATCGCACTCTCTTAGAATTTGGTTATCATATACATATTTTTCTTCTATCAGCAAAAGGCCACTTCTTAAAAAAATCAAAGGCCATGATACACTCCTTAGCGGTAAATACTTATGATGAGAATATACTAAGGATGAGAATTTTGACCCAAATCCCTAAACCGAACCGGAACCGTCCCGGAACCGTACCGATTCCCGGTACCCGAATCCTATTCAGAACGGTACCGGGACTACAAAATAAGGTGAAAAAAATTCAGGACCACTAATTCGGGATGGACCGGTACCAAATCGGGAAATTCCCGAAAAAACGGGAAAAACCCGATTTCCCGGTACCGGTACCGGTACCGATACCTGTCCTGGTACCGATACCTAAATCTCTTTCGGTACGATACCGTACCACTAATTTATGCTCAGGAATATTCGGTACCACTAATTCGGGACGAGACCGAAACCGTGCTCATCCCTAGAATATACATATTCTATTTAATCATAGGTAATGTCATATACAAATATAATACCAGGTGGGGTTCAAATTCATCAAAGATGCGAGTAAAACATGGAAGTAGACTGCACCATATTTGGTTTAACGCACCTAAGATTTCTCTCTTGATTTTAAGACAAGCTTGCAGCTGTTCTGCTTCATCTCTCGAATTCTTCTGCCATTCCCTTACCAACGCACACGACACCTTTGCATTTGAACAAATTGTAGTGTAGAAACACGTGTTAAAAGTTTCGATAAAAGCACATGCGACTAAATAGGGCCAGTCCTGTACCAACCATTACTTAGTCATAAACCTGCGACAATGACATATAACATGAATGCATGAAAACAATGAATGCATGAAAACTGACTGTCGGTTCTAGGAAGACCATAGTGACTACCCACTAATCACAGGTCATGTTTTGAGAGCCTATAGGTCGAAGCCCGAGCTCTTATACCATAATTGTAACACCCTATTTTGGTAAATAGAATGTCGCGCGTGATTATGGCGTGTCATCAAAGCATACAAGGAAAATGTCTTAAAACATTACATGACCATAAAGGAAATACTGGAAACAAACATCGATACCACAAAGTATAAGCTCATCATACACAAACATAAGTACTGAAAAGGAGAAGGACTAAACAATGTCCATAGAAATAAGTAGCAAAATGTATGATGAAATGCATAAAGTAGAGAAGGCTAGAAAGATTCCAATCTATATGCATGTACGCTTAAAGTCTACGAGCGCCCTTGAGTACCTGTCGTTTGGGAACATGAAAGGAAAACGGCTGAGCATAACGCTCAGTGCACGGATATACAAGTATGACATGGAATAACGTAAGCATATAAGACTAATTGCAGCGGAATACCATAAGTTCTAAGTAATCTAGATTCATGTTCATAAAACTGGTTTTATAGTTTGAAAAGACTTATGTTTCTATGAAAATCTGATTTAATTAGCCAAATAGCCCATATAGGTCATGAGGTTCCACCGTGCATGAATACTTGAAGGGGAAACCTCGTCATGCAACTAGAGGGATTGTCTCTAATTAAATAGTCTAGGTAGGATGGATCACCTCCTAGTGAAGGATGCAAGGCACACATCGCATTCACTCTGATAATACTGATAAACATGTAACTAGGATGCACCCATACACCCCACATGATAATATGGCCAAAACTGAAAAGGAACGCCACGAGCAATCACTTCGCCGTGGGGAAGTCATAACACTAGTGCCTCCAGTGTTATGGTTATGGTACCTCCATAACTAGGTGACACTAGTCATGCATGTATATGGCTTAGGCTCTTAATCTAATATAAGTGTCAAACATATAAAACAAATACTGGGAAAACAGTTGGCTGTAAACGGGGAATCCTAATAAGGAAAGAATGTCCATACTGAAACGACGGGAAATCCGTACCTTATGTCCAGTGAACGAAGGAGACGAACGGAATAGAGTCCTACTTCGAGCTCACTAATGCTACATAAATAGTATACGTGTATAAGTATTCTGATTACTGAGTACGTAACTGATTTTATCATGTCTTAGCTCGTTTTATATGTTCATGTCTTGTTTTACTGATTTTAACGTTATGCTGTGTTTATCATGTATTCTGTATATTCTGATTAAGTAATACTTGTATTTATTGTATTATTATACTTGTTGTGTAATAATAAGTAACTTTCTAAAAAATAGCAGGTTTCCTAAAATAGAAAGTTCCAAAAATAGAAAGTTCCAAAAATAGAAAGTTTCCAAAAATATATTAACTTCTTAAAATAGTTCAGTTTCTAAAAATAGAAAGTTTCCAAAAATAGTAACTTTCATGAATTAGAAAGTTTCCATATATAGAATTAAGCTGAATTAATATCACAAGTCATGTAGTTATAGTATAGTTTATTAATAATATTCTATTAATTAAATAAACTATAGGTTATACGATTTAATTAAATATAAGCACGATTTAATTAAATTAAAGCGTATAAAAATACTTAGGTTAAAACATGTATTAATACTATATTAATAATAACCGAAGTCATGATTATTAATTAATTATATTTCATGTTCTAATAATTAATTAATACTATATTCCAATTTAAATAGATAAATACTTAGGTTATAACATGTATTATTAAATAAATAATAATTAACCTAAGCTCATGTTTTAATTAAATTAATTATATGTCATGTTAAATTAATTTAATTAACTTATAAAATTATATTCTTGTAAAATTAATTAAGCTTGTAAAATTTTGCCATGAACCGGACCCGTATAATTAACTAAACATGTCGTGAACCGGACCCGTGAAAACCCATGAACCGGTCCAAACCAAACACCCCTAAAACTGTGGCAAACCGGTTGAACCGGTTGCCACTTCCTTTGATAGGCTGCCACCGGCTGCTACCGGTGGTCTTTACCTCTCGGCTAGCCGCTACTAGCAGTGGAGTTCCCGCCGACTGTGTGCTGGTGGTTACCCGCTGCTGCGCGCCCCGTTCCCCCTGCCAGATCAAGTCTGCCACCGGCTGTGTGCCTGTGGTCGGGTTGCTGTGTGTTGCTGTGACCCAAACCAACCACAAGGACACCCCCAACACGATTCGGGGTGCCTTGTCCTGCTGTCGACCGAACCCTAACACCACCGAGATCTAGATCTCGGTTGGTGGTCGTGACAAGAATACGCCGAGAGCCATGGGCTCTCGGTTTGTGTGTCGTCCGAAAGAACCAAACCGAAAACAACCCTTTTTAATTTACCCACCATGATTATACGTGTTTTAATTCTTTGTTTATTAATCCCCATGATCATGTGTTCTTAATAAAGTAAAAGGAATTAAAAAGAAAGGTTTTACGGATTACCAAACGCGTGGAATAAATGGAGAACAATTACACGAACACACTCCTAGAATTTCTTGAACAAAATCAAATCACCACACCCTTATGGTGTGTTCTTGCCGCCGGCCAAAAGAGAGAGAGAGAAAGATTAGGGTTTTTAATTTTCTTGGAAAATCTCTGTGAATGCATTATTTCCCTTTTTGTTATTTTTAATAAAACAAAATATGGGCTTGGCCCCTTCCCTCTTGGTGTCGTGGCCTGTAGGGCCCACCAAGGGAAACCCAAATCTTTTCTCGTGTATATTTTATTACATGTTCGTGTGTTCGTGTTTACGTGTTATGTTATTATTAATTATTCGTGTTATTATAAATACTTGTACGTAACAATATTTATCGTATTAATAATATACGTAAATACATAATTATAAGTTCGTGATTATAATTATTATAGATAATAATTATCATGTATTAACACGTACTTAATGCTTATCGTGTAATTATACCGTACATAACTTCTGTAATTCCTAATCGTGACACGTGTTCATGTTATAAAAAGAAAGTTTTAATATGTACGTACGTTTACTAAGTGTACAGTTCATGGTAAAAGCATGCTGGTTTTACAGTGGGTCCAAAATGAAGCTCAATGTCACCTTTTATGAAACACGAGGTTGTTTGAAGCCGCTATGGCCATTGTATTATCACAAAATAAGGGCACCTATTCAAATTGAATTTCATACTCAGCTAACTGGCTCTTCATCCAGAGCACTTGAGCACAACAACCCTCAGATACAACATACTCAGCTTCAGTTGAAGATATAGCCACAGAGTTTTGCTTCTTTGCACTCCAACAGACCAATTTTCGTCCAAGGATCTGACAACTTCCTGAGGTATTCTTTCTATCAAGGCAGCATCGTGCATACTCCGAATCTGAATATGCTTTAAGACCAAAACCTGATTCTTTTGGATACCACAAACCCAGAGATGGTGAACCTTTTAGGTGCCTGAAAATTTTCTTAACAGCCACTAAATGGTATTCCTTTAGTTTATCTTGGTACTTTGCACAGAGACATGTGGAGAATTGAATATCTAGTCGACTAGTTATGACATACATCAGTGACCCTATCATGCCTTTGTATATAGTCTCATTAATAGAGACCACTAAATCAGGGCCAAATTGTTTGGGGGAAGCATGGGGCATTAGACTGATGAAGAGTCAACTAGTCATATTTCTTGTAAAAAAATTTAACATAATTTTCTTGACAAATAGAAATCCCTTTAGGACTTTGTTTAATCTGAAAACCCAAAGGGTAAGTTAATTCCTTCATCATACTCATTTTATATTTCTTAGTCATTAATTTAGCAAAACTTTTACTAAAATTAAAATTGGTTGACCTAAACCCACATGACTCTAGATTGAAGCCTGGCTCTAATACTAACTGGAATTCTCTAAAACACGACTGAAATGAATATCTAAGATTAATAACACTCGAAATACTGCTAAAATGTAAGACTTTATTATTGTATAACAAGTATTACAATGTGTTATAATCGTATGTAAGATCGTTCCTCGATTCGATCTTACCAATTTGATGAGTTATGTTATCATTTAATGCCAAAATCTTATGTAAGACATTTGTTTTTTTTCATTGTTATTATAAAACTCTATACTTTTATATTTTGGTTTTAAAATATTTTACATGATTTATATGTTGCTACCATATAATGCCGTGATAGACAAAGAACAGATTCGAATTTTATTTGTGCCTAAGAAATGAAGTTACTTAAAATATTAACATAGATTTAGTTTTTATATTTTGAATTTTTTATATGTTTACGTGTCATGTCTTATTTTTCATTTCTCACTAAAAAATTTATTTAGATATGCAAATTTAGACAAATTAATGTATTTTTTTATATTTATTATCATTATTTTTAAAGGTCATATTAATGCGCGTTTAATATTTAATGGATATATATAAGTGTATAATGTTATAATCTATCAATCATGTTAGCAAGACAAACACGTTGATGGGACCCTATGATCTCGATCTTGTAAAGACAGATATAAAGTAGGATCTCGATCTTAAGAACCTTAATACTTTACTTTCAGTTAGGTTTCATATTGTCAATAAACTATACTTTTCTAATTTTAAGATGTTCTATCGCTTGATCTTTGAGTTGTATATACTTACAGAACGTAATATATACATGGTTTTTCTTATAAATTTTCTTCACTAAAGGATCATGTGCCAAATGTCTTTACATACAACGATTATCAATTTGCTTAAACCAAATAACCGAACAAGCTCCACGTTGTTGGGATGTGCGTAAGTCATAGATAGTATTTTATAAGGCCGAGAGTACGTGGGCCTAAGGGGTCACACACTTTGACATCGAGATCATCTTTTATTAAGTTATACAATATAATATGGCTATATTTATTTTGTAAACTTAGTTTGATAAACGTTTATACTTATCGGTCATTCACTACTAGAAAATCTGGCTTAGCATGTTTTCATCGCTATTTCGTCTCTAAAGCCCTACAGCGACGGAATACTAACGAATAAATTCCGTCACAAAAAAGGCCTCGCAAATTTTTGTGACATAAGTGTTTGAATTTAGTGATGGATTGTTGGTCTCCAGCCCCTCACTAGTTACTTTATAAGTTACATAAATGAACTTCGCTTCGACCATAAAGTGACGTCCTGGAGACAGTTTATGTCGCTAAGAGTAACGACGAAGCAGTCGCTATTCCATCTCTAATAATCGGCCAACCTATTTTGTCGTTAGCACATCGCTACTAGAAAAATATGTATTTATCATTAATGCACCACTAAAAGTTTTGTCTTAAAACCATGACTAACTATTTGTTGCTCGAATCCAAACAATTGCATAGAATATTTGAGAAAACGCGTTTCTAACTTTTTGCTATTTAAAAATATTTTCAAAATAAAATATGGCACACAAACAAATACAAGACTGATATTAGTGAAGATGACACACAAACTAATACAACAGTGATAACAAACGTATTCAAATCAAATAAAAAGCATATTCGAAGAGAACTAACATCTGTTTTCGATAACATAAACGTCATGGAAACCAAATAAATTCTAATGGTTGACGTTCAAGATGTACAGCAAGTTGCATTACCTAGCTTTGTTTTGTTTGACGGGTAACAAAACTCGTGATACCATGAGCCACAAGCATAGCTTGAATTTTTGCACGCATTTCATACTTGAGTTGTTCACACATTTTTTCTTTTACCTCTCCGCGCATTTCTTCCTTGAGCTCATTATCCATTTCGTCCTTGAGCTCGAATTTCATTTCTTCCTTCAATTCTTCATTTAACTCCCCACGATCGCTATCAAGACAGTTTTGGAACATACCAAATTCAAATATAAGTTTTTTGACATATAGGTTTATGGTCATACAAATATCAATCCTATTCTAAAAACAAAACAAAATATATGGACAAAACAATACCACATAGACCATAAAAGTGCTACAGAAAATTCAAATATAGTAACAAAATCTCTTATAACTAATATGAACCAACTGATAAAAAATTATTACCTCCATTTAAGAGGTGAATGAGATTGGTTTTTATAGTTGATTATGGCTATAAACTAATCACTTAAATTGAGCTACTCTCAATCTATCAATAAAAAATTGCTTACTGTCCCATCAAATCTAATCACATTTGTGGTTCGAATACCTCAAAAACATCCTTATGTGTTGCATTAGAACACAATAAGAATATAAGTAGTTTTTTTAACAACAAGTAAATAAGTAGTTATATTAAGCCTTTTCAAACATCCATGTAGCCAAAGAGTGATATAAAGAGTTCTGAACTATGCTAAAGGAGTTTATATATAAGAAAAAAGACCCGGACCTACATAGAAACAAGGTGTCAACTGGTTTTCAATACTTGATCACTATACGAGTGCCTAAAAGTTCAAAAGTTTTCAATATTTCATGCCTAGCTAGATTGAAGAAGGTAAACTAACCTAGAATGTAATAAATTAAAGATATGTGATACTTTCTAGCAGTAAGAAAGCAAGGATTGAGACACCTGAACATCTTTCGACCTTGATGATAGAGCACCAGTACACCTTGTAGCTCAAAGAGTTCATCATTTGTTGGGGGCGTTTGTGTACTTATTCTTGTAAAGAAAAAATTTCCAGAATAGTCCCTATCATTTACACTGAAAATCAAGTTTCGTCCCTATTTCAAAATAAGTGCACCAATGATCCCTATCGTTTACAGTTTGGATCAAAATTCGTACCTATCTTAGATGTGAGTTAATTTTGGCCATTAAGTGGTATGAGAGGAGGGGTAATTTGATCCTTTACTCTTTTTTTTTCTTTTTTTTTCTTTTCATTACACACAAAAATAACCTACCCTCACTTTTGCTCTTTGTCAATATACAAAAAAATAGATCCAAAGATCTTATCATTTCCATCTATACCATTATTTCCATATGCACACAGATCCATCATCACCTTCGAAAATATGTATCATTTCCATCAATACCATCATCACCTTCAACCACCACCATATGCACACAGATCCACTTTCATTTCCAAAAACTAAAACATATACGAAACCCAGATCCAAACTTCACATAAATCATTCTCAATATCACAATCATATTCCAAACAACAAAATCCATCCTTTCAATCACGTTTCTTTTAAAACGAAACCCAAATCTAGATCCTAAGCTTTCCTTTTGTGATGACAGCGGACTCTATAACATCACCATCAAATACCTTGGTGGCTTCCACGAACTAAAGTACAGTTGGGTTACCGAAAAAGTTCTAAAACTGGAAGAATAATTTGACCACATTCACTTCTCCTTCTTCGTAATAACCGCCTTTCCATACTAAAAATAAACCACCGATGATTTGGGGGTCACCTACCATACCCACACTCCAATTTCTATCTTTAATTTCCATACATCTCATCATTAGCAAATTCGATTTAGGGTCTGTTTAACAAAAGTTTTTTTGAAGTTTTTTAAATGTTAGCAACGAATCACTTGAGCTCGATGCCAATACCCACATCAACACACCACTTGAAAACAACTCACTTACCTCTTGTTTCAAAAGCCTTAAACCATGGAACCCCAAACTCCAACTTCTGGACAGATTGACTTGGATTGCCATTGAAGGATTACCATTGAAGGACTTCCACCACAAGCCTAGTACGAAGCCTCATTCACTCGCATCTACACCAACCATTTAATTATGATTCGTTAAGGGTGTTGTGAGGGATGTTTTTTATACATAATAATGGATCGGATCTGGGTTTTAGTTTAGCATAGATGAGTGGTGATTTATGATATGTGGCTTGTGTTTTTTTATTTTAGATGGATCTGGGTTTTAGTTTATCATAGATGAGTGGTGATTGATGATTCGGTGAGAGAGAGAGAGAGAGAGAGAGTTTAACACCCCCAAATTTACACGCAGCGGAATACATCTTTGGGTGCTAAACAATGATACAACAACACATAATTTATAAAGAACGACTCATAAAGAGACGTTTTAGATTTATCGTTCCCAAAACATTCATCAGAGTAGCGTAGTCCCAAGTAATCGTTACCAAAAGATAAGTTAAAACAACATATTAGTTTGTTTAAAAATGGAACGATAAATAAATCAAAGAGTTTGAACAACATAGCAGTGCACAACTTTATTCTCGTGACCTCCAAGCTTCCACTTCTTGATTACCTGAAATACATGTGAGTAAAACAATAAGAAAAAATGCCGAGTGAATCTATAGGTTTATGTTATCAATTTGAACACAAGCAAAGATTATAAGTTTGTGGCATGCTTATAAGCATCAAATAATAATTTGCATCAACAATGATAATTGTATATAGCATAAATTGAAATAAGCTCATGGAACCGAGCCCTTAGACACTCCCATATCAGTCTAATAAGACGAGATATTTATTAATTGTCGTTACCTCCAGATTATTGGTACATTGCCGTATACCTGACTTCTCAATACAATATGTCTAAACAGTGTGGAGGTCGGGCCTAAGCTTCTGTGACAAGTCCACACAAACTGAACCGGGGCGGCTTCCCCCATAGATCTATTAATTGTACTAGCGGTTAACCCATCATAGGTAAATAAACGGTCCATAATTGAGGCTTAATGCAATTTAAAGGCAACCATGGGTCCATTCATAGAGGGACAAAGCATACCATAAAAATCTTGTGTTCTAAGTTTATAAAACATGTATTCCCCCTCGCGGGTTTTTAAAACAATTTAATGTGCACAAGCGAGTCTATAGACTCACCTTAGCCAATATTAGTAATGAGACGATCGCCGACGATAGTAGATGCCCGATAATCACGATAACCGCAACCTAGCAAATAAGGTGCGTACTTTAATAATAGACTCGAGAAATAAATGATACTTAATAAAATCAAACTCGAACTCATAAAACCACAATACACTCGAGAGTAAACGATATAAGTAACTTCATTAAACTTTACTACTCATTTACTTTACCATTTTATACTTTTAACAAAATCCGTCGGTACATACTACATGTACTAGCTTATTTACCCCTTTTAATCTTGTCAACCGTTTATGAAACGACTCGATAAACTAACTTACTATATATAGAAAGTCCTCCCACAAGTTTATCAAATGAAATTACTTTTAAGTCCTTTACTCGCCTCATTTTCAAACTACAAAATCCGGACAGATTTACGTTAATTTTTCATACAACCGTTTTAACTTATTTAAACGACTCCGTTTACAAAACCGACACTCGGGTTTTAAAGTAAACTAAACCTAATAAATAAATACCTCATTATCAGTAGGTTACACATTTTAAAACTTTCCTTTATAGTCCCCGGGATTCGATCCAAATATCGACAACAACAATATGTAATGTCGATACTCGTCTCCCGGTACACGATTATTCAAAACATCATAACTTCGCGCTCGTTTTGAGCTAGAAGCTCTACCTTATATCAAATCGAAGCTAAGGAAATTATCTAAAACCCTAGGCTATAAGTTAAGTCATTTTTAAAACATAAAAATTCGGATTTTTCAGTTTACTTACTGCTATAAAATGGGTACCAAAATCTTGTATAAAATCAACTATTTGACCACAACCAACCATAGAAATGGTCATTTCTATACTCTAATATCATCATACATCCACCATAACATCAAAATCATAACAAAAATAAAAATCTTTGGATCAAAATATAGTTTTTAACAAGGTTTCTAGCAAGAACCACCATGGATCATGCTAAAAACACCATGCATAACCATGGCTTCCACCTACCAACATCATAAAAATAAAAAGTGCTTGCATGTGTAAAATTTTTATACCTATGTGATCCTTGATCAAAAATAGAGATGGGTCTATGCTTGGTTTAGCTAGATTCAACCTCAAACTTGAGATAATTGGAAAAATGTATGGATTTGGGTGTGTGTTTGTGTTTCGGCAAATTGAAGAAGAAAGGGAGAGAGAGAAAATTTTTGGAAGTAAAATAATGATGTGTGTGTGTTTATTTTTAAATTTTATTTAGTGGGGTGGGGACCTAATTGCAAATTGGGCATAAGTTTGGTTAAAAATGCAAATAATTAACAAAAAGGTGAGAAATTATCACTAGTAAATTTTTGAAAATATTTACGGGGCTCGGGTTTCGTAAAAATACTTAAAAGTTTAAACGCACACGAAAAATAGTAATATAACGACTCGATACGTAATTAAAACGATATCGTCGAAAATATTAAATATCGAAACGATCGATAATGAAATATAAAATAGTGGGCATCCGTCGGTATCGCGATCACTAGTAGTCCTCGTTGCTCGTCAAAATATTAAAATAAAATATTTAACATCGATTTCAACTTAAACCGTTAAACATAATAATATTTAACGTTATAAAATACTTCAAAATAATTGAAATATATAATTAAATTATGACCTTATTTTTACGGGTTTTACATCCTCACCACCTTAAGGGAGCGACGTCCCGGCGCTCAACTCGCCTCATACACGAGTTGTTCACTACTCGGAAGGATGAGGGCATTCCTTATAAAGAAGTCTTCACGTTCCCACGTGAATCTCGATCCACGATCTCCACTGGTTCTTTTACAAAAACGCAACTTGTCGTCAAGTTGTATCTCACCAAAAAAAAAAGAATAAATAAATCCTTATCCATGAGTCACCCGTCAGGCTCGACACATGAAAATTTTATGAATCACACGAAGCTCATTCGACGACAAGATTGTGGCAAATTAAAGGATATCCATCGGCCGGATAGTCATGGACACACATCAAAAAGAACTAACAAGAAAAACATTTTCGTGATCGGAGGGTGCTCACACGCGGGTCCCTACTCGAAAGATAATACAAAGATATCATCTTACTTTCGCCAATGCGCATTCAAAGACTCAATAAACATCGTCGTTGAAAGTCAAGAAGATATTACATAATATGTGTTCTACATGATCGGACGTCATCGGATGATGCCGTCTCAAGTTCTCACAAATTACGATCATTTTACTAGATCACACACCATATAAGTACATAAAAGAAAAGGTCGAACATAAACATCGAGTATAGATCTCCACCGTTAATCATCGAGAAAACCTTGAACGAACCCTTGATAATAACCACTTGATCTCAAGAGTCTTTCCACTTACGGTGTCGGCTTCAACATACTCCTCGAGGTTGTAACGGATTTATTAACTTCATTCCTTAAGAGATTCGGTTCTCAATCATTCCACTAGTACACACATAAATCCTGGTGACACTTATCGTTTCTTCTTATACACTGCTTCCCGAGATTCATTTAAAACTCAGAATAAAATAGTGATCTTCAATACGAGGAATAGAATGAGATAAAAATGAATTCAATAAAAGCATAAACGGACAAGATATGGTAAAATGATTTAAGGTTGACGATCGACGAGGGATCTCGACTCACGTAACCGTAAAACATAGTAATTCGCAATACTAGAACAATGAGAGCAAAGAATGAATTCAATATTAACATTAAAATAACATTTGTCACAATTATCCGTCCCGGATTTGTATTACCTTAAAACTCAGTTGAGGTACTTTCTTGATAAAGATGATATATTAAAAATAGAAGTTAAATAGCTTCATAATTTATTTTGGTTGTCTTAAGAAACTTTGAAACAATGACATGAATTTATTAATTAAATTCGTATTGATGGTTACAATTAGAAAATGTAATTTCCAAATTAAATCATTGTTAGGAATATAAATTAAACCGGTAATTTCATTACATTAAAAGTAAAGTATGATAAGTCAATTAGTTCAAAAGATAGAGCATAATTTCACTTTAAACATTAGTTTTAGTTATACAAAATATGATGTATAAATTTGACCTTTTACTTGTGATGGTTATTTCGATAATTGAGAATCATTGGAAAAAGTATAAAAGTTCCATAAAATTTTATAATACGTTGTAGAAGTACATAAAGGTGTTCATTATTTCAATATAAACATGGGATATATTCGGGTTTCAAAGTGTGACAAGATAACAAACGAATACGAATGGTAATAATGTCAAAAATTAGTACGAAATCAACAGTACAAAAGAGGACGAAGCAAATGTCGTATGAATTCTTAAAGAGAATAATAAAATAAAGGCGTTGATAGACGATAAGAAATAATAGATTAAACAATTTGTCAATTTTGTTAGTGCGGTCGGTGGTTCACCAACATCAGCTCGTTAACTTAGCGGTGGTCGTTACACGATCAGAAATAAGATCCATACAAAAATTTTAATAAAAGAAATTTCCTAATAATCACTTGTAATTAAAATAAATCAAATGAACGATGTTAGTGTTTAAAGAGATAAGTCAAGGCACGGTTCACAAGAGTGGATTTCGAGACAAACGAGAGTGACGGACGTCATCCCGGATATACAGAAATCACTCTAATGATAATTCATTTTTCACGTGCGGAGACATTCCAAAGATCTACCCAGTCGTATATAAAGATGATTGGACAAGAAGGAAGGATAAAACATTGAGACTTTCAAGTCATTTATTAACAGTCAATAATTAGACGAGCAATCCAAAGAAATCAGTTATAAGACAAAATGAAGTAACAAGTGGAAAAACAATCATCGAGTAAAAACGTACTTAAAATCACGTAATTCGTTTAACGAAAGGTAAGAAAACATATGCGGTGCATAGAAATTGTGCTACTTGCATAAAATATAAAGGTTTTCAAAACTTCTTTTCAATTTATTTCATTCTATTTATCTTTATCATAATTACAAGTAAAAAGTTGATTATCATCAAGATTTTTAAGGTGACTACTATTCAGCCTAGCATGGCTCCTTCTAAATTAGACATAGGTGATCATGCCATGTATAATTTAGCGCTAGCAATGCAGTGCTCAGTTTCGTCGAAGAGTATTACGTTTCTTATGTTTATATATAAACCATGCCATTTGTAAAATGGAATTTATAAATAGTTTATAAATTTATAGGATACAAGTAATTTGTGAGATACTTAATAAGCAACTTTTAATGTTACGAAAAGTAGTTAATAAGACCAAAGTAGAAACAATTGGTGAAAATAATCGTAAAACATTATCAGATTTATTTATAATATGACATTATGACAACGTATAAAGTAGTCAAAGGTTTGCAAAAAGTAGCAAATAGTAGCTCGTAAAACAACCAATGAAATGGTTACAAGTTGTTAAGTTTTCAAAGGTTATACGGTTTAGACGGAAACACCATGAGACACGTGATGAGAATGTCGAAGAAGAATGTGAAGGCAAAACTTCAAAACTCAACTCAAATCAGTGGAAGGTTAGAAGAAAACGAAAATAAAATAACATCGAATGACAAATGAGTCATATATATGAAAAGAATAAAACAATCCACATGTGTATTCTTTGTAAGATACTCGACACAACATGCTTTTAAGAAAGTATGTTATTCGTTTTTTTAAATTACACCATTAATCCGGTGATTGCTAATTCTGTACTGTTTTTATTTTTAAATATTTTCACATGCAACTAGTATTCGTTAGTTGTAAAATAATATTTGTTAAAATTTTACGATCTCAAATGAAATCAAAACAGCTTAGAAACATTTAAAACTCATGTTCTGAATTTTCCATCAGATTTTACTTTTAAATATGAGCCGATTAATTGACCCTATAAACAACATCTCCAAGACTCAGGGTCTAAAGCATTTTGATGCAAAACGACGTTTCAGACGACTTTCTAGTTTTACCCGAGACCTGAAACCTAATGTAAAATGACCAAAATACCCCTGCAAGTTCTGTGCAGGTTTGACTATTTTATTTAAAAAAACGCAGGTTTTACTTTTAAGTTGTGACCTATTTATACACCCCCTGCAGTTTCTCCATTAAATATATTTTTCGACACTTCCTAACGGTTCAAATATATATATATATACACACATGTCTTGTGGATCTTACAACAATGAAAAATAAGTCTCATAATGAGCATCAAATAAAAATATAATATAATGAATGACATAAGATGCTTCAAGATATTCAACACGAAATTTAGGAAGCAAAACGGCAATTGACGTTCATAATTTAAGTTTCAAGGTTCAATGTAGGCAAATCTCATTGGTGCCATGATTCTTCAAAAACACCAAAACATAACGAGAAAAGAATGGACATTCATAGGTTGCGTTCCGAGAGCAAGAAGGTTAATGAAAAACAAATGATACAATTTTATAGAAGTAAAATCGTATTCCAATCTAGTGCCATAATCTAGACGATGATTTATAAAATTACGATGACGTTACCGAGATATAAGTGAACAATACACTTCTGAGTCGATACATATAAATGTCAACGAATTAAATCTTCGCATGTCGTGTAAAACGATAATAAAAATCAACAAAATATTATGAAAAACCATGATATTATTCAACACGATTTTAAGAAATGTTTCAAAATGTGTGGCTCATACGATAGCGGTTAGTCTATTCCAAAGACACATTGAGCTACACAATGGTCTAGAAATTACGTTAAAAGACGTCTAAACACAAACAGTCGGAAGACGATTTGGATATCTATATAGATATCTCAAAGGGTTAAGCAATAAAAGTAACGCGCGCAGATGAAGGTATGTAAGGTCATAATATAAAATTTTTGCAATAAAAGCAATTTAAATACTTCAAAAATAAATACAGAAAGATCTTGAAAATTCAATGTATTTATTTAAGTTAATCATTAATAAATAATAAACTTTTATCGAAAAGTTTAATGACATAAATATATATATATCGATTAAAGGGATCCTAGATATAAATATATATCCAAAAAGGGATCATAGTATTTATTTATAAATACTTGACAATAAGGTATACGTAATAACGCATACTAAAATTGTAATCTCAGAAGTAGCTTGAACCTGAAGTCACGCGAAGTCCTGTGCACATGACTCTTTGAAAAATAAAGACTGACAGTTATAGTTTAGGTTTTTAAAATAAAGACCTAGTTCTCTATAACTCATGGCTCTGGTACCAATCTTTAACACCCCCAAATTTACACGCAGCGGAATACATCTTTGGGTGCTAAACAATGATACAACAACACATAATTTATAAAGAACGACTCATAAAGAGACGTTTTAGATTTATCGTTCCCAAAACATTCATCAGAGTAGCGCAGTCCCAAGTAATCGTTACCAAAAGATAAGTTAAAACAACATATTAGTTTGTTTTAAAAATGGAACGATAAATAAATCATAGAGTTTGAACAACATAGCAGTGCACAACTTCATTCTCGTGACCTCCAAGCTTCCACTTCTTGATTACCTGAAATACATGTGAGTAAAACAATCAGCAAAAATGCCGAGTGAATCTATAGGTTTATGTAATCAATCTGAACACAAGCAAAGATTATAAGTTTGTGGCATGCTTATAAGCATCAAATAATAATTTGCATCAACAATGATAATTGTATATAGCATAAATTGCAATAAGCTCATGGAACCGAGCCCTTAGACACTCCCATATCAGTCTAATAAGACGAGAGATTTATTAATTGTCGTTACCTCCAGATTATTGGTACATTGCCGTATACCTGACTTCTCAATACAATATGTCCAAACAGTGTGGAGGTCGGGCCTAAGCTTCTGTGACAAGTTCACACAAACTGAACCGGGGCGGCTTCCCCCATAGATCTATTAATTGTACTAGCGGTTAACCCATCATAGGTTAATTAACGGTCCATAATTGAGGCTTTAACAATGGCAATCACTTAATGCAATTTAAAGGCAACCACGGGTCCATTCATAGAGGGACAAAGCATACCATAAAAATCTTGTGTTCTAAGTTTATAAAACGTTTATTCCCCCTCGCGGGTTTTTAAGACAATTTAATGTGCACAAGCGAGGCTATAGACTCACCTTAGCCAATAGTAGTAATGAGACGATCGCCGACGATAGTAGATGCCCGATAATCACGATAACCGCAACCTAGCAAATAAGGTGCGTACTTTAATAATAGACTCGAGAAATAAATGATACTTAATAAAATCAAACTCGAACTCATAAAACCACAATACACTCGAGAGTAAACGATATAAGTAACTTCATTAAACTTTACTACTCATTTACTTTACCATTTTATACTTTTAACAAAATCCGCCGATACATACTACATGTACTAGCTTATTTACCCCTTTTAAACTTGTCAACCGTTTATGAAACGACTAGATAAACTAACTTACTATATATAGAAAGTCCTCCCACAAGTTTATCAAATGAAATTACTTTTATGTCCTTTACTCGCCTCATTTTCAAACTACAAAATCCGGACAGATTTACGTTAATTTTTCATACAACCGTTTTCCGTTTACAAAACCGACACTCGGGTTTTAAAGTAAACTCAACCTAATAAATAAATACCTCATTATCAGTAGGTTACACATTTTAAAACTCTCATTTAGAGTCCCCGGGATTCAATCCAAATATCGACAACAACTATATGTAGTGTCGATACTCGTCTCCCGGTACACGATTATTCAAAGCATCATAACTTCGCGCTCGTTTTGAGCTAGAAGCTCTACCTTATATCAAATCGAAGCTAAGGAAATTATCTAAAACCCTAGGCTATAAGTTAAGTCATTTTCAAAACATAAAAATTCGGATTTTTCAGTTTACTTACTGCTATAAAATGGGTACCAAAATCTTGTATAAAATCAACTTTTTGACCACAACCAACCATAGAAATGGTCATTCCTATACTCTAATATCATCATACATCCACCATAACATCAAAATCATAACAAAAATAAAAATCTTTGGATCAAAATATAGTTTTTAACAAGGTTTCTAGCAAGAACCACCATGGATCATGCTAAAAACACCATGCATAACCATGGCTTCCACCTACCAACATCATAAAAATAAAAAATGTTTGCATGTGTAAAATTTTTATACCTATGTGATCCTTGATCAAAAATAGAGATGGGTCTATGCTTGGTTTAGCTAGATTCAACCTCAAACTTGAGATAATTGGAAAAATGTATGGATTTGGGTGTGTGTTTGTGTTTTGGCAAAGTGAAGAAGAAAGGGAGAGAGAGAAAATTTTTGGAAGTAAAATAATGATGTGTGTGTGTTTATTTTTAAATTTTATTTAGTGGGGTGGGGACCTAATTGCAAATTGGGCATAAGTTTGGTTAAAAATGCCAATAATTAACAAAAAGGTGGGATATTGTCACTAGTAAAATTTTGAAAATATTTACGGGGCTCGGGTTTCGTAAAAATACTTAAAAGTTTAAACGCACACGAAAAATAATAATATAACGACTCGATACGTAATTAAAACGATATCGTCGAAAATATTAAATATCGAAACGATCGATAATGAAATATAAAATAGTGGGCATCCGTCGGTATCGCGATCACTAGTAGTCCTCGTTGCTCGTCAAAATATTAAAATAAAATATTTAACATCGATTTCAACTTAAACCGTTAAACATAATAATATTTAACGTTAGAAAATAGTTCAAAATAATTGAAATATATAATTAAATTATGACCTTATTTTTACGGGTTTTAGAGAGAGATATGGGGGCTGAGAAATATGTGTGAGAGAGAGATAATAAATAAAAGAAAAAAATATTTGTGACTTTTTTATAGAAAAGACGTAAATACCCCTCTAATAAAAAGATTTAACGGACAAAATAAACGCCCATCCAAGATAGGGACGATTTTTTGATTCAAGTTGTAAATGATAGGGACGACTGGTGCACTTATTTTAAAATAGGGACGAAACTTGATTTTCAGTGTAAACGATAGGGACTATTCTTGAAATGTTTTTCTCTTGTAAATTTGTCAAACTTTTGTAATAGCTAAAAGGAATACAAAATAATACTTTGAATTTTGAACTTTGCAAAACAGATACCTAAATAATAAAAAATAGAAAACACAAATAAAAAATATAAGTATAATCTTACGAATTTTCTTTTATATTGAGAAATTGTACTTGAGCCAACACAATGTTTCGACCAAAATCCTTCTTTCACATTGTTCTGATTGTTGCTACCTAGTATTGATGTAAACTTCGATTGAAAAATTAAGATTAAAGTTGTTTGGTGTAATACCTAGCGTCAACTAGCAGTTTCATGTAGTTTTTTTTTACCTTGTTTACATTTGATAAACGTACTAGGCTACATTATGACGTGTAATTGGGCTATAACATAAATAGAGTTTTATCGGGTTGAACCCGAAACCTGATAAAATATAAAAACTTAACCCCTAACCCGACCCAATAAGACTATCGGGTTTATCGGGTGGATAAGCCGAGTTAGACCTGAATGAACCCGACCCTATAAGGGCTTATCTGTTCGGGTCGGATTGGATCGGGTCGACCCATATGACACCCCTACTAGAAAGCCACTAAATGTAGAGTTCAATAAGGTAAGTATGCCGCAATATCAAAGATTCTTGTAACTCGAAATGAGAGTTGCAAATAACTTAATCGATAGGTGAGGTAACATCCTGCAACTTAATATAGTAGTGAAAGGACAGCATGAACAGGATCCTATGTTCACTAACCTTTATAGAGTTTCTAATCAGATCAAGCATCGCAAGCTGATTACCCAGTGGACTTCACCAATTTGTTTCCACCTTTATCACCTAATGGAAAACCATGGCACCTACACACATGATAGAGTTAAGTTGATTCAGTTATGAAAAAATATATAACAGATCAATGGCATTAAATGTTCTTTTAAACTTTCTATCACAATAGAATACGAGAGAAGATAGCAAAAACTGTTAACTGCATGCTAGTCCATACAAGAAATAAATATGACTTAAAACTAAGTTAATTTTTTTTCATAGGATCGCACTCTCTTAGAATTTGGTTATCATATACATATTTTTATTCTATCAGCAAAAGGCCACTTCTTAAAAAAATCAAAGGCCATGATACACTCCTTAGCGGTAAATACTTATGATGGGAATATACTAGGGATGAGAATTTCGACCCAAATCCCCAAACCGAGCCGGAACCGTACCGATTCCCGGTACCCGAATCCTGTTCGGAATGGTACCGGGACTATAAAATAAGGTGAAAAAAATTCAGGACCACTAATTCGGGATGGACCGGTACCAAATCGGGAAATTCCCAAAAAAACGGGAAAAACCCGATTTCCCGGTACCGGTACCGATACCTGTCCTGGTACCGATACCCGAATCTCTTTCGGTACGGTACCGGTACCACTAATTTATGCTCAGGAAATATTCGGTACCACTAATTCGGTACGGGACCGAAACCTTGCTCATCCCTAGAATATACATATTCTATTTAATCATAGGTAATGTCATATACAAATATAATACCAGGCGGGGTTCAAATTCATCAAAGATGCGAGTAAAACATGGAAGTATACTGCAACATATTTGGTTTAACGCACCTAAGATTTCTCTCTTGATTTTAAGACAAGCTTGCAGTTGTTCTGCTTCATCTCTCAAATTCTTTTGCCAATCCCTTACCAAGGCACACGACACCTTTGCATTTGAACAAATTGTAGTGTAAAAACACGTGTTAAAAGTTTCGATAAAAGCACATGCGACTAAATAGGTCTAGTCCTATACCAACCATTACTTAGTCATAAACCTGCGACAATGACATATAACATGAATGCATGAAAACAATGAATGCATGAAAACCGACTGTCAGTTCTAGGAAGACCATAGTGACTACCCACTAATCACATGTCATGTTTTGAGAGCATATAGGTCGAAGCCTTAGCTTTGATACCATAATTGTAACACCCTAGCTTGGTAAATAGAATGTCGCGCGTGATTATGGCGTGTCATCAAAGCATACAAGGAAAATGTCTTAAAACATTACATGACCATAAAGGAAATACTGGAATCAAACATCGGTACCCCAAAGTATAAGCTCATCATACACAAACATAAGTACTGAAAAGGAGAAGGACTAAACAATGTCCATAGAAATAAGTAGCAAAATGTATGATGAAATGCATAAAATAGAGAAGGCTAGAAATCTTCCAATCCATATGCACGTACGCTTAAAGTCTACGAGCGCTCTTGAGTACCTGTCGTTTGGGAACATGAAAGGAAAACGGCTGAGCATAACGCTTAATGCATAGATATACAAGTATGACATGGAATAACGTAAGCATATAAGACTAATAGCAGCGGAATATCATAAGTTCTAAGTAATCTAGATTCATGTTCATAAAACTGGTTTTATAGTTTGAAAAGACTTATGTTTCTATGAAAATCTGTTTTAATTAGCCAAATAGCCCATATAGGTCATGAGGTTCTGATGAGACTGTATTTATACATAGTCTCATCGTCCAAATCGGGCTTAAAACGCTTAAAATATCATCAAAATACCCAAAAATGTGCTTGTGTTTGTTCATTGTGTATTTCAGGTACTGATATCGTGAATTCACCAAAAGATTACAAGAATAGAGCAAAAACGAACACGGGAAACGAAGCCGCACAAGAAACCGGGCCCAAGAATGGAATTTCCATAACAACCCTTGAAGTTTGAAGACTTGTCAACTTTGGTCCCTCAATTTTGAAGAATTACAAGAAAGGCCCCTCAACTTTAGCACTCATTCACCTTACACCCTTGAAGAATCATATTTTACATCAGAGGTCCCAAAAGTATGAAGAAAGGGCAAGTATAGTCCCTTAAGAATGAATATATTGCAAACCAAGTCCTTTTCCAAGATAAATCAACCATAAGGACTGAAACTGCCAAAATCCGAAACTTCTACAACAAGGGGAATGGAGCAGCTTTGTTTTCATATAAGTAAGGGACTGGAATTGTAATTTTCAAAAGTTAAAAAAAACTATTGTTAATTAAATAGAGGGAAACATCATTAACACCCCTAAAACAAATCAAACTACCTCAGTTCATCCAACATAAACCCTAATCCCGACCCAGATTCGATTCCCACAAAACAAAGGGTTAAGTCAAGATTATAGGGGCAAATGACGATTAAGGAAGAAGACAACACCCCATGTGCCTAGAAAATGACAACACATCACCTTGGTCCCCTTGCCAGCCCATCTATTCACAAGCAGCCAAATTATTTGACTCAATGAACGTGTGGGATTGTTTGACGTGCTCCCCACATCAAATATATGGCCAAGATCGTTTTAAACAGCTGCTCAATCACATGTTATCCAAGGGAAGCCTCTAGAAGAGAGAATCAAAATGGAATATCCACTTGAAGATCCATGGGCAAAGATGGAAGTTTGCATTCGTCTAGGGTTTAGATTTTTGCTCCTCACCTTTGTAATAAAGTAGTATAAATAGAACTAGTGATAGCAGTAACCATTGTTCCAGCCTCTTTGTAAGAATTTTTAATTAATGAAAAAAATTGTTTTAAGTTTGGTTCAAAAGCTGAGTTCCTTTTAATTTGTTTTCGTAGTGTAATGATTTGAAGTTTATCTTGCAATGTTAGTATAATCTTTATCAAAGCATTTTTTCAAAGTTTTTTAAAAGGTGTTCACGTTTCAGAGAATTTTCAGAAATCAATCCTTTTTTTTAGGTTTTAGAAAGAGATTTTTTTCAAAGTAGAAGGAAACAACTTGTCAAAATATTATTGGGTTCAAAGTTTCAGTGTACAAGATTTTAAGAAATCTTTTTTTTTTTTTTTTTTTTTTTTTTACTTACTGCTATACAAGCTCACCATAAGCTGCTGACAACAACTTATGGTTAAGCTTCTATAGCTTGAACTCTTGTTTCCTGGATTTGTGGTGTTTGTGCAGGAAGAAGAACATCACAACAAGGCTCATTCTCCATCATTTCACTTTGAAGACATATCTTGCACCCTTGGGTCTTTTAGAGATTCCAACAACAGGGTACTTGCACCATTTTCATAAGTTCATATCAGCTCTAAAAAGACCTAGTAGAAGGCATCAGCCAGGTAGCTTTTGGCTTGAACCCTACTTATATTTTTCTGAGTTTTATGTGGAATCTTATGAATTTGGTTTGTTTGTTATTTTCATGTTAGTATAAGCTTGATTTATGATTATTTATGTTGATTATGCATGTTAGAGTAGTTGTTAAACAGTTAAGATAGGATTTAAGTACTTTTGGTTTGAAAAGTTTTTGTTTACAGTTAGAAAGGGGTGTTTGGGACTAGGGTTTAAACTGATTTTGGTGAGACAAAATTAGGTTAATATTAGTCAAACATACTCACCTTGGTAGTCTTAGGATGTTTTAATGTTTGACTTCCAGTTTGGTAGGTTTTTAAAAAGTTTTGCATGCTCATAAGTTAGATAAAAACAATCAGACATTCAGTAAGCCTTAGTGGTTCTAATTTTAAGTTTTAAATGCTTAAATCTTGGTAATTAGTGGAAATCATGTTAGCTTAGGGTTGTAGGTAGCTGTTTTGTAGTTTGGGTAGGTGGTCATCAAGTTTTTGTAGTTAAAAATTCGTCTAAGAGCACATTAGTTCAGCAAGACTTGTCCTTGAATATGACTGTATTTCAGTGACTATTTTAGTGGTTGTATGTGTAATCCTTATTAGTTACTTGTGTTTTTTTAAGCATATATTGACTCCCCACAACTCAATTGTTATGGGGGTGCCGTTTGTGCCCAAAAAATAACAAACACGCTCAAAAACTCAGCAAATACGAGCTCAATTCAGGCGAAATTCCATACAGTAGGTTTTTTTATTTGTTGTCTGAGAACGTTGCAGTTTTTTTATATTTTTTAGTGTTGTCCGATATCGGACAACACAGATATTGGACAAGCCCTTTGTCTGATAGGATATTGGACAACATAGAAGTACTCCACCTTGGAGTACTTTGGGGTACTTTGGGGTACTTTCATTTTTAGCCAATTTTTTTAGTTTTTTTTAAACTTTTTCATTTTTCCTTGTTAATTTAGTTTAAGAAAAGATTTTTAGAAAAATAATATTTATTTTTAGCATTATTTTATTATTTTTATTATTATTTTAGTTTAAAAAGTGTTTTTAGCCTTTTAAAAATAGAAAATTAGTTTTAAAAATTTTGGAAAAGTACATTTTAGTCTTTAAATAATATAAGTAACTTATTAGTTCAATAAAATTATATTTTGGGCATTTTGTTAATTATATTTAATTTTAGGGCTTTAATTAGCATTAAAAATTGAATATCTAATTAATAAAAGGTTTTAAAATATATTTGTTGGAATTTTATTCTTATTTATATTATTTTAGACTTAGTTTAAACTTTTAATTAATTTTTAGGTTTAATTTTTAATTTTGTCGCGTTTTACGTAATTACGTCATCGTTTTACGTCAACGTCGTAGTTTAATCGTAGTCGTAGCTCGTCTTTACTTTTTCTCCCTTTAAACCAAAAAACGTCACTAATCCAAACTTGATTTCATATATATTGGCACATTAATTCACACACCTCCTTCGAGAACGAACTTGGAATTTATTCGTCTTCACGGTTTTCCTAAATCGTGTCGATTAATACTTACCGCATTTATACTCGTCTTTCCTAAGACTTGTATATAAAAACCTACATCAATTTTTGGCGCCGCTGCCGGGGAGGTGTTTAGTGTGCCATTATTATTAGTATCGTGTTTGTGTGAGTAGTACGTTTTTGCTTTTCATTTTTTGGAAAGCGTGAATATCGTACATACTCATTTTTGTTATTTTTCCTTATTATATTATAGTATCCAAATAAAACGTGTTTAATTTTCCTAAATTAAACACACAACAATCTTCTTTACTATATTGTAGATATATTAGTTTTCGTTTTTTTATTGTGAATATTATTACTATATTGTACTACGTAAGAACAATAAATATACAAGTACTCCAAAAGCGTGAAAACGCAACCTTGATTCGGGATTTCATCACTCGATCATTGTATTCGAATCTAAAGCAAAAGTTTAAAGGCAAAATAGATAAATACTTTCGTGGGGCTTAATTTCAATTAACACAAACTATAAGGTGGGTATAAGGCGGTTGTATTTCATGACCTAAAGGAAAAAGGCTCTTAAGTGCTTCGCGCCCCCTCGTTTCCTCCGCTTGCTTGTGTGTATTTTGAGAAAGAGGGCTAATCGAGGGTTTGCCGCCCAAGTATTATCTATGTATATTATATTTGCTTGTGTTTTCAAGATTAAACCCTCTTGAACGTTTTGGTGTTCCACCAACGTTCTAAAGTCATCGAGAACGTTCACTTCACGTGATCGTTTTCATTCTTTGAGGCTCCTTTAATCGAGAAAGTCGATTCGAGGAGAGATTTGTAGATTCGTGTCTACGTAATACATTCAAAAATCCAAAAAAATTAAAAAACCAATCAAAAAACCAAAAAAATTTGAAAAATCGAAAAACCGCAAAAAGAATCTTCTTTGCTACCACCCATTCTACGCTTAGTGCATGCGCACTCGATCGAAGGATTATTCCAATTCTAGTGAAGCTTCGAATCGACGCAATCGTAATCGAAGGAATCGACGACGTAGACGAGAATTAGAAACCGACGTTCCTAATATCGTTGTTGAAGAAACCGTAGAGGAGATGGCCGATAATCGTTCGATGATGGAATTGCTCCAAGCGCCCACCGAGGGTTATGGAGATGCGATCGTAATTCCCGCTATCGAGGCGGAGAATTTTGAGATAAAAAGCGGAATGCTTTCGTTGATTCAAGCTACGAAGTTTCGAGGTCGTGAAGCCGATAATACTCACGACCATATTCGGAATTTTGATCGTCTTTTGGCCACGAGCAAGTTTAAGAACGTCGACACCGATGTCGTCAAGCTTATGCTTTTTCCGTACTCGCTCGATGGTGCCGCCAAGGATTGGTACGAGAAAGATCCACCTAATTCCATAGTTACGTGGAAGGATCTCGTTTCCAAGTTCGTTAATTATTTTTTCCCACCGTCTAAGACAACGTTTTTCAAAAACGAGATTACGAAATTTGAGCAAAAACCGAATGAATCTTTTAGAGACGCGTGGGATCGTTTTAAGGTATTGCTTAGGCAATGTCCTCACCATGGTTTTTCCGAGTTGCACCAAATCGATACGTTTTACAACGGTCTTAATTTTCACGAACAAGACTCGTTGAATTCCGCCGCCGGTGGCAACTTTTTGTGTAAGACTCCGAAAGATGCATTGATAATTATCGAGAACCGATCCAAGGTTTACCAACTCCGCAATGCATCGAGTGTTGCCAATGTCGCCAATGTTAGTAGTTCTAATCGCGACATTGAGAGAGTTGATGCGAAAGTCGACAAGTTGACGAATGTGTTTACGTCTTTTCTCGTTGAGATGCAAAAGAAAGACGCTCCCGCTACGGTGAAAGTGGTTGAGGTTTCGTGTACGTTTTGTGGTGAACCTCATAATTATTACGAGTGTGCGGCTACGGATGGCCAAACGTCTAATGTGAGTGCGTTAAATGGAAACAACAATTTTCAAAATCAAAATAACGCGGGTCCATCACAACAAGGCAATTATAACCAAGGCAACAATTTTCAAAACCGAAACAATTTTCAAGGAAACAATCAACAAGGAAATTTTTCGAATCAAAATCAAGGAGGTTATAATCAAGGTCGTAATATAACTTGGCAAAATCGAGACAATAATCAAAACTCGAATTTTTCAAACAACAACAATCAAGGCAACAATTTTTCAAGTGGTAATCAAGGAAATTTTCAACGAAACAATCAAAACCAAGGGAACTTTAATTCTAATCAAAATAGTTCGTCAAACGATTTTCAAAATTACATGAAAACGAATGAGGCTAATATGAGACGATTAGAGGGAGAAATTGGTACTTTGAAAAATGACTTTTCTAATACATTGAAATTGCAAAACACGAAAATTGAGCAAGGGCAAATTGATATTAAAAAGATGTTTTCGGCCATTATGAACAAAGCCTCGGGTTCGTCATCGAGTTCGTTACCTAGTGACACCGTTGCTAATCCGAAAGAACAATGTAAAGCCGCCTCGTCTCGTGAGAAAGGTCGTGTGATTACCCCTAACCTTGAAGGATTCCGTGTTGTTTATCCCTCTCAAACCTCGACCTCTAAGACGTCTTCTTGTTCTAAAGTCGTTGGGGTGAACGTGGCGACCAAGGAAAAGAGTGCACACCCTCGTGTACCTCAAATTCCATCCACGGTTCAAAAAGAGAGCTTTGTCGACCTTACCAAAGTAACCCTTGAAGAAACTTGTGCTTCGATCCTTCTTAAAAAACCCAAAAGGCGTATGCCGAGAAAGGAAAAGGATCCGGGCCAATTTCTATGACCTTGTGATTTTTCCGAGATTGAGGGATGTTTAGCCCTTGCCGATTTAGGTGCTAGTATCAATCTCATGCCTCATTCTCTTTGGAAATTGATGAGATTGCCTTCGCTTACCCCCACAAACATGACAATCGAGCTTGCAAATTGTACACCTTTAATACCAATTGGAATAGCCGAGGATGTCTATGTTAGGATTGGAAAGTTTGTTTTTCCCGCGGATTTCGTTATATCCGATTACGAGTGTGACCCTAAATGTCCCATTATTTTAGGCCGACCATTCTTATCGACGGCTCGAACCGTAATCGACGTTCACGAGGGGAGACTTACTATGAGATATGGGGATGAGAAAATAGACTTTTTCGCTAGAAAATCCCAAGGATTTAATGAGAATGAAAAAACCAAGGTTTCAAAACCTAATGATTCAAATCCTAATGATTTCAAAATGTTCTTTAGCGGAAAGAATGAAGCTTGATGCATGTTTTGAAAGAATTAAGAAAAACGGTTTTAAAGATGATGATTTTGATGATAAAGAATACGTGTACCTAATTCAAAAGGGTATGTGTAAATTTATGGATGAAAACTCACTTTGGGATGTTTTTAGCGAAACAAGTGAACCACCAATTCCGAAGGGCGACGTTAGTGCCATCACGACAAAGACCAATATGGGCTCGTCTTCACCACCTTCAAAGGACCACGTCTTTGAGGCTTCAACTTCTAACTCCATCGAAGTGCCTCCTTTGCCTAGCCCAACACCCGTTGAGGCTAAAGGGTTTATCGACATCGATCCTCTCGTCTTAGAAAAATCACCTAAGCATAGTCATTTGACTTGTAAGTCCATGGTTGTGAGTGCTCACATCGACTCTTTCTTTGACGATGACGATGGCGATTTTGCCGAGATTGATCACGTACTTCGAAATCCAGATGCAATTTTTGATTCTCCTAAGAAGAAACATGTGAAGTACGATGATTATGAGTTTGATCCCGAGATTGAGGAAATCATAGAACGAGAGCTAGCTCTTATGCCTTCACTTCCACCTACGAGTGAGGTCGACCTTTCCAAAATCGAGGATGAACTTGATGAGTTGGAACGTCTTATTTTTGATGACGAACCAACTCATGTGACCACTAAAAATCCCATTCTCGAGGAGTTACCTAATCAACACTCCTCATTTGAGAATGACGTTTACCACATTCGTGAGGATCTAACTTATCAACGATCCCCACAAAAGAATGATGGTTTCGTGCTTGATCGTGATCTTTTCGAGAGAGTTTCTAAGATACTCAAAGAGGGGAATGACAAACCTTGGTTTGACAAGCCTATCTTTGATGAAGAAATCGATGAGATCGACGTTCATGAGGATGACGAGTATGTTGACCCCGAGGGGGCGGTGTTCTTTATTGACAAACGTTTTGAGAACTTATATAATCCACCACCCCCTCCCGCCAAAGACTTAAATGTGAGAATTTTTAGCGCGACTAATTTTCAATTTGACACGCCAAATATTTTTGACATCATTAAATCAGGTTTTCATAAAGAGTTTAAAAATGATGAAAAAGGAAAAGATTTTAAAAATGTTTTAAAAGATTTTTCTACAAGTCTAACTCCGTCATCACATCGTTATATGAGTGCTACCACCTCGTCTACTCCTTTTGACGATGGTGTGTGTGGTTTTAGTGTGGGGGAAGCCCCAAATGTTCCCTCACATTTCTCCACCGAGGACGAGATTTACGATCCCGGAATTGCTTGTAAAGGGAAATCTCGGTCTTCCACCGATGCAATAAATGGAAAATCTTTTCGTTTGCTTGGTGTGAGTCTACCTCGAGTAGCTCATTATGTTGCCTTACCCATTACCCCACCTTTCTACTTCTCATCTCTTTTCTTCTACCCCATTGGGGTTTGTGTTGAAGTAGCGTTGTTTCGTCTTTCATCCGAAAACGAAGACGCTATCTTTGACCCCGGTATACGTTTATCGGGTTTTTAAAGTACTCCATGTAATTTTGGGCATTGTCTATCATGTAAGCCCCACCAAAAATGACCATACCAAGATTATCCCTAAATGATCACATTTATGGGGATTCGAGTCGAGCTTTTGACTCGGTTATCATAAACAAGGTGCCTCGTGGGGGATTCTCATGCTTATCCTTGTACATATTATCGCTTTCTTAGTTTAACGTAACGAGGGGACTTGTGCTCTTCCAACCTTTGTTCCGTGGTTGTTTGTGATGTGATTTATTAGGTTCATCGTCATCATTGAAGCCTCTCGTGTTCGTTTTACGTAGCACTCGAGCTTCGATCGTTGCCTTTGGAGATTCCGATATCCGATGATATCCTTTTATGTTCTAACGTTTATCTTATTAGCATAATTCATAAACGGCTTTTAGGTTATTCGTTTTACCCTTTCCATGCTCGAGATTAAGCATTCGACTTCATCTCTAGTATGGGGGTGTTTACACCCCTAGACTCGAAACATTGAGGACAATGTTTAGTTTTAGTATGGGGGGGGTGAGTAGATACTTCACCTTGCTTACGTCAACACGCAATCAAATATTCATCTTTTTGTTATCGTTTTGTTGCAAAATAAGGCTAAAAATGGCCAAATTTTAAAAATTTTCTAGTTTTTCATAAATGTTTAAGACACGAATGTAGGTTTTCCGATGGTGAGAATAAGAGTAATTTTTGACTCGACCGTGCGTGTTGAGCACTTAGCTTCGATTCCTTAACTTTTTAGGCTAAGTCTCTTAAATGAGGACGAGAAATGATAGAGTTATTTATAAGTCTCGTAATCGTCACGATCTTATGTGTAGAAATTATTAGCTTATTCTCCCAACGCTTTTGCATAATAAATTGTTAATAAATATTGATTTGGCGGTTTAGTCACTATTGTTGGTTTCTAATTTGTTTTAGTAGCTTCCATGTAATTAAATTGGGAAAACATTAAGGTATCGCCAGCGTCACGGTTTTGAAGTATTGGCACCCGAATAATCGAAAGCTTCACCTAATAATAAGATTTCAAGTGCTCACCTAAATTAAGCAAAATTTTGAAGCTCACAAGGCCGAAAAATCTATGCCCAAATTGAAAGTGAATCAAGCCTTAATCTTCGAAGCTTTAAAGATCCAAAATTCTCTTTAGCGTGAGGATATACGTCTTTGGCTAATAAAACCACCGATGAGGCGGATAATAAAAGGCAAGGCAAGACAGATGTCATAATAAAAGCTCCATGGCGGAGTTGAATAAAAGATGGAGGTAAACCAAAGATAATAAGGCCCTTCCGTTGGGGGCGTATAAAAGTCTTGGTAATAAGTCTCATGTTCAAAACCGTTATAAAACCGTGTTTATCGATCCTTCTTGTTGACTTAATTTTTTGACATCGTTGTCTATTGGGATGAATTATTAATTTAATGATTTTGGTTACACCGTTAAGTTTCTATTTTTAGACTTAATCTCTATTCACGCATAAGTCAATGATGTATCCTCGTGATCATTAAGACAAAATAAAATATAAGAGATACCAAGTAGGAATAAGGGAGTTTAGGTTCGTAATTAACACTCATGAGAAGTGATCGTGTTGCTAACTTATAATAACAATGATCTCGTTACACGCTTAGCATGGAATTGGGTGAAAATCGAGGACGACGAAATTACTTCTAACGAAGCATTCACGTGTTCTTGTTCTATGATCCTAAAAGTCACATTCTCGTGATGAAAACATTACATTATGTCTAAAACGCGTGTAGTAGTTTATTTTAATTTATGTCTTCAATAAAAGTCATCATAAAATGAATTTTGGAAGTGCTATGATACTTAATTCTAGCATTGCGTGGGGACACGGCAATGGTTTAGTATGGGGGAGTGATGAGACTGTATTTATACATAGTCTCATCGTCCAAATCGGGCTTAAAACGCTTAAAATATCATCAAAATACCCAAAAATGTGCTTGTGTTTGTTCATTGTGTATTTCAGGTACGGATATCGTGAATTCACCAAAAGATTACAAGAATAGAGCAAAAACGAACACGGGAAACGAAGCCGCACAAGAAACCGGGCCCAAGAATGGAATTTCCATAAAAACCCTTGAAGTTTGAAGACTTGTCAACTTTGGTCCCTCAATTTTGAAGAATTACAAGAAAGGCCCCTCAACTTTAGCACTCATTCACCTTACACCCTTGAAGAATCATATTTTACATCAGAGGTCCCAAAAGCATGAAGAAAGGGCAAGTATAGTCCCTTAAGAATGAATATATTGCAAACCAAGTCCTTTTCCAAGATAAATCAACCACAAGGACTGAAACTGCCAAAATCCGAAACTTCTACAACAAGGGGAATGGAGCAGCTTTGTTTTCATATAAGTAAGGGACTGGAATTGTAATTTTCAAAAGTTTAAAAAAACTATTGTTAATTAAATAGAGGGAAACATCATTAACACCCCTAAAACAAATCAAACTACCTCAGTTCATCCAACATAAACCCTAATCCCGACCCAGATTCGATTCCCACAAAACAAAGGGTTAAGTCAAGATTATAGGGGCAAATGACGATTAAGGAAGAAGACAACACCCCATGTGCCTAGAAAATGACAACACATCACCTTGGTCCCCTTGCCAGCCCATCTATTCACAAGCAGCCAAATTATTTGACTCAATGAACGTGTGGGATTGTTTGACGTGCTCCCCACATCAAATATATGGCCAAGATCGTTTTGAACAGCTGCTCAATCACATGTTATCCAAGGGAAGCCTCTAGAAGAGAGAATCAAAATGGAATATCCACTTGAAGATCCATGGGCAAAGATGGAAGTTTGCATTTGTCTAGGGTTTAGATTTTTGCTCCTCACCTTTGTAATAAAGTAGTATAAATAGAACTAGTGATAGCAGTAACCATTGTTCTAGCCTCTTTGTAAGAATTTTTAATTAATGAAAAAAATTGTTTTAAGTTTGGTTCAAAAGCTGAGTTCCTTTTAATTTGTTTTCGTAGTGTAATGATTTGAAGTTTATCTTGCAATGTTAGTATAATCTTTATCAAAGCATTTTTTCAAAGTTTTCAAAAGGTGTTCACGTTTCAGAGAATTTTCAGAAATCAATCCTTTTTTTTAGGTTTTAAAAAGAGATTTTTTTCAAAGTAGAAGGAAACAACTTGATGAAGTGAAAGTGGACTCAAGGTGTTTGATTCAGTTTCGGTAAAGCTCTTGTCAAAATATTATTGGGTTCAAAGTTTCAGTGTACAAGATTTTAAGAAATCTTTTGTTTTTTTTTTTTTTTTTTTTTTTTTACTTACTGCTATACAAGCTCACCATAAGCTGCTGACAACAACTTATGGTTAAGCTTCTATAGCTTTAACTCTTGTTTCCTGGATTTGTGGTGTTTGTGCAGGAAGAAGAACATCACAACAAGGCTCATTCTCCATCATTTCACTTTGAAGACATATCTTGCACCCTTGGGTCTTTTAGAGATTCCAACAACAGGGTACTTGCACCATTTTCATAAGTTCATATCAGCTCTAAAAAGACCTAGTAGAAGGCATCAGCCAGGTAGCTTTTGGCTTGAACCCTACTTATATTTTTCTGAGTTTTATGTGGAATCTTATGAATTTGGTTTGTTTGTTATTTTCATGTTAGTATAAGCTTGATTTATGATTATTTATGTTGATTATGCATGTTAGAGTAGTTGTTAAACAGTTAAGATAGGATTTAAGTACTTTTGGTTTGAAAAGTTTTTGTTTACAGTTAGAAAGGGGTGTTTGGGACTAGGGTTTAAACTGATTTTGGTGAGACAAAATTAGGTTAATATTAGTCAAACATACTCACCTTGGTAGTCTTAGGATGTTTTAATGTTTGACTTCCAGTTTGGTAGGTTTTTAAAAAGTTTTGCATGCTCATAAGTTAGATAAAAACAATCAGACATTCAGTAAGCCTTAGTGGTTCTAATTTTAAGTTTTAAATGCTTAAATCTTGGTAATTAGTGGAAATCATGTTAGCTTAGGGTTGTAGGTAGCTGTTTTGTAGTTTGGGTAGGTGGTCATCAAGTTTTTGTAGTTAAAAATTCGTCTAAGAGCACATTAGTTCAGCAAGACTTGTCCTTGAATATGACTGTATTGCAGTGACTATTTTAGTGGTTGTATGTGTAATCCTTGTTAGTTACTTGTGTTTTTTTAAGCATATGTTGACTCCCCACAACTCAATTGGTGTGGGGGTGCCGTTTGTGCCCAAAAAATAACAAACACGCTCAAAAACTCAGCAAATACGAGCTCAATTCAGGCAAAATTCCATACAGTAGGTTTTTTTATTTGTTGTCCGAGAACGTTGCAGTTTTTTTATATTTTTTAGTGTTGTCCGATATCGGACAACACAGATATTGGACAAGCCCTTTGTCTGATAGGATACTGGACAACACAGAAGTACTCCACCTTGGAGTACTTTGGGGTACTTTCATTTTTAGCCAATTTTTTTAGTTTTTTTTAAACTTTTTCATTTTTCCTTGTTAATTTAGTTAAAAAAAAGATTTTTAGAAAAATAATATTTATTTTTAGCATTATTTTATTATTTTTATTATTATTTTAGTTTAAAAAGTGTTTTTAGCCTTTTACAAATTGAAAAATAGTTTTAAAAATTTTGGAAAAATACTTTTTAGTCTTTAAATAATATAAGTAACTTATTAGTTCAATAAAATTATATTTTGGGCATTTTGTTAATTATATTTAATTTTAGGGCTTTAATTAGCATTAAAAGTTGAATATTTAATTAATAAAAGGTTTTAAAATATATTTGTTGGACTTTTATTCTTATTTATATTATTTTAGACTTAGTTTAAACTTTTAATTAATTTTTAGGTTTAATTTTTAATTTTGTCGCGTTTTACGTAATTACGTCATCGTTTTACGTCAACGTCGTAGTTTAATCGTAGTCGTAGCTCGTCTTTACTTTTTCTCCCTTTAAACCAAAAAACGTCACTAATCCAAACTTGATTTCATATATATTGGCACATTAATTCACACACCTCCTTCGAGAACGAACTTGGAATTTATTCGTCTTCACGGTTTTCCTAAATCGTGTCGATTAATACTTACCGCATTTATACTCGTCTTTCCTAAGACTTGTATATAAAAACCTACATCAGGTTCCACCGTGCATGAATACTTGAAGAGGAGACCTCATCATGCAATTAGAGGGATTGTCTCTAATTAAATAGTCTAGGTAGGATGGACCAGCTCCTAGTGAAGGATGCAAGGCACACATCGCATTCACTCTGATAATACTGATAAACATGTAACTAGGATGCACCCATACACCCCACATGATAATATAATATAATGGCCAAAACTGAAAAGGGACACCACGAGCAATCACTTCGCCGTGGGGAAGTCATAACACTAGTGCCTCTAGTGTTATGGTTATGGTACCTCTATAACTAGGTGACACTGGTCATGCATGTATATGGCTTAGGCTCTTAATCTAACATAAGTATCAAACATATAAAACAAATACTGGGAAAACAGTTGGCTGTAAACTAGGAATCCTAATAAGGAAAGAATGTCCATACTGAAAGGACGGGAAATCCGTACCTTATGTCCAGTGAACGAAGGAGACGAAGGGAAGAGAGTCCTACTTCGATCTCACTAATGCTACATAAATAGTATACATGTATAAGTATTCTGATTACTGAGTATGTAACTGATTTTATCATGTCTTAGCTCGTTTTATATGTTCATGTCTTATTTTACTGATTTTAACGTTATGTTGTGTTTATCATGTATTCTGTATATTCTGATTAAGTAATACTTGTATTTCTTGTATTATTATACTTATTGTGTAATAATAAGTAACTTTCTAAAAAAATAGCAGGTTTCCTGAAATAGAAAGTTCCAAATATAGAAAGTTTCCAAAAATATATAACTTCTTAAATAGTTCAGTTTCTAAAAATAGAAAGTTTCCAAAAATAGTAACTTTCCTGAATTAGAAAGTTTCCATATTTAGAATTAAGCTGAATTAATATCATAAGTCATGTAGTTATAGTATAGTTTATTAATAATATTCTATTAATTAAATAAACTATAGGTTATACGATTTAAATAAATATAAGCATGATTTAATTAATTTAAAGTGTATAAAAATAATTAGGTTAAAACATGTATTAATACTATATTAATAATAGCCGAAGTCATGATTATTAATTAATTATATTTCATGTTCTAATAATTAATTAATACTATATTCCAATTTAAATAGATAAATACTTAGGTTATAACATGTATTATTAAATAAATAATAATTAACCTAAGCTCATGTTTTAATTAAATTAATTATATGTCATGTTAAATTAATTTAATTAACTTATAAAATTATATTCTTGTAAAAATTAATTAAGCTTGTAAAATTTAGCCATAAACCGGACCCGTATAATTAATTAAACATGTCGTGAACCGGACCCGTGAAAACCCATGAACCGGTCCGAACCAAACACCCCTAAAACTGTGGCAAACCGGTTGAACCAGTTGCCACTTCCTTTGATAGGCTGTCACCGTCTACTACCGGTGATCTTTGCCTCTCGGCTAGCCGCTGCTAGCAGTGGAGTTTCCACCGGCTGTGTGCTGGTGGTTACCCACTGCTGCGCGTCGCGTTCCCCCTGCCAGACCAAGTATGCCACCGGCTGTGTGCCGGTGGTGGGGCTGTTGTGTGCTGCCGTGACACAAACCAACCACAAGGACACCCCCGACATGATTCGAGGTGCCTTGTCCTGCTGTCGACCGAACCCTAACACCACCGAGATCTAGATCTCGATTGGTGGTCGTGACAAGAACACGCCGAGAGCCATGGGCTCTCGGTTTGTGTGTCGGCCGAAAAAACCAACCCGAAAATAACCCTTTTTAATTTACCCACCATGATTATATGTGTTTTAATTATTTGTTTATTAATCCCCATGATCATGTGTTCTTAATAAAGTAAAAGGAATTAAAAAGAAAGGTTTTACGGATTACCAAACGCGTGGAATAAATGGAGAACAATTACACGAACACACTCCTAGAATTTCTTGAACAAAATCAAATCATCACACCCTTGTGGTGTGTTCTTGCCGCCGACCTAAAGAGAGAGAGAGAGAAATATTAGGGTTTTTAATTTTCTTGGAAAAACTTTGTGAATGCATTATTTCCCTTTTTGTTATTTTTAATAAAACAAAATATGGGCTTGGCCCCTTCTCTCTTGGTCCCGCGGCTTGTAGGGCCCACAAAGGGAAACCCAAAGCCTTTCTCGTGTATATTTTATTACATGTTCGTGTGTTCTTGTTTACGTGTTACGTTATTATTAATTATTCGTGTTATTATAAATACTTGTACGTAACGATATTTATCGTATTAATAATATACGTAAATACATAATTATATGTTCGTGATTATAATTATTATAGATAATAATTATCGTGTATTAACATGTACTTAATGCTTATCGTGTAATTATACGTACATAACGTCTGTAATTCCTAATCGTGACACGTGTTCATGCTATAAAAAGAAAGTTTTAATATGTACGTACGTTTACTAAGTGTACTGTTCATGGTAAAAGCATGTTGATTTTACAGTGGGTCCAAAATGAAGCTCAATGTCACCTTTTATGAAGCACGAAGTTGTTTGAAGCCGCTATGGACATTGTATTATCAAAAAATAAGGGCACCTATTCAAATTGAATTTCATACTTAGCTAACTGGCTCTACATGCAGAGCACTTGAGCACAAAAACTCTCAGATACAATATACTCAGCTTCAGTTGAAGATATAGCCACAGAGTTTTGCTTCTTTGCACTCCAAAAGACCAATTTTCGTCCAAGGATCTGATAGCTTCCTGAGATACTCTTTCTATCAAGGCAGCATCATGCATACTCCGAATCTGAATATGCTTTAAGACCAAAACCTGATTCTTTTGGATACCACAAACCAGAGATGGTGAACCTTTTAGGTGCCTGAAAATTTTCTTAACAGCCACTAAATGGTATTCCTTTAGTTTATCTTGGTACTTTGCACAAAGACATGTGGAGAATTGAATATCTAGTCGACTAGTTATGATATACATCAGTGACCCTATCATGCCTTTGTACATAGTCTCATTAATAGAGACCCCTAAATCAGGGCCAAATTGTTTGGGGGAAGCATGGGGCATTAGACTGATGAAGAGTCAACTAGTCATATTTCTTGTAAAAAACTTTAACATACTTTTCTTGACAAATAGAATTCCCTTTAGGACTTTGTTTAATTTGAAAACCCAAAGGGTAAGTTAATTCCTTCATCATACTCATTTTATATTTCTTAGTCATTAATTTAGCAAAACGTTTACTAAAATTAAAATTGGTTGACCTAAACCCACATGACTCTAGATCGAAGCCTGGCTCTAATACTAATTGGAATTCTCTAAAACACGACTGAAACGAATATCTAAGATTAATAACACTCGAAATACTGCTAAAATGTAAGACCTTATTATTGTATAACAAGTATTACAATGTGTTATGGATCACACAGTTTGAGTGACAATGTATGAGATATAATAGATAGATTTTACTCAGTTAAAAAGTTCTTTGTCGTATGTCTAATCGAATTGATCTGGTTTAACTATGCGACTCAGTCGTTCTTTGGTGAAACAAAAAGTTGTGTCGTTGTAGTATTTAAAAGTGCAAAACAATTAATGTAAATGACTTTAAAGTAAATCTAAGTCTAATTTAAAATAAATGGTGCAAGTATTTAAAAGCGTGACTAAATTTAAAAGGCACTAAAAGTAAATAACGCAAACTTAAATCTATCTAAGACAAACTTAAAACGCGACTAAAACATAAAACTAAAGCAAGGCTAAATTAAATCTAAGGCAAGGAATCTTAAAGTGCGACTAAGTAAAAAGGCGGGAAAAATAAAGCTTGAAAATTAAAAGTAGAAACTGAAAAACTGAAATTAAAGAAACCTGAAAATTAGCTCATCCGGAATAATACCCTCATTCGGAATAAATACTCATCCGAAATGTTACCTTCATTCGGAATGTTTTTCTTCACTCGGAATATTCACCTAAATCCTTGATCCGGAATAAATCCTTTATCCGGAATATGTCACTTATCCGGAATGAAGTCTTGATTCGGAATAATGGTTTTGATTCGGAATGTTGCTGTTGATCCGGAATAATCCTTGATCCGGAATAATATTTCGAATAAGACCTTTGATCCGGAATGTCTTAATATTCCGAATAAACTCCTTGATCCGGAATAATAAATTATTCTGGATGAACTTGCTTGATCCGGAATATTATTTGATTCAGAATGTTAGGTTGATCCGGAATATTCCCTTGATCCGGAATATTCTTTTGATCCGGAATGTCAAATATTCCGAATGAAAGTATTGATCCGGAATAATATATATTCCGAATGAAGGTATTGATCCGGAATAATAAATATTCCGAATGAATCTCCTTGATCCGGAATGTCCAATAATCCAGATGAACGACTTTGGTTCTATACAATTGATATTCCGAATGAACAACTTTTTCCACTCGTCCTTGATCCGGAATGCACAGTTGATTCGGAATATCCCCGGGAATACAGTAATATGCAGCGAAGAACAAGGAACACAAGAAATAACACGAATCTAATCAAATCTAAACAAAAAACCACAAGATTAAATCAAACTAATCAATAAACATCTAATAATCATAAACAAACAATCCAAAACAATCAAACTAACAAATCTAACTAAAATAATCAAAACCCACTTAAATAAATCAATAAAAATCAAGAACATGAACAATAACAATAAAGCATGCAGATTAAGATCAAATAAAGAAAGGTAGAGAAGAGATTAACAAGAAAAAGTAAAGATTGACAAGAATTAAAAGAGAACTTACTTGAAATTAAATGTAATTAAGGTGCAAGACAAGGTATTTAAATTTTAAAATTAATTAAATGATAAGGTAATTAAATTGCAAGGTAATTAAAAGTGGAAGAAATAGTGTGTTAAACTATCCAACAAAATGAAATGATTAATCCTAATGACTATTTATAGGGGAGGATTAAGGAGTGCTTAGGAAGCTTCCTCCCCTCCTTCATTTCTTCTTAATTGCACCATTAAGTCCTTCCCTTCTTAATCTTTTGTTAATCTTGGATTTTAATGACTTTTGGCTCGGGATTTCTTTGAACTTGTCTTTTAATTCTTCAATAAATAAGACTTGAGTTCTTCGGCTTTAAGTAAACTTCCGTCTTTTGACTTTTTCTTCGATAAATCTTCAGAATTGGTCTTGAACTTCCGTTCTTTTTGCACTCTTGACTTCTTGACTTCGTCTTTCATCTTTTTCCTCAATAAAAGCCCGTGAATGCCCGTGTTTTCTCTACTTTTCACAATTTCGTCCTAAATCACAAAAAAAACACAAACCACACATAATTCCGACATAATTGACATAAAATACACGTTTTGGTCCGGTTATTATTGTATTTAAGTGGTAAAAAGGATGGGTGTTTACACACCTATCAAATCCCCTACACTTGACCATTGTAATGTCCTCGTGCAATGCATTAGTTACAAAGCACGTTTACATTTTTCATCATAATCAATCCACGTTGGCCTTTATTAAAGAGATAGAAACTTATAAACATTCAAAGTAAAGAAATCAAAAGCATACCTTGCGTTTTGGAAATATCATGAATAATCATCATCCTCAAGTTTTCACTTTCTCCAAACCAAGCTTAAAAACGAGATCATTGTTATTATAAGTTAGCAAACTAACACGAACTCATGTGGGCCAATTACTCACTTAGACTCCCTTATTCCTAGGGGTATCTCTTATATTTTATTGTTGTCTTGAATGATCACGAGGATGCATTTTTGACTTATTTCGATAGTTTATTAGGCCGAAAATAAAGTGAACGATTTAATCAATAGTTAGCTAAAGGACAAAATCTTTTAAAACTGCTTCTCGGGACCTCATAAAGTTCTTATCTTGGCATAACTCGCTTCACGATTTGAGACCTTTCTCGGACCGATATTTGGCAGCGACTTCATACTTCAAACCTTGAGAGACGTTCATGAAATAATGGCCTTCTCTTCATAATAATTCTTCACTTGAAGTTTTGAGAGATTCTTCATATATGGACCACGACTTCTTTATTTTTCTCCAATATTTATTTTGGACTTTGATATATAACGATCCGCCTCCTTTTTGGACTTGGATCTATTCATCCTCATACCTTGTTAGGGCCTTTTCGGATAGACTTCTCCATGACTTTTGGGGAGTTTTTGCTTTTCGTCGTGTGTCTGGATCCTTCATATTGATCTTTGATAAATGATTCTTCACATAACTTTGGATCTTTAGCAACAAAATGTAGCCCTCATGCCTTGTTAGGACCTTTTTGGACTCGCCAATCTTCGCATCCTGCTTCAATAAGTTATGCCATGGCTATGAACTCTAATCCATATCGAGCAACTTTTTAACGATCTTGGGCTAGAAGCTAAGTAACTTTTCAAATCGTACAACCTTATTTATTGCAGATAAATTTATTAGCAAGCAATGGGAGAATAAGCTTATAATTAACTCACATAAATTCACGCAAGAATACCAAACTTATAATTGAATCTATCATCTCTCGTTCTCCACAGTTTAAAATCTCAAGGAATGAGACTAGTGGATGCTTAGCCTATTAAATCAAAGCTTTGGGTTTTCGAGTCGCCTATAGGATCTTGCATATTCTTAGACTCTTTCAAGTTTAGAAATCGCATTTTAAAGTTCCCTTGATAAACGACTCTCTAGGATCAATTATAGGAACTTGCGAAAAGTTCTTGTTCTTAACCCGTGAGAGTTAAGACTTTCGTGTTTTATAGCTCCCTATATAAAAGCCTAGCAAAACTTGACTTAAGCACGTTAAGGATACTAGCTAGTGTAAACTTAGATAAGTAAACTCGGGCTGAGTCCAAAGATTCACAACGTTTGAAAATTAAAACCACTTTATTAAAAATTTATTCTAACAAAGAAAGGAAATAACTATACAAGGGTAAAAACTAATAGGCCAAAATAGATCAAAAATTTTGAAAAATGTCGAAAAATTGATTTTCCGGTTAAAATGAGGACAAATACAAGGAAAAGGCCACTTAACTTTGATAAAAGTCCCCCCCTACACTTAATATAAACATTGTCCTCAATGTTTAAGCATGTGGGAGTAAACTCCCCTACACTTAGGACATTGTGCACTTTGTTTAAATCTCGCTAAGGAAGAGACAACTAAAGAGATTCCTATTTTAATATTGAGAAAATATAAAATAGTGAATCGAAAAGAGTTTAGGATAGAACCTGGAAAATGGAACACGGAATCACGGGTCGTCAAGAATCATCAAGAGTGGATCATTGAGCGCTCGAATCCCTGATTAAGAGAGGAGAGGAAATAGAAAACACCAATGGGTCTCCCCTACATTTAGGATAAAGAAAGCTAAAAGATAGATAGATAAATGGGTTGCTTTCCAAAAAGCGCTTGTTTTTGTTATCCGAGTCACGAGCCTGACTCGTCCCCGAATTAAATGGTCCATGGTGAAGCCTCAAATGTAATACCGGGATCAAAGACCTTGTCCTTGTTCCCGGAGGAATATAATAAAGGAGAGGCAGGAGGATAAGTCTTAAACGGTAGAAAGGTCCTTTCAACATACGAGAAGTATGTGAAATCTTGATCCTCGGGAGGTGGGGTGGGTAAAGGGATCACATTGTCATCCTCCAAAGACAATGGATGCTGACCAATTGGCAAAGCCGTAAGGTTATCAATCAAAGAATGGTAATTTTCACCTCCCGGGTCAAAGCACTCATCCTCATTCCCTGGAGAGTGAAATTGATACATCACCCGCTTGGGCGTGCGTTCAGTAGGATGAGGGGGCAATATAGTAGGAGAAGTAAGAGAAGAATTACCTTCCACCTGCGATACCTTTCCAGTAGAGTCAGAACTCTCCACCTCTGCGATAAAAGGGGGCATGGCTAACAAGGCATGCTCATCAATAGTAGGAGAATCAGAGCTAGCAATGTCCTCAATCCCTTCGTCAAAGATAGGATTCACCTCACTAGATATGTAATCGTCATCAAAATCAAATAATGGGTTCGAATAAATCTTGAAAGTTTCCTTCGGAACGTCTTCATCAGATAGTGACTCGTCATCACTAGAAGTAAAATCATCATCTTGATCAAAAAGAGGATTAGAGAAAGCCAAAGAATCCTCTCCCAAAGTGTTGGTGGAAAGAACATCATCAGAAGAAAGTGCATCATACTCATCGTCACTGTCGGATGTCAACTCAGATTCACTTGGAATTGGGACAAGGTTATCAGCACTAGACGTATTGAATTCGTCGGATTCCTTTGCAGGAATTGTGCTAATATCCTCATCCCTTAGGATGGTTGAATCCTTAGGCTCCGGCAAGTCGTGAGAAGGAATAGCATTCTCATCGGTCCAAGAAATAGTGTAAAACCCGTAAAAATAAGGTCATAATTTAATTCTACTTTCAATTATTTTGAAGTATTTTATAACGTTAAATATTATTATGTTTAACGGTTTAAGTTGAAACCGATATTAAATGTTATATTTTAATATTTTGACGAGTAACGAGGACTACTAGTGATCGCGATACCGACGGATGCCCACAATTTTATATTTCATTATCGATCGTTCCGATATTTAATATTTTCGACGATATCGTTTTAATTACGTATCGAGTCGTTATATTATTATTTTTCGTGTGCGTTTAAACTTTTAAGTATTTTTACGAAACCCGAGTCCCGTAAATATTTTCAAAATTGACTAGTGACAATTTCCCACCTTTTTGTTAATTATTTGCATTTTTAACCAAACTTATGCCCAATTTGCAATGAGGTCCCCACCCCACTAAATAAAATTTAAAAATAAACACACACATCATTATTTTACTTCCAAAAATTTTCTCTCTCTCCCTTTCTTCTTCACTTTGCCGAAACACAAACACACACCCAAATCCATACATTTTTCCAATTATCTCAAGTTTGAGGTTGAATCTAGCTAAACCAAGCATAGACCCATCTCTATATTTGATCAAGGATCACATAGGTATAAAAATATTACACATGCAAGCACTTTTTATTTTTATGATGTTGGTAGGAGGAAGCCATGGTTATGCATGGTGTTTTTAGCATGATCCATGGTGGTTCTTGCTAGAAACCTTGTTAAAAACTATATTTTGATCCAAAGATTTTTATTTTTGTTATGATTTTGATGTTATGGTGGATGTATGATGATATTAGAGTATAGGAATGACCATTTCTATGGTTGGTTTTGGTCAAAAAGTTGATTTTGTACAAGATTTTGGTACCCATTTTATAGCAGTAGGTAAACTGAAAAATCCGAATTTTTATGTTTTGAAAATGACTTAACTTATATCCTAGGGTTGTAGATAATTTCCTTAGCTTCGATTTGATATAAGGTAGAGCTTCTAGCTCAAAACGAGCGCGAAGTTATGATGTTTTGAATAATCGTGTACCGGGAGACGAGTATCGACACTACATATAGTTGTTGTCGATATTTGGATCGAATCCCGGGGACTCTAAATTGATGTTTTAAAATGTGTAACCTACTGATAATGAGGTATTTATTTATTAGGTTGAGTTTACTTTAAAACCCGAGTGTCGGTTTTGTAAACGGAGTCGTTTAAATAAGTTAAAACGGTTGTATGAAAAATTAACGTAAATCCGTCCGGATTTTGTGGTTTGAAAATGAGTCGAGTAAAAGACTTTAAAAGTGATTTCATTTGATAAACTTGTAGGAGGACTTTCTATATATAGTAAGTTAGTTTATCGAGTCGTTTCATAAACGGTTGACAAGTTTAAAAGGGGTAAATAAGCTAGTACATGTAGTATGTACCGGCGGATTTTGTTAAAAGTATAAAATGGTAAAGTAAATGAGTAGTAAAGTTTAATGAAGTTACTTATATCGTTTACTCTCGAGTGTATTGTGGTTTTATGAGTTCGAGTTTGATTTTATTAAGTATCATTTATTTCTCGAGTCTATTATTAAAGTACGCACCTTATTTGCTAGGTTGCGGTTATCGTGATTATCGGGCATCTACTATCGTCGGCGATCGTCTCATTACTACTATTGGCTAAGGTGAGTCTATAGCCTCGCTTGTGCACATTAAATTGTCTTAAAAACCCGCGAGGGGGAATACATGTTTTATAAACTTAGAACACAAGATTTTTATGGTATGCTTTGTCCCTCTATGAATGGACCCGTGGTTGCCTTTAAATTGCATTAAGTGATTGCCATTGTTAAAGCCTCAATTATGGACCGTTAATTAACCTATGATGGGTTAACCGCTAGTACAATTAATAGATCTATAGGGGAAGCCGCCCCGGTTCAGTTTGTGTGGACTTGTCACAGAAGCTTAGGCCCGACCTCCACACTGTTTGGACATATTGTATTGAGAATTCAGGTATACGGCAATGTACCAATAATCTGGAGGTAACGACAATTAATAAATCTCTCCTCTTATTAGACTGATATGGGAGTGTCTAAGGGCTCGGTTCCATGAGCTTATTGCAATTTATGCTATATACAATTATCATTGTTAATGCAAATTATTATTTGATGCTTATAAGCATGCCACAAACTTATAATCTTTGCTTGTGTTCAAATTGATTACATAAACCTATAGATTCACTCGGCATTTTTGCTGATTGTTTTATTCACATGTATTTCAGGAAATCAAGAAGTGGAAGCTTGGAGGTCTCGAGAATGAAGTTGTGCACTGCTATGTTGTTCAAACTCTTTGATTTATTTATCGTTCCATTTCTAAAACAAACTAATATGTTGTTTTAGCTTATCTTTTGGTAACGATTACTTGGGACTACGCTACTCTGATGAATGTTTTGGGAACGATAAATCTAAAACGTCTCTTTTCGAGTCGTACTTTATAAATTATGTGTTGTTGTATCATTGTTTAACACCCAAAGATGTATTCCGCTGCGTGTAAATTTGGGGGTGTTAAAGATTGGTACCAGAGCCATGAGTTATAGAGAACTAGGTCTTTATTTTAAAAACCTAAACTATAACTATCAGTTTTTATTTTTCAAAGAGTCGGTGCACCGGACTTCGCGTGACTTCAGGTTCAACCTACTTCTGAGATTACAATTTTAGTATACGTTATTACGTATACCTTATTGCCAAGTATTTATAAATAAATACTATGATCCATTTATGGATATATATTTATATCTAGTATCCCTTTAATCGATATATATATATATATTTATGTTGATAAACTTTTCGATAAAAGTTTATCATTTATTAATGATTAACTTAAATAAATACATTGAATTTTCAAGATCTTTCTGTATTTATTTTTTAAGTATTTAAATTGCTTTTATTGCAAATTTTATATTATGACCTTACATACCTTCATCTGCGCGCGTTACTTTTATTGCTTAACCCTTTGAGATATCTATATAGATATCCAAATCGTCTTCCGACTGTTTGTGTTTAGACGTCTTTTAACGTAATTTCTAGACCATTGTGTAGCTCAATGTGTCTTTGGAATAGACTAACCGCTATCGTATGAGCCACACATTTTGAAACATTTCTTAAAATCGTGTTGAATAATATCATGGTTTTTCATAATATTTTGTTGATTTTTATTATCGTTTTACACATGTGAAGATTTAATTCGTTGACATTTATATGTAGCGACTCCGAAGTGTATTGTTCGCTTATATCTCGGTAACGTCATCGTCATTTTATAAATCATCTTCTAGATTATGGTGCTAGATTGGGATACGAGTTTACTTCTATAAAATTGTATCATTTGTTTTTCATTAACCTTCTTGCTCTCGGAACGCAACCTATGAATGTCCATTCTTTTCTCGTTATGTTTTGGTGTTTTTGAAGAATCATGGCACCAAGGAGATTTGCCTACATTGCACCTTGAAACTTAAATTATGAACGTCAATTGCCGTTTTGCTTCCTAAATTTCGTGTTGAATATCTTGAAGCATCTTATGTCATTCATTATATTATATTTTTATTTGATGCTCATTATGAGACTTATTTTTCATTGTTGTAAAATCCACAAGACATGTGTGTATATATATATATTTGAACCGTTAGGAAGAGTCGAAAAATATATTTAATGGAGAAACTGCAGGGGGTGTATAAATAGGTCACAACTTAAAAGTAAAACCTGCGTTTTTTAAATAAAATAGTCAAACCTGCACAGAACTTGCAGGGGTATTTTGGTCATTTTACATTAGGTTTCAGGTCTCGGGTAAAACTAGAAAGTCGTCTGAAACGTCGTTTTGCATCAAAATGCTTTAGACTCTAAGTCTTGGAGATGTTGTTTATAGGGTCAATTAATCGGCTCATATTTAAAAGTCAAATCTGATGGAAAAATTTAGAACATGAGTTTTAAATGTTTCTAAGCTGTTTTGATTTCATTTGAGATCGTAAAATTTTAACAAATATTATTTTACAACTAACGAATACTAGTTGCATGTGAAAATATTTGAAAATAAAAACAGTACAGGATTAGCAATCACCGGATTAATGGTGTAATTTAAAAAAAACGAATAACATACTTTCTTAAAAGCATGTTGTGTCGAGTATCTTACAAAGAATACGCATGTGGATTGATTTATTCTTTTTATATATATATATGACTCATTTGTCATTCGATGTCATTTTATTTTCGTTTTCTTCTAACCTTCCACTGACTCGGGTTGAGTTTTGAAGTTTTGTCTTCACATTCTTCTTCGACATTCTAATCACATGTCTCATGGCGTTTTCGTCTAAACCTCATAATCTTTTGAAACCTTAACAATTTGTAACCATTTCATTGGTTGTTTTATGAGCTACTATTTGCCACTTTTTGCAAACCTTTGGCTACTTTAGACATTGTCATAATGTCACCTTATAAATAAATCTGATATTGTTTTACGATTATTTTCACCAATTGTTTTTACTTTGGTCTTATAAAATACTTTCTGTAACATTAAATGTTGCTTATTGAGTATCTCACAAATTATTGTATCCTATAAATTTATAAACTATATTTTTTTTTATAAATGACGTTATATATAAACATAAGAAACGTAATACTCTTCGACGAAATGGAGCACTGCATTGCTAGCCCTAAATTATAAATGGCCTGATCACCTATGTCTAATTTAGAAGGAGCCATGCTAGGCTGAATAGTAGTCACCTTAAAAATCTTGATGATAATCAACTTTTTACTTGTAATTATGATAAAGATAAATAGAATGAAATAAATTGAAAAGAAGTTTTGAAAACCTTTATATTTTATGCAAGTAGCACAATTTCTATGCATCCGCATATGTTTTCTTTCCTTTTGTTAAACGAATTACGTGATTTTAAGTACGTTTTTACTCGATGATTGTTTTTCCACTTGTTACTTCATTTTGTCTTATAACTGATTTCTTGTGAACGTTCGTCTAATTACTGACTGTTGATAAAAGACCTAAAAGTCTCGATATTTTATCCTTCCGTCTCGTCCAATCTTCTTTATGCGACTGGGTAGATCTTTGGAATGTCTCCGCACGTGAATAATGAATTATAACTAGAGTGATTTCCGTATATCCGGGATGACGTCTGTCACTCTCGTTTGTCTCGAAATCTACTTTTGTGAACCGTGCTTTGACTTCTCTCTTTAAACACTAATATCGTTCATTTGATTTGTTTTAATTACAAGTGATTATTAGGAATTTTCTTTGATTAAAATTTTTGTATGGATCTTATTTCCGATCGTGTAACGACCACCGCTAAGTTAACGAGCTGATATTGGTGAACCATCGACCGCACTAACCAAATTCGACAACTTGTTTAATCTATTATTTCTTATCGTCATACCATCGAAGCCTTTATTTTATTATTCTCTTTAAGAATTCATACGACATTTGCTTCGTCCTCTTTTGTACTGTTGATTTCGTACTAATTTTTGACATTATTACCATTCGTATTCGTTTGTTATCTTGTCACACTTTGAAACCCGAATATATCCCATATTTATTTTGAAATAATAAACACCTTTATGCATTTCTACAACGTATTATAAATATTTTTATGTTTATACATTTTCCAATGATTTTCAATTATCGAAATAACCATCACAAGTAAAAGGTCAAATTTATGCATCATAATTTGTATAACTAAAACTAATGTTTAACATTAAATTATACTATATCTTTTGAACTAAGTGACTTATCATACTTTACTTTTAATGTAATGAAATTACCAGTTTAATTTATATTCCTAATAATGATTTAATTTAGAAATTATATTTTCTAATTGTAACCATCAATACGAGTTTAATTAATGAATTCATGTCAATCTTTCGAAGTTTCTTAAGACAACCAAAATAAATTATGAAGTTATTTAACTCCTATTTTGATATATCATCTTTATCAAGAAAGTACCTCAATTGCGTTTTAAGGTAATACCAAATCTGGGACGGATAATTATGACAAACGTTATTTTAATGTTAATATTTAATTTATTCTTCGCTCTCATTTTTCTAGTATTGCGAATTATTATGTTTTACGGTTACGTGAGTCGAGATCCCTCGTCGATCGTCAACCTTAAATCATTTTACCACATCTTGTCCGTTTATGTGTTTATTAAATTCATTTTTATCTCGTTCTATTCCTCGTATTGAAGATCACTATTTTATTCTAAGTTTAAAATGAATCTTGGGAAGCAGTGTATAAGAAGAAACGATAAGCGTCACCAGGATTTATGCGTGTACTAGTGGAATGATTGAGGACCGAATCTCTTAATGAATGTAGTAAATAAATTTGTTACAACCTCGAGGAGTATGTTGAAGCCGATACCGCAAGTGGAAAGACTCTTGAGATCAAGTAGTTATTATCAAGGGTTCGTTCAAGGTTTTCTCGATGATTAACGGTGGAGATCTATACTCGATGTTTATGTTCGACCTTTTATTTTATGTACTTATATGGTGTGATCTAGTCAAATGATCGTAAGTTATGAGAACTTGAGACGGCATCATCCGATGACGTCCGATCATGTAGAACACATATTATGTAATATCTTTTTGACTTTCAACGACGATATTTATTGAGACTTTTATGCGCATTAGCGAAAGTGAGATGGTGTCTTTGTATCATCTTTTGAGTAAGGACCCGCGTGTGAGGACCCTCCGATGACGAAAATGTTTTTCTTGTTAGTTCTTTTTTATGTGTGCCCATGACTATCCGGCCGATGGATATCCTTTAACTTGCAACATTCTTTCTAACTCGACTTACCCGTAAACCCTATCATCTATTCTTGTCGTCGAATGAGCTTTGTGTGATTTACAAAATTTTCATGTGTCGAGCTTGACGGGTGACTGGTGGATGAGGATTTATTTATTCTTTTTTTGGTGAGATACAACTTGACGACAAGTTGCGTTTTGTAAAAGAACCAGTGGAGATCGTAGATCGAGATTCACGTGGGAACGTGAAGACTTCTTTATAAGGAATGCCCTCATCCTTCCGGGTAGTGAACAACTCGTGTATGAGGCGAGTTGAGCGCCGGGACGTCGCTCCCTTAAGGTGGTGAGGATGTAAAACCCGTAAAAATAAGGTCATAATTTAATTCTACTTTCAATTATTTTGAAGTATTTTATAACGTTAAATATTATTATGTTTAACGGTTTAAGTTGAAACCGATATTAAATGTTATATTTTAATATTTTGACGAGTAACGAGGACTACTAGTGATCGCGATACCTACGGATGCCCACAATTTTATATTTCATTATCGATCGTTTCGATATTTAATATTTTCGACGATATCGTTTTAATTACGTATCGAGTCGTTATATTATTATTTTTCGTGTGCGTTTAAACTTTTAAGTATTTTTACGAAACCCGAGTCCCGTAAATATTTTCAAAATTGACTAGTGACAATTTCCCACCTTTTTGTTAATTATTTGCATTTTTAACCAAACTTATGCCCAATTTGCAATTAGGTCCCCACCCCACTAAATAAAATTTAAAAATAAACACACACACATCATTATTTTACTTCCAAAAATTTTCTCTCTCTCCCTTTCTTCTTCACTTTGCCGAAACACAAACACACACCCAAATCCATACATTTTTCCAATTATCTCAAGTTTGAGGTTGAATCTAGCTAAACCAAGCATAGACCCATCTCTATTTTTGATCAAGGATCACATAGGTATAAAATTTTTACACATGCAAGCACTTTTTATTTTTATGATGTTGGTAGGTGGAAGCCATGGTTATGCATGGTTTTTTTAGCATGATCCATGGTGGTTCTTGCTAGAAACCTTGTTAAAAACTATATTTTGATCCAAAGATTTTTATTTTTGTTATGATTTTGATGTTATGGTGGATGTATGATGATATTAGAGTATAGGAATGACCATTTCTATGGTTGGTTTTGGTCAAAAAGTTGATTTTGTACAAGATTTTGGTACCCATTTTATAGCAGTAGGTAAACTGAAAAATCCGAATTTTTATGTTTTGAAAATGACTTAACTTATAGCCTAGGGTTGTAGATAATTTCCTTAGCTTCTATTTGATATAAGGTAGAGCTTCTAGCTCAAAACGAGCGCGAAGTTATGATGTTTTGAATAATCGTGTACCGGGAGACGAGTATCGACACTACATATAGTTGTTGTCGATATTTGGATCGAATGCCGGGGACTCTAAACTGATGTTTTAAAATGTGTAACCTACTGATAATGAGTTAGTTATTTATTAGGTTGAGTTTACTTTAAAACCCGAGTGTCGGTTTTGTAAACGGAGTCGTTTAAATAAGTTAAAACGGTTGTATGAAAAATTAACGTAAATCCGTCCGGATTTTGTGGTTTGAAAATGAGTCGAGTAAAAGACTTTAAAAGTGATTTCATTTGATAAACTTGTAGGAGGACTTTCTATATATAGTAAGTTAGTTTATCGAGTCGTTTCATAAACGGTTGACAAGTTTAAAAGGGGTAAATAAGCTAGTACATGTAGTATGTACCGGCGGATTTTGTTAAAAGTATAAAACGGTAAAGTAAATGAGTAGTAAAGTTTAATGAAGTTACTTATATCGTTTACTCTCGAGTGTATTGTGGTTTTATGAGTTCGAGTTTGATTTTATTAAGTATCATTTATTTCTCGAGTCTATTATTAAAGTACGCACCTTATTTGCTAGGTTGCGGTTATCGTGATTATCGGGCATCTACTATCGTCGGCGATCGTCTCATTACTACTATTGGCTAAGGTGAGTCTATAGCCTCGCTTGTGCACATTAAATTGTTTTAAAAACCCGCGAGGGGGAATACATGTTTTATAAACTTAGAACAAAAGATTTTTATGGTATGCTTTGTCCCTCTATGAATGGACCCGTGGTTGCCTTTAAATTGCATTGAGTGATTGCCATTGTTAAAGCCTCAATTATGGATCGTTAATTAACCCATGATGGGTTAACCGCTAGTACAATTAATAGATCTATGGGGGAAGCCGCCCCGGTTCAGTTTGTGTGGACTTGTCACAGAAGCTTGGGCCCGACCTCCACACTGTTTGGACATATTGTATTGAGAAGTCAGGTATACGACAATGTACCAATAATCTAGAGGTAACGACAATTAATAAATCTCTCGTCTTATTAGACTGATATGGGAGTGTCTAAGGGCTCGGTTCCATGAGCTTATTGCAATTTATGCTATATACAATTATCATTGTTGATGCAAATTATTATTTGATGCTTATAAGCATGCCACAAACTTATAATCTTTGCTTGTGTTCAAATTGATTACATAAACCTATAGATTCACTCGGTATTTTTGTTGATTGTTTTATTCACATGTATTTCAGGAAATCAAGAAGTGGAAGCTTGGACGTCACGAGAATGAAGTTGTGCACTGCTATGTTGTTCAAACTCTTTGATTTATTTATCGTTCCATTTCTAAAACAAACTAATATGTTGTTTTAGCTTATCTTTTGGTAACGATTACTTGGGACTACGCTACTCTGATGAATGTTTTGGGAACGATAAATCTAAAACGTCTCTTTTCAAGTCGTTCTTTATAAATTATGTGTTGTTGTATCATTGTTTAGCACCCAAAGATGTATTCCGCTGCGTGTAAATTTGGGGGTGTTAAAAATAGGACTCTCATCGTCATCACTGTCATAATAATATGGAGGCACAAGAGGAGGAGTATAAGCATTAAGTTTAGATACCTGCTCTTGGTGCTGATCCGCTTGACATTTCTCCATCATCTTATTGCAAGCTACTTGAACTTTTTGAAAGTTGTCAAAAATTATGGCAAGTTTCTCAGGAGGAAGTGCACAAAAGGGTTGATGATTGACAGTGTGACGTGGGGGCTCAAAGTTATAAACACTGGGATGATAGCACGGAACTTTCTCAAAGACCTTCGACGGATCACAAGAAGAAGCATCATGAGGGCCCCCACAAATATAGCACCACGGGTATGGAGAAAAACCCGGTGCATCTTGAGGATAGGGATTGTCATAGACGGGAGAGGGTGGGAAAGTATTGTAAGAGGAGAAGTATGAATTTTTTGAATTGCAAAATAGACAAAATCCAAATTGTGTATCGTCGATATCAAAACCACACCGCTCACAAGTACACCATTGACATGTTTGAAAACCATGCCATGGTCTCCCACACCGTACACAAGACGAATCCATGAAGAATTATAAATAAGAGGGGTAAAGAAAAGAATTAAACATAATAGAGGATAAAGAGGAATATTTTTGGTTAAAAACTTTTGAAAATGAAATGCTTTTTATGATTTTTTAATGTTTTTGGGATTTTTTGAAAATTTTTGACACGAAAAATAATGTTCACGAGTGAACGGATCCCAAAAAGCAACGCGTCTCTCACAGAAAACCATTAATCTTTACGAAAAGAGCCGGCAGCGGCGCCATTTTATAACTAAATTTTAGTTAGGTAAATTAAGTTCGTTGTTAAAAAGTTCTTTGTCGTATGTCTAATCGAATTGATCTGGTTTAACTATGCGACTGAGTCGTTCTTTGGTGAAACAAAAAGTTGTGTCGTTGTAGTATTTAAAAGTGCAAAACAATTAATGTAAATGACTTTAAAGTAAATCTAAGTCTAATTTAAAATAAATGGTGCAAGTAGTTAAAAGCGTGACTAAAATTAAAAGGCACTAAAAGTAAATAACGCAAACTTAAATCTATATAAGGCAAACTTAAAACGCGACTAAAACTTAAAACTAAAGCAAGGCTAAATTAAATCTAAGGCAAGGAATCTTAAAGTGCGACTAAGTAAAAAGGCGGGAAAAATAAAGCTTGAAAATTAAAAGCAGAAACTGAAAAACTGAAATTAAAGAAACCTGAAAATTAGCTCATCCGGAATAATACCCTCATTCGGAATAAACACTCATCCGGAATGTCACCTTCGTTCGGAATGTTTTTCTTCACTCGGAATATTCACCAAAATCCTTGATCCGGGATAAATCCTTTATCCGGAATATGTCACTTATCCGGAATAAAGTCTTGATTCGGAATAATGGTTTTGATTCGGAATGTTGCTGTTGATCTGGAATAATCATTGATCCGGAATAATATTCCGAATAAGACCTTTGATCCGGAATGTCTTAATATTCCGAATAAACTCCTTGATCCGGAATAATAAATTATTCTGGATGAACTTGCTTGATCCGGAATATTATTTGATTCGGAATGTTAGGTTGATCCGGAATATTCCCTTGATCCGGAATATTCTTTTGATCCGGAATGTCAAATATTCCGAATGAAAGTATTGATCCGGAATAATATATATTCCGAATGAAGGTATTGATCCGGAATAATAAATATTCCGAATGAATCTCCTTGATCCGGAATGTCCAATATTCCGGATGAACGACTTTGGTTCGGAACAATTGATATTCCGAATGAACAACTTTTTCCACTCGTCCTTGATCCGGAATGCACAGTTGATTCGGAATATCCCTGGGAATACAGTAATATGCAGCGAAGAACAAGGAACACAAGAAATAACACGAATCTAATAAAATATAAAAAAAATCAACCACAAGATTAAATCAAACTAATCAATAAACATCTAATAATCATAAACAAACAATCCAAAACAATCAAACTAACAAATCTAACTAAAATAATCAAAACCCACTTAAATAAATCAATAAAAATCAAGAACATGAACAATAACAATAAAGCATGAAGATTAAGATCAAATAAAGAAAGGTAGATAAGAGATTAACAAGAAAAGTAAAGATTGACAAGAATTAAAAGAGAACTTACTTGAAATTAAATGTAATTAAGGTGCAAGACAAGGTATTTAAATTTGACAATTAATTAAATGACAAGGTAATTAAATTGCAAGGTAATTAAAAGAGGAAGAAATAGTGTGTCAAACTATCCAACAAAATGAAATGATTAATCCTAATGACTATTTATAGGGGAGGATTAAGGAGTGCTTAGGAAGCTTCCTCTCCTCCTTCATTTCTTCTTAATTGCACCATTAAGTCCTTCCCTTCTTAATCTTTTGTTAATCTTGGTCTTTAATGACTTTTGGCTCGGGATTTCTTTGAAATTGTCTTTTAATTCTTCAATAAATAAGACTTGTGTTTTTCGGCTTTAAGTAAACTTCCGTCTTTTGACTTTTTCTTCGATAAATCTTCAGAATTGGTCTTGGACTTCCGTTCTTTTTGAACTCTTGACTTCTTGACTTCTTGACTTCGTCTTTCATCTTTTTCTTCAATAAAAGCCCGTGAATGCCCGTGGTTTCTCCACTTTTCACAATTTCGTCCTAAATCACAACAAAAACACAAACCACGCATAATTCCGACATAATTGACATAAAATACACGTTTTGGTCCGGTTATTATTGTAATTAAGTGGTAAAAAGGATGGGTGTTTACACACCTATCAAGATACCCTTTGGACAAGTGATGATAAGTTTACTAGCAAACTGTAAGAGAGAGGCACAACTCTTCTTAACTAGGTTTGAAAGAGTTAATGCACTAAGTCTAACCAAGTGAACAACATTTACTTTATGCTATATTTTCTATTTATAGTGGTACGAGGTTGAGTAAGTTGGTGGAGTGGATAGAGACTTAACAAGAACTAGCGGGGCCAAACATCTTCATAGATGCTCTTATGCTCTTAATATGCTACATCGCATTCGGCAAACAGGGCTGACAACTGTTTGCCTTATCTTCACAACTTCGTTCTTTAGGCAACTTTATTTCAAAACTACTATTTGTTTCGCTCAAATTGTTCCCGCCTAAAAAGAGATATCCAAAGTGTACAGAGTGTTAACAATATATTGTCACCCTATTAATACTCAAACATTGAGAGTCCCTGATACATCTCAGCTGTTATCCATAACAGCAGATGCGTATATTCAAGTAATCATCGACTTTCTTAACAATGTCTCTGACTTGTACTTCTCTGTGGTTGCTCACTAAGGTCAAAACCTTTGTGAGACTTTTAAAACATGCATGTCACCCAACCACTTACAAGTTAACAATACTTAGCATATTTGTGATTAAATATATGACTAAGAGAAAAACTAACAGACATAATTTTCCAACAAATATAGATAACAAAATCGCAAAATGGATTTACCAATATTTTTTAGGCTTTGTAAAAAGAACCCGTAGTTGATATTTATATGATTTTGAGGCTTTAAAGCATTTTGGTTTATTTTATTTTTAAATAGCCATATTCGAGCACCACAATCGTGAAATCTTAAAACCGTGAAGGAACATATTACAAAAATATAGCGCTTACGATTTGGGATGATCTTTGGAATTTAATCCAATGTATATATGCCTTTAAATATGTGAATATTTGAACATATTGCTGTAGTTTGAGTTATATATTGTCAACTACACTTTCTTAATTCCAAACTTCAATCGTTGTAATGTGTCGACTAGAACGAGTCAACTAGAAGATAGAAAAAAATCATTTAAGTGAACACATAACAACCAGTTAAAAAAATAATAAAAAAAGACTTTTGAAAGTCACCTTACAAATATAGGTTGAAAATTCCAGTTGATAATGTACTAATTCGACATAGTGATATGGTGTGAAACTTCATTGAGATTTTTCAATCAAAACACACTCATTTTGATTTGTTGTTATTTAGCTCACCTTTGCCTCTTATCCAATTGTTAAGACTCAAGAGTATAAAAAGACTAAGAATATGTATATGAAAACAAGTGTTTGAAAGTTATGAGATATCTTCACTCTTAAATATAAATGTGCTCACACCTAGAAGCTTGAAATTTTTGTTACATTTAATTTAATTACAAATGTGATATGCTGAGCGAACTAAACCAAGAACATACCATAATAACTTACACGGTTTTAGCTCGGTAAATATGTCCTAATGATTACTTAAGAATATTCCATCTTTTTTAAAGACTGAAACTCGCAAGTAAACTGGTGACGAGATTGTTCAATCTTATGTACACATTAGCTAAAATTATCCTAAGATTGTAGGTGAAGTAGGATCTTAAGAATATACTCTGTACTTGATATTTATATGATTTTGAGGCTTTATAGAATTTTGCTTTTTTAGTTTTCGAGCACCACAATCGTGAAATCTTAAAACCGATTGCGATATGGGACGATCTTTGGAATTTAATCGAACGTAAATATGCCTTTAAATATGTGAATATTTAAACATATTGTTATAGTTTTAGTCATATATATATATTGACAGCTACACTTTTCTTAATTCTAATTTTTAACCGTTGATAATGTGTCGGCTAGAACGAGTCGACCAGAAGATAGAAAAAAAGAATCATTTAAGTGAACATAACATAACAGCCACTTAATAAATGACTCATAAAAAAAGACTTTCGAAAGTCCTTAAATGATACAGATATGAGTGTATGTATTTGACGTTAGAGCCCTTGGTGCATGCCTATATATAGCGATGTATGGTTTGGAGTAATATGTAGCAAATCAATATATTTGAAAACACATATATAAAAGATATCAATCAAGATTTTATATAATGGTAGTCATTCGAGTTGTTTCATTATCATATGCATGTTTAGTTACTCTCAATCAGTTGTTAGTTAATTTGACATATATATCCTAATGAAATGCCGCATGCATGCAGGTCGTAAAAGTTGGAGCATGGGGGGGTAATGGCGGAACTAATCAATGGTCATTCAGACTTGAAGATGGTTTTAAGTTAACTAAGATCAAAATCGTTAGCCGAGGCGGCTGCGTATGCTCCATCCGCTTCACTTACCTTGATAAAGACAAAGTCGAACACAATTCAAGACAATATGGTGGCGACGCGGATTCTGGTAGAACGGACACAGTACGTAACCATTCATATATAACATTTTGTCTATTATGTTTTTCTACATAGTACGTTACAAATGAAAGCTATATATATGTTTTTATTTCATTTAATCTAGCTTATCATTGCTGACGGGGAAAAGATAACTGGGATAAGTGGAACTGTGGGAGCATCATATGGTGATATCACTGTTATTACGTCGTTGAGCTTTAAAGTAGGAATAAAGAACAACGGCCCATATGGGATACAGAGTGGAACTCCTTTCACATTGCCTGTAGCTTTGGGTGACGTTTCTGGATTCTTTGGCAACTATGGGGCGGTCCTTGACAGTTTTGGAGTCATGCTTTCTTCCAACAACTAGCAATGCTTGCCAATAAGCTTATATACAACAACATGCATGCATCATGATTCATGCATGTTGGTTAAAGTTGGTGTATGTGTCTTGTTTTAAGTATATATATATATGAAGCAGAGTCTGTCTGTGTCTTCTGATGATGCAAACGTACTCCTTAGCTTTCTTTATTTGCATCTATCGTTTTTTATATATTTCTTGTTATTTACTTAATGTTGTGGGATCGCAACAATGTATTATATTGAGTCGTGTACGTACTAAGTCGCGTCAAGTTTGGAATAAGCACGTACGTACCTTTGCATGTCCTGCACTCGTCTCTTTGTAAATGAATGATATCAATATTTATTTATGTTTTGCTTGTTACCTACTATACAGATTTTATTCCACTCCCAAATATATATTTCAGTTTACAAATCTTAATTAGATGTTTGCATCTTCTTCTGTTCTATCTAATTTGTTTTCCAGCTATCATTTCTTCTGCAAGAAGGTTAATGAGCAGTTTCATACTACGTGTTTTGTTAATAAATATAGGTTTTTTCAAATACCCGGCCAGTTAATGTCAATTTGAAATTTGACATATTGACCAAGTATGTTTCTTACATTATACAACTGAAAAACGGCATTGAACAAAACTAGCTAGCTTAGAAGAAATAAAAATGATCAAGAAAACGAACATATAAGCTACAAGCCTCTTACAGAAATTATCAAAGTATCGCTTTCGTGTGCATCACACCTCATATATAGGCTCACACTATATTTTTGCTACAACAATAAATTCAACTTTACCTGATGCATTGAGCTTTCAAATGGTCTGGTCTGACTCAAGTCATCATTGGAGGATTTCATAACTAGTGTATACGACGTCTATTTATTTATTTATTTTTTTTTTTTTTTTTTTTTTTTTAGAATAGCATCTCAATCTCACTGAAATCCGAACCCCAAGTTATACCATCCATAACGGGCAGGCCCCGGGGCCCGAACCACTAGAGGAAACCCTTAGAACTCACGGATTCGCACTAAGGAGGAAAATCATGGATTTTTATCCTTTACAAGACTTGAACCCATTTCCAAACCCTCTCCCCAAACTCTAGGAGGAACCCAGGAGGATGTCTATCTTAACTAAACATCAATCTGCCCGGCCAACACGAAGTACTAATATAAAACATTATATTGTGACCATTTCCAAGCAGAAGGTTTAGTTTAATTTAACACCATAATGTCACTTGCATCTAAAACTACTCAGATTGGAACCTTTGGGTGTTAACCGAGATTGTTACTTCTATTCTTTTGACGAGTTGCTTGCCTTGTTTAGAAAACCTATTTGTTCTTGGTGGGACTTGGATTTAGGGCTAATGACTTAAAAACACTTTTTACCGTTCTGTATAACCATCTTTATTTTTTTCCTATATTATCATTAAACTTTGTGATTTCGTACATTGTGTGTATCCGGTGACCTGCTTGAGTGGTTAATAGGTTACCTTAAAGACAGTTTAACTTTTTATTACAACGTTAGTCCTTTATATTAACGGTCATTAATAAACACAATTAAAATTTGATTTTTTAGAAATATAAAACTTATAACTTTAAAAAAAAAGTATATGTAACTTCAAATAAAAGCTTAAATCTGTGTTTTTTATGATCTAAAAATTGAAAACAACTACACCATTTCATACTCTCACCACCACCATCATAACCCCGCCACCACCATTGTTGGATCTGGCAAAACAACTACCACCGCCACTGTCAGACCCGTCATCATCATCTTCAGTTCACACCGTAACACATAAACACCAAAGCTCAACACCAATCGAAATACTTTATCGAATCTTGCAATCATATTAAAAACAAAATCAAATGAGTTGTAAGAGCTGACACATTCAAACATTAACTTTGAGACTTAAAACCCATGTTATCAAAACCCAAATAAAAACCCAGTTGCTACAGAGACGATGCGTTGACCAACTCTAATCGGACGACGTTGACCCGCGACCAGATGGCAAGATAGATGATCTTTTATATATTTGAATAAATACTTTCGTATTCTTGATTTTGATTTGGAAAATAGGTGAAAATATTAAAAAGTGTTTGGATTTATGTTTTTAGATCTACGTTTCATATAAGATGTGGATTGATGATTTTGAATATTATCATATAAAATTTCGATTTTATTGGTCTTGGATTTGATGAATCAAGTCTGCGTGGGTGAATCAAAAAGTAGAGAAATTTGGGTTTGATTTGGTAAATCATGTTTTGTTAGTATTTTTGGGTTGCTAAACCATTGGTGTTCTTGTTAGCATTGGTCGCATTTTTTTTATAAATTTTTAAAAAATACTTTTTTCAAAATTTCAAATTTTATTTTTCAGAAAACTTACGTTTTTAAAAAACAATTTAAAAAATACTCTTTTTTTTATTTTAGAATTCATATAACAATGTTTTATAAATAATAGTTCTTACTTCGAAACTTTTTCTTTCTATGTTTTTATATAAACGTGTGTTTATTTAAATTTTTTAAGAATTTTCTTTTCAAATTTGGTTTTGCAAAAATCTTATTTTTTTTTACAGAATCTTAAAATTTTCGAAGTAATAAATCATACTCTATTTACAACTTTTTTTAAAAACTTAAATTTTTTTATACAAACAATCATTAATTTTTTGGAAAATTTTAAATTTTCAAAAGTCAAAAGTGTACTTTTTTAATAACCAATTGTATAAATTTTGTTTCTAGAAAGAAGCATACTTTTTTTACAAATCATTAAATTTTCAAAGTTTTTAAAAGTAAAATGTTTTAAAATTCTAAAAAAAGTACGATTTTTACTTTCGAAAATTTAAATTTCTGTAAAAGAAAGTATGATTTTTGTCAAAAAATTCCAATATATTTTTGTGAACAAAAATTTGTACAAACATTTTTTAAGCTATACATTTTGTAAGGACCAACATTGTAATAAAAAAAACTTAACTGGCGTTAATATAAGGACCAAAATTGTAATAAAAACTTAACTGGCGTTAAGTTAACCTCCTAGAGCAAGTCAAACAAGTCACCGGTACACACAATGTACGAAATCACAAAGTTTAATGATAATATAGGAAAAAAAAATGGCTACACAGAACGGTAAAAAGTATCAAGTTAGATACATTTTTAAGTCATTAGCCCCTTGAATTTATCCTAAAGATTTTTACAGTTTACTTAATTGGAATGCACGTAATTAAACTTAAAATGATCATATCTGAGAGGGACACAACAACAGGCCTCGGCCAACTTAGCTTACCTGCTTCTTCTCATGGGCTCCAAATTACTAAACCAACTTGTAAATGTTATCTAGAACGACTAGAAGATAGACCAAAAATCATTTAAGTGAACATAACAACCACTTAATTAGGGACTCATAAAAAAAGACTTTCCAAAGTCTCCTTACAAGTCAACATTGAAAATGCCAGTTGATGATATGGTATGATATTTCATAAAAAAAGACTTTCCAAAGTCTCCTTACAAAACGTTCTAACGCTTGATCGTTGAGTGATATATTCTTACAAAACGTAATATATACATGTTTTCTCTTATACATTTACTTCACTAAAAGATCATGTGTCAAATGTCTTTATTTTTAACTAATGACAGAGGGTTTGTTGGTTTACAACTTTACATACAATGATTATCAATTTGCACAAACCAAAGAACCGAACAAGCTACACTTAAACTTTGTTGGCAAAGTTGTAAGTATGGATGTAACTTATGGATGTGGTTGTAAGCTACACTTAACCGAACAGGATTTTATAATCTTATGTAAGATCGTTCCTCGATTCGATCTTACCAATTTGATGAGTTATGTTATTATTTAATGCCAAAATCTTATGTAAGACTTTTGTTTTTTCTTCATAGTTATTATATTACTCTATACTTTTATATTTCGATTTAAAATATTTTACATGATTTATATGTTGCTACCATATAATGCCGTGATGGACAAAGAACAGATTCGAATTTTATTTGTGCGTAAGAAATGAAGTTACTTAAAATATTAACATAGATTTAGTTTTTATATTTTGAATTTTTTATATGTTTACGTGTCATGTCTTCTTTTTCATTTCTCACTAAAAAAATTATTAAGATGTGCAAATTTAGACAAATTAATGTATTTTTCTATATGAATTTTTTATATTATTTTTCTGTTACAAAAGTGTTTTTATATTTTGATGTCTTGCTAACATCATCTGGTCCCATCAAAGTGTTTTTATATTTTGAATTCTTGCTAACATCGAGATCCTAATTTATTAAGTGTTTGTCTTGCTAACATGATTGATAATACATATAGAAAAATACATTAATTTGTCTAAATTTGCACATCTTATATGTATTATCAAAAGGTCTCGCAAATTTTTTGTGACAAACTTAGTGACAAAAGTGTTAGAGTTCAGTGACGGATTGTTGGTCTCCAGCCCCTCACTAGTTACTTTATAAAGTTACATAAATGAACTTCGCTTCGACCATAAAGGGACGACCTGGAGACAGTTTATGTCACTAAGAGTAACGACGAAGGAGTCGCTATTCCATCTCTAATAATCGGCCAACCATTTTTGTCGTTAGCACATCGCTACTAGAAAAATATGTATTTATCGTTAATGCACCACTAAAAGTTTTGTCTTAAAACCATGACTAACTATTTGTTGCTCGAATCCAAACAATTGCATAGCATATTTGAGAAAACGCGTCTCTAACTTTTTGCTATTTAAAAATATTTTCAAAATATGACACACAAACAAATACAAGACTAATATTAGTCAAGATGACACACAAACTAATACAACAGTGATAACAAACGTATTCAAGTCAAATAAAAAGCATATTCGAAGAGAACTAACATCTGTTGTTCGATAACATAAACGAAATGGAAACCAAATAATCTCTCTTCCATAAAGTTAAGAGAGCCTAAATATATTTAAATCTTTTCATAAAGTGTAATGATTGACGTTCAAGATGTACAACCAGTTGCATTACCTAGCTTTGTTTTGTTTGGCGGGTAACACAACTCGTGATACCATGATCCACAAGCATAGCTTAAATTTTTGCACGCATTTCATACTTGAGTTGTTCAAATATTTTTTCTTTTACCTCTCCGCGCATTTCTTCCTTGAGCTCATTATCCATTTCGTCCTTGAGCTCGACTTTCATTTCTTCCTTTAATTCTTCATTTAACTCCCCACGAACGCTATCAAGACAGTTTTGGAACATACCAAATTCAAATATATGTTTTTTGACATATAGGTTATGGTCATAGAAATATCAATCCTATTCCAAAAACAAAACAAAATATATGGACAAAACAATACCACATAGACCACAAAACTGCTACAGAAAATTCAAACATAGTAACAAATCTTTTATAACTAATATGAACCAAGTGATAAAAAATTATTACCTCCATTTAAGAGGTGCATGAGATTGGTTTTTATAGATGATTATGGCTATAAACTAATCAGTTAAATTGAGCTACTCTCAATCTATCAATAACAAATTGCTTACTGGCCCATCAAATCTAATCACATTTGTGGTTCGAACACCTCAAAAACATCCTTATGTGTTGCATTATAACACAATAAGAACATAAGTAGTTTTTTTAACAACAAGCACATAAGTAGTTATATTAAGCCTTTTCAAACATCCATGTAGCCAAAGAGTGATACAAGAGTTCTGAACTATGCTAAAGGAGTTTATATATAAGAAAAAAGACTCGGGCCTACACAGAAACAAGGTGCCAACTGGTTTTCAATACTTCATGGCTATACGAGTGCCTAAAAGTTCAAAAGTTTTCAATATTTCATACCTAGCTAGATTGAAGAAGGTAAACTAACCTAGAATGTAATAAATTAAAGATGTGAGATACTTTCTAGCAGTAAGAAAGCAAGGATTGAGGAACTTGTAGCTATTTGTAAATAAATAAAGGAACACACCTGAACATCTTTCGAACTTGATGATAGAGCACCAGTACACCTTGTAGCTCAAAGAGTTCATCAGCTGTTAGGGGCGTTTGGGTACTTATTCTTGTAAATTTGTCAAACTTTTATAATATCTAAAAGGAATACAAAATAATACTTTGAATTTTGAACTCTACAAAGCAGATACTCAAAAAATAAAAAATAGAAAACACAAATAAAAAAATATAACTATAATCTTACGAATTTTCTTTTATATTGATAAATTGTACTTGAGCCAGCACAATGTTTCGACAAAAATCCTTCTTTCACATTGTTCTGATTGTTGCTACCTAGGATTGATGTAAACTTAGATTGAAAAATTAAGATTAAAGTTGTTTGGTGGGATACCTAGCTCAACTAGCAGTTTCATGTAGTTTTTTTAACTTGTTTACATTTAATAAACGTACTGGGCTACATTATGACATGTAATTGGGCTATAACATAAATAGAGTTTTATCGGGTTGAACCCGAAACATGATAAAATATAAAAACTTAACCCCTAACCCGACCCTATAAGACTATCGGGTTTATCGGGTGGATAAATCGAGTTAGACCTGAATGAACCCGACCCTATAAGGGCTTATCTGTTCTGGTCGGATTGGATCGGGTCGACCCATATGACACCCCTACTAGCAAGCCACTAAATGTAGAGTTCAATAAGGTAAGTATGCCGTCATATCAAAGATTCTTGTAACTCGAAATGAGAGTTTTAAATAACTTAATCGATAGGTGAGGTAACATGCTGCAACTTAATATAGTAGTGAAAGGACAACATGAGTAGGATCGTATGTTTGTTAACCTTTATAAAGTTTCTAATCAGATCAAGCATCGCAAGCCGATTACCCAGTGGACTTCACCAATTTGTTTCCACCTTTATCACCCAATGGAAAACCATGGCACCTACACACATGATAGAGTAAAGTTGATTCAGTTATGAAAAAATATATAACAGATCAATGGCATTAAATGTTTTTAAGCTCTCTATCACAATAGAATATGAGAGAAGATAGCATAAATTGTTAACTGCATGCTAGTCCATACAAGAAATAAAGATGACTTAAAACTAAGTTAATTTTTTTCATAGAATCGCACTCTCTTAGAATTTGGTTATCGTATACATATTTTTCTTCTATCAGCAAAAGGCCACATCTTAAAAAAACAAAGGCCATGATACACTCCTTAGCGGTAATATAGTAGTTTACTCACATTTATACTTATGATGAGAATATACTAGGGATGAGAATTTCGACCCGAATCCTCAAACCGAACCGGAACCATCCCGGAACCGGTACGGTTACCCGAATCCCGTTTGGAACGGTACCGGAATTACAAAATAAGGTGAAAAAAATCCAGGACCACTAATTCGGGACGGGGCCGGTACCAAATCGGAAAATTTCCGAAAAACAGGAAAAACCTGATTTCCCAATACCCGAATCCCATTCGGTACGGTACCGGTACCACTAATTTATGCTCGGGAAATATTCGGTACCACTAATTTGGGACGGGACCGAAACCGTGCTCATCCCTAGAATATACATATTCTATTTGATCATAGGTAATGTCATATACAAATATAATACCATGCGGGGTTCAAATTCATCAAACATGCGAGTAAAACATGAAAGTAGACTGCAACATATTTGGTTTAACGCACCTAAGCCTTCTCTCTTGATTTTAAGACAAGCTTGCAGTTGTTATGCTTCATCTCTCAAATCCCTTTGTCATTCCCTTACCAACGCACACAACACCTTTGCATTTGAACAAATTGTAGTGTAAAAACACGTGTTAAGCTATTGCCTTTGATTTAATAGTCTTTCCTAGCACTTATATGATTCTTATTTATCGTACATTTAGTAGTTTATTATCATTTTAAATTAAGGATGTCTATAATTCGGGTTTGACCCACAAAAAAAATTGAACCGAATTGAAATCGAAGTAGAACTAAACCGAAAATACAATTCGGGTTTTGGGTTATAACATACCCGAACTATAAATTCGATTTTTAGGTTGGATATGGTTTGGCAATAGAACCAAAAACCGAAGTTATACAAATTTGTATATTTTCTATATATTTATATATGTAAAATGATTACTAAAATTTAATCTTAATATAAAAAAAAATCCTTATACTTAAAATATTTTTTTTGCTAAATTTGTATATAATTATAAATATTTTTTAGAAAAAATCGGATAATTTATGTTATTCGGGTCAACCCGAAAACCGAACCGAATTTAAATTTGGCTTTCGGTTCGATTTTCGGGTTGACCCAAAAAATTCTTTTACTCGAGTAAACCGAACAGCCTGAGAACCGAACCGATGGACATCCCTATTTTAAATGACATATGAAATCTAGGCACACTATATGTGGACCCTTAATACCTTTTACTGGTCTATACTTTTCGATCCTAGGAGATTATGGAAATGCCTTAAGATTCATATGGCTCTAATCTAATCCAAATTTGTTATAGCTCTAATTATATGATTCTGATAACAACTTTTTCCACAAGCAATGAATAGTTTTATGCAAGACTTGTGTCAATGAATGTCAAGTAAAAACTCACATAAAGTTTACTAACAAAAAATCAAGGTAGATGAGTAGACCATCTAGTTTATCATAAACCAATATAGTAGCAAATTAAGGACCATGGCATCACCAGATTAAGAAATCAAATAAAGTTTTTAAATCAGTTTCCCACGACCAACGAATTTTATATGACCCAATTCATACTACGATAAGTATCTAAAGATTTTTTAAGGGCTTTCTTGTGGTTACGATGTAGCTGATACAACCAAATACTTATACATATGATATATACTAAGATAAATATCTAAGTACATGCATTTCTATCGTACACAGTTCGGTTCTGTAACTGCGGTTACATGAAAATGAAAACCGAACCAACCTGTGACAAACGGGTTTTTTCGATTCTGTTTTGGTTTCTGCAGTTATTGGTTCTTCCTAGTTTCGGATCATACGAATGGCTCGGTTTGTCGATTTCTTGGATTTTTTAACCCCCCTAAGTGTTGTACTGCTTTTATCAAACGTTAAAAGAAGAACCCTAGGAAAAGTGTCTCAATTAGGTACAAACATTGATCTAGATTTAAATATGTGACAATCCGTCAATTTCAGGTCGTTATTGTCACACACGTGAATTTTGAATCCATTTAATTTACGTGAAACGCGATAGTTCGGGTTAGACAGGTATGTCTATTGATGTTCCCGATTGATTACGTGTACCTTGTGTACAAATTTTAATTTTTATGAATAAGGTTGTTATCAATTTATTTCTTGAATGACGTTATAAAATTGTTTTTATTTTACGCGATAATATAATTTAGGAATCACCTCGACCTAAACCAACACACATTTAATTCACGCAATCTATTTAAATTTTTCATCACACAAATGTTCACAAATTGAAAACATTTACGTCACTCGTAAATCCACCTAAAACTTCATTCATTTGAAAGACCAAACTTCATCTAAATCTTACCTACACAAAAATTGTTAAGTACATGCTCCTACACAATTTATTTACAAAATAAATAATACTTGTCCTTCCTTTTCTATACTAAAACCGGTCACCATGTAATTTGACTTCAAGCCACACGTTTTAATTGTTTTAATCCTTGTACTTCCCCAAACATTTAAGTTACTTGTACCTTCTTGTCCCCTTGCTACCCCCTTCCCAACGTGTATCATCACCATCACCGATCGGTTTTTCAAAATCCTTCATGTACAACCTATCTTTCTGCCATGGAACTGGAACCCCAACAAAGTTGTCTTTCCCCATGCACAATGGAAGTCGCTATGCTGGTTACAATCCAACCAAATCTCCGACTAAATCCTAACTAGTTTACTTACCTCCTAAACAAACTCACTGCCTATAAATAGCAGCCTATTCACAAAGGAAAGACACACACTTAACAAGTTTCAAAGAAGAACAAAATACATCTTTTCACCATTCAAAGTATTAGTCGCTGCCAAGAAGATATAGCTTTGGTTTATGGTATGAGCATTGGGTACTAATCTGGTAGAACGCTTTGAGCATAGCTATACGAGCATTCTTTGTTCGTTCACCTCCATCCCGACTTCCTTAGGACCTATTGTAAGTAAACATAACATTTATTCATCTCGCCTTGGTTGATAAACGCTTGCTATGAATATTTGAGAACCTAAAAACTACACTAAACAAGCAAAGCTAGTAACGGGTTAGGGCTGATGAGTAGTTCTATAAATGAACCAGGTTATGGTTTCATTTGGACTAAACTTGATACCACAAGACCACGACAATAATCTATGTGAGGACCTAAAACAACTTGAATAACTAAACGAACCACCATAAAAGTGATAAAGTGGACATTATATATGCTGACGTTGTGTGTGTGCACGAAACAGTTACAGGGAAATACTTCAACCATGTATGTATGTGCGTGTAACTAAACATGTATGATTTTATGTATGAATGTTTGTATGTGTATATGATGGCCAAATAAGCAGGGGTGGTAATGTATAGAGTGCTTATATGTGAGATATGTACTTCGTGGGTGTATGCGAACAAGCAAACAGCAGACCCTCCTTCCCTTCTTGATGAATGTGTGTATGCATGAGGAAACTAGTGTGTGTGTCAATGCCATTGTCAAAACAGGGACATCAAATACAAACTCGTTGGAGACTAACTTCTGTGTGCGTGTGTTATACACAAGAAAATGAATAAGTCATGATTTTATGTGTGCACTATAAAAGCAAGATAGTACCTAAAAATCTAAGAAAGAGCACCTAGGTGCCATACTATGCGTGTAAGGTGTGTGAAGCCACTGTATGTGAACAACCAAGCACAAAGGATGAAACTATAAATGTTGTGACTAGCCACTGTGCGTGCTTGTGTTGTCATGGGTAAGAAACAGGAAGTTAAGTGATATATGCAGGCATGCATGATTTTATTGGAGTATAGTACGGGTACCCATCTAGTTATGTGATATAATTTATAATTATGTAAAAGTGTATGCGTGCTACGTGCATGGGGTGTCAACAAAGAGACACATGAAAAACCTTTTTACAAATGAGTGTCTGCTGGTTTTGCTGTGTGTATGTATCTCAGGCGTGTACTCAAATAAAACAAAAACTAAAACCAAGAAAGTGAGGTGTATGCGTATGTATGTATGTATGGGTGATAGGCCTTGGAACATATAAAAGAACCACTTGTCCTTTCTTTTGTACACCTACGTGAATAAACAAACAACAGTAGGCGCATTTCCTTCCTTTGTGATTGTATGTATGCTTATGTTTTGTATGCATGAATGTACTAGTACCCCAACCTGTGGCTAAACATCTGAATATTGCGTGTTAGTGTGAGACGTGAACCTAAAGGGAAAACGAACCAAGTTATGTTGTCATCGTATGTATGTTAGTAGCAGGCGTATGTATGAAGTACTAAGTTGTGCTGTGTGTTTGTGTGAAAAGAAGATCAGGAATGAGAAATTACCAAGATGTATGATAAGTAGAAACTTATTGATGGTCCCCCTTACTTTCCTTTCCTGAGCAGCATAGGTGCACCATAAGGGTGAGACTAGTACTAGCTTACTGTGATAAAGAAAAAGATATGAAAATGTATGTTCTTATATTAAACATTGAAGACTAAAAGGGAACCACTCCCTTTCTTGTGATGCTACTTGCGAAAACAGTGACCCAAGTCAGCAAGTCCCGCCCTCTTTCTTGATTTAATATGTTACCATGTGTGTTTGTATGTATGGTGTAAAGTAAGACCATTTCCCTGGATGTTTTCGTGTATGCTATACAAACAAGGGACCACAAGATATTATTTCTAGATTGACGTATGTGTGGATACTTATGTGTAGAAAATGAACAAGTACAAATGATGATAACAATTGAATAAACACATGCCAAATCCTTATGGAATTAATTGTTAGTAAAGAGGCCCGATCGCCCTACTTCGTGTCTATTTTTAACCAACTTAAAGGTCATGCCCCGACTATCTAAAAATATTTATTAAACTCAACGCGGCCTAGTTTTCAAAACAGTTTTCCGTTCGTCTTGAGGCTAAGTAACGAACTCGCAATAAATTTCCAAAGATGGCCGATTTACACTTATAAATAATTGAACTTTACTTGTTTATTTCTATTTGTGAGTGAACCACTTTGTATAATTATTTGCTGGACTTAAGTACTTCATAAAAATATGATATCTATCAAGTTTTAAAGACCTCACGACCTAGTTTTTAAAACAATTTTCCGTGCGTCTTAATGTTGAGTAACGAAGCCGCAATTAAATCCCAAAAATGCTTGATCGACCCTTGTAGGTAATTGAACAATACTTGATTTTTTTTTGCAAGTGTACAACTTTGTCTAATTGTTTTCAGTACTTAGAGGCTTCACTAAAATGCGATATTTATTAAATATCGAAGAGCTCGCGGTCTAGTTTGTATAACAAGAACCCGAATATTTTTCGGACTAATAAATAATGAGTTATTAAAGCCCAAAGTCGACCCCGTGACTAAAATGGACGAACATGAAAAATGTATGAAAACATTTTATAAATCTATAGCAAGTATAAATTATCAACCAAGTGCATTGTACGTTATTATTTATTGTATTTAGCCTAAGTACGGATATTTTACTTAGGGTACGAGTAGATCGTTGCGCATTGTTTTGTGTGCCTTGATATTCCGTGCTATCCTTGTTGATCATATTTATCTACTTCATCGAGGTGAGTTTCATAGCCCCACTTTTAATTGCTTTAACTATTTTGGGGTGAGAACATTGCTTGTTTTTAACGGATGAACATAAGTGCTTTAAACTCATACGTTTGCCTACATGATGTCTAAGTAGCGATATCCCTAGATGTTTTAGCCCACTATCGTGAACCGTTAATTACTTTGTGTAATCGCGAATGTTATGGATAGATCTATCGGGACTAACCTCCCTATCTAATTTGGTTGTGTGGCCAAAGTTAGATACACTTACATTTGAGGATTTACAAATGCTTCGGGATAGGCATTTGCTCGGGCTCTTATTATTTCTTGTTGGTTGAGGTTAACGCTTCGGTGTCACGAGCTTAGGCGTAGGTGATTAAAATGTATACTTTTGATTATAATTTTGTATTTGTTACAAGATTATATGCCGGTTGCCTTGAAAAATCTTATGGTTCATCACACTATTCAAACTTAAACCTATGAACTCACCAACCTTTGTGTTGACGCTTTAGCAATGTTTTTCTCAGGTATCAAGACGGAGGAGTGACGTGGTTATGCATGGGAGATTTTTAATTGAAAATGGTCGTGACTAGTGTATGGATATTTGGGTCAATGTTAAAGTCTTTTGAAACAATGTTTTATTACGATCTTGTGTAATTCGCTTCCGAAACAAGTTTTATGCTTTTAATTAAAATAAAACGGCTTTTAAATAGTCGTTCTTTGTATCTATGTCTTGTGATAGTCATGACTGTCGCACCCCATTGTGTTGTATTACTCTGATAAATTAGGGGTGTGACAGATTGGTATCAGAGATGTAGTTATAGAGAACTAGGTTATTTTTTTTAAAATAATTCTTATAAACGTGAGTCAAAAATTTATTTATCGGAAAAATAATTCTAGACTATAACTGTCTCTCAAAAATCTCCAAGAACCACTTCACTCCACGTCTTCGATACAAGTAAGTTGTGACTTGAGATAGTTTATGATTTTTGCAATGCTAAGTTTCGAATTTGATTGCTAAGTATTATTAGCATTAGGTATACCCCTCCCATGTTTGAGTGATAACCATAGGGACATGTAATAAAACGATTTTTAAAACATCCTTGTATGGATTGTTAGGATACGCAAATGGTTTTTGCCATATTCGTTTGAATGGTTTGTGCCATCTTTGTTTAAATGGTTTGTGCCATATTTGTTTGAATAGTTTGTGCCATCTTTATTTAAATGGTTTGTGCCATATTCGTTTGAATGGTTTGTGCCACCTTTATTTAAATGGTTTGTGCCATATTTATTTGAATGGTTTGTGCCATATATATATATTTTCCTTTGGGATTAAACGTACGTATACTTATGCTCAACATATTTTAGATAGTCCGCGAGACTATTATCGACTATCGAAACGTTTTGTGTTTCATATCACTGTACGCCTAATTGAAAATATCGACATGATTCCTAGAACGAAAACTATATGATATGTTTATTTACCATGTGTTTGGTAGTATGTTAATTTGTAGTAATACTTGAATCAAGCGATACTATTATAAATGTCGAGAGGAACAACTATTTATTGGGTTCGATAAATCGTTACTCCACTAGACATTTATAATAGACTCGGTTGAGGAAAAGTGACCTACATTAATTAACGGTTTTGAAATTGAAATTGAATGCGTAAGTTATCATATCAAATTGTTATTTTGAACACGACCGAGGAACGACGACGACGTCAATATTTAAAATGACATATGACGATAAAACACTTAGTACAAGTATTACTCTTGTAATGCTCCAAAGAATACTACAATTCAAAGAACGAACAAATTCCGCAATATATGAACTATCTATAAATGCGCTGACGCGTAAGTCAAATGGTTATCAAAGAAAACTTTATTGGAAATAAATTACGCAAAGACAAATCAAAATTCTTTTTGTCCATTGGTTGCGACTAAGTTATTATGACGTTGTTAAAAATTTCGAAGTTACGATATAGATATAAATCAAAGGGTTTTACCCTCGGTTAAACAATTATGCCAATTTCTACATCAAAGGGGTTATCGCGTTGCGCGATATTTGAGAACCCCAGATGCGAAATGTGGGCGTATATTGAGACCTTAAATGCAAGGTATAAATACAACAATGACTGTAAAGTCTATTTAAGATTGCGAGCAAGACGATAGACGAGAGAAAGATAAACGAAACATATAAGGAATAACGGAACATATTCCAAAATCAGAGAAATTCTTGTAATGAATTTTAGTAATTGCTCGAATTGAACATTTTGAACGACTATGGGTTAAAAACATATGGAACAATTCTTGTGATGAAATTTTTGTGATAAAATTTTAGTACTCGACTCGTTTAAATCAAATAAACAATTTTTCAAGGTGTAAAAATTGTCGAAAGTGTACGAACTAGCAATATGAAGTTAAGGAAAGACTTTTGAATGAACAAGAACTAGAACGGGCTACGTAATGGCCATAAGCCGACTAAACCTCAAAACGTACTTACTCATCCGAGTTACAAGTAATAGACGCAAGAGGAAATTGCATAAAAATAAACGTCGTAATAGACCTAAATTGATGAAAGAATTGATTAAGGATAATTGTATTTATCCGTCCGTGCATAATCACTAAGAGAAAGTACAAATAATAAGTATGTGGAAGAGCATGTTAGAGGACTTTAACATTCCACGATTCACTTATTGTTTACCATGTAAGGACTACTTGGACATTTAAGTAGACTTATGGATCGATGTACGAGAACTTACTCTAAATAAAAGAAAATTTACAAGACATCATACAACTCATTTCTATTTTTAGAACTTTAGAAAAATACTTCGTATTTACCTACCAAATAACCGTCGTTTTACATTTGGTGACAGGCGAAAAGGAAAAATGCCTCTCATTCCGTTTGTCATTTTGCAATCCGAATCCGACAAGGAAATTACCCCCATCCGGAGCGTAATCACAATAAATTCGGATGACGAGCAGGATTCGCCAGTCATGATGCCAAATGTCACTACGGAACTTCCTACCATCGTCCCAAATATTTCTACTACTACCACTATGTCAATCCCTACTCCTATACCTTCAACAATGCCTGAAACTTCTAGAAAAAGAAACTGTTCTTCATCACCACCACCTAATGTTGCTCATTCTCCAGAAGACGAGCCTACTTCAGAAGCACTCGGATTCGATGCAGAACACCTGATAGGCAGACTGGAGGATGTAGAGGGCGATGTGGATTTCCTTACCGCGCAAGATGAGGACAAGGACTTGGTGATAGCCGAGCTACAAGAGTCTCTTGAGGCTGCTGAGTCCTAGATTGCCATTTTACAAATGAGGAACGATGATACCGAGGCTAGGCAAGCTGCGGATCATGCTCAGATTCAAGAAATCCTACACCACCTAGGTCTTTAGGATTTTCTCGCCTTTCTAATAAAAGTATGATGTTTTGTAATAAATGTATGACGTGTTGTCAAGACTAAAAGAAGTCATTCATGAGTTGAATGGAATCTTGTAATCTAAGCTCCAAAACTATGTATGGAACGTAGTTCAAGGATGAAATGTATGATTTTATGATACGATCCCTTGATAATTGTATTACGATAATTGTGAGAAAAGTTTCGTCAAATTTGAACAATCGTAAGAATTGATAACAATGAAAGAACTAACAAAAATATACATCGTTCGTTCGTTAATGATACACAGAAAAATTGAAATGAAGGAAACAAGGTCGCAAGGACCTCAAAGAGGTCATCACTCGTCAATACCAAAATGCCATTAGGGTCGTTGATGCGTTTGAAGCTAGTATCTGCACGGTTGACCGAACCATGGATCCTAGTGTTTACGAAAAAGCTAAGGAAACAAGTGCTACTCCGGTTAACACTTTTGTACCTCGAAAGACCCCTTCAAAAACTAAGGTAAATCATACTGTTAGTGGAAGGAAAGGGCCTTATGAGAGGAGATGTTATATGTTGAAGAACCACTCAAGGTTTAACACCATGAAGCAAAGTGCCGAAAGGCCTAAACCTCACCCTATGGCTAAACCAGAGAATCACTCGTGGAAAAAGCCACGTGTCCAACAAGGAAAAACCTTACCACCCTATACATGTTGTGCAAGAACAAATCTCCCGGAGGAGGTGCCCAAACCAACTCCGATCTTGAACAAGAAGTATCTCGGCAACCTTCCATATTGCCACAAGTGTGACTACCACCACAAAGGTAGTTGCGCGAACCATTGCATGCTTTGCGATGAATTTGGGCACTTGGAGGGTGATTGTCGAGTGGTAAAATCCCATGAGAACTATATGAAGAAATGCTACATAGAGGAATGCCGTTTAAGACAAGAAATACTTCGAAAAGGGAAAGGAATTGCCCAAGAAGGAAGCCTAGGAGTAAAGAGCATCCAATACCCTACCAACGTTTTACACCGGTTGTCTGTCAAGAAAGATGCACCGACAATCTTCAAGTATCAACCCAAGGGTTTCTACCCTCGTCATGGATAGAGTGTGGAAATTCATGTATTATGAACTATTTTACTTTTATGCAAATCAAGTGACTCGACGTCCATCGATGTTACCACCAACAAAACTTGATTATGTAACCGTACTCTAAGTCTTCAATTAAATTGTGTTGTTTAATATTTAAAGCCTCTTTTGTTTAATTAACGAGAAAATGTTATTTTTAATTTTCATGTGTCGGAGAAAAATTCATCCACCAAAAATTTTACTTAAGAAAGAAATTTCTTCTACAATATTTTCTTTACCTATCGAAGGGAAATAAATAAGTAAATTTTCACTAAAAGATTTTTTTTTGTAAAATATTCTTTAGAAAATATCAAATTTTTTTTAAGAAATTACGAGCGGAAAAACTTATTAGTGGGAATAATAATAATCGTAATAATGTAAGTTAGAAGATTAATAAAGGTATTATTAATCAAACGCTGCAACTAATAGCGAAATATTTTTGCTAAGAACTACCATGTAAAGTTTTGGAACCTGGTTTGACGGCCAACTCAATATGGAGAACAAAAACTATTGATAAACTCGACGAGAACCAGTACGAATAATTATGGGAATTATTTCGTCGATTGTGAAAAGTGAGCATTGGTAACAAATGAAATGCACTATGAACTAACTTGTTGGTTATGAAAAGTGGATAATGGTAACGAACAAAATGCACTGTGGACTATCAATATATAATTACAACCTCAAAGAGTCAAATTTTGATGAAAAGGAGGATGCGACCGTTTGTCCCGAGACGTACGTAGCCTGATCAACTACGTATGATCGTGGCCGAACGCGAGTATGCTCATAGTAGTCATCTAAAAAAATGAAATATATTAGTAGAATATATTCAAGTTGCCCTATTCATCAAAGAAAGATCTATCATGTGCTGCGAACGTCGAACATTTTTATACCGTCTTAAGAGCGTATATGACACGCAAATACTAAGAGCGCCAATTGTTTTTGGCGACAATTAGACTCAAATAGATTAGAGTTGGAAAATCGAAAACAACTTTTAAATAATAATCAGAAGAACGAAACGTCATTTGAGTAAAAATCCAACTTTAACGGATATCCAGAACTCGCCGTAACATAACCCATGTTAAAGAACAATTGGATCAGCATAAGTGTGCTTTTGTATATAATTGGAATATCAAAACCATCCGGACAAAAATCTATTTAACGATATTTGAACATCATACCATACTTATAGGCTAAGAAATATTATATACTTCTTTCGTAAGAGGAATCCGAACGAACTATGATTAAATATATTATAAATTGTGCACCCGTTTTCCTCTACATGAGAAAGGAGATAAACGAGGAGGATCACAAACTAAATTGATTAATTAACGAAATTATCTAATATTAAATGTCACATAAAAGGAAGAAACGTATTGACCACCATGTGTTGGGACGATCAATTGCTCTAGATTATTGGGAAACCAATTCAAGAAACCTTGACGCATACACTACATATCACTACCAAGTAGACGATTAATATAAAAGGGATTAATCAAACTATGTGGAACAATTATCAAATGCGCAATATATAGTCATCTTGGCGAAAAATGACAATACGCGACACTTTAAAGATGAAGTAATACGCGGGACGACGCGAAAGTTAATAATGAGAAAACTCACTAAACAAAACGACGTCGACGAGAAAAATTTGACATACAAGAAAAGACTTGGGAAACGCTATAGAACCATGTACAAGTTGGAAGAAATTTTCGTTCGTTTTAATCCTAACAATATTATAGTAATTTTAATCTGAGCAAGACAAACGCATTGAACACCATGAAAGGAAAATAAAAATTTAATTGACCTATTGTTTGATAAGGACATCAACATGCTAGTTTTGAGGACAAAACTCAATTTAAGGGATTACGAATGTCACACACGTGAATTTTGAATCCATTTAATTTACGTGAAACGCGATAGTTCGGGTTAGACAGGTATGTCTATTGATGTTCCCGATTGATTACGTGTACCTTGTGTACAAATTTTAATTTTTATGAATAAGGTTGTTATCAATTTATTTCTTGAATGACGTTATAAAATTGTTTTTATTTTATGCGATAATATAATTTAGGAATCACCTCGACCTAAACCAACACACATTTAATTCACGCAATCTATTTAAATTTTTCATCACACAAATGTTCACAAATTGAAAACATTTACGTCACTCGTAAATCCACCTAAAAATTCATTCATTTGAAAGACCAAACTTCATCTAAATCTTACCTACACAAAAATTGTTAAGTACATGCTCCTACACAATTTATTTACAAAATAAATAATACTTGTCCTTCCTTTTCTATACTAAAACCGGTCACCATGTAATTTGACTTCAAGCCACACGTTTTAATTGTTTTAATCCTTGTACTTCCCCAAACATTTAAGTCACTTGTACCTTCTTGTTCCCTTGCTACCCCCTTCCCAACGTGTATCATCACCATCACCGATAGGTTTTTCAAAATCCTTCATGTACAACCTATCTTTCTGCCATGGAACTGGAACCCCAACAAAGTTGTCTTTCCCCATGCACAATGGAAGTCGCTATGCTGGTTACAATCCAACCAAATCTCCAACTAAATCCTAACTAGTTTACTTACCTCCTAAACAAACTCACTACCTATAAATAGCAGCCTATTCACAAAGGAAAGACACACACTTAACAAGTTTCAAAGAAGAACAAAATACATCTTTTCACCATTCAAAGTATTAGTCGCTGCCAAGAAGATATAGCTTTGGTTTATGGTATGAGCATTGGGTACTAATCTGGTAGAACGCTTTGAGCATAGCTATACGAGCATTCTTTGTTCGTTCACCTCCATCCCGACTTCCTTAGGACCTATTGTAAGTAAACATAACATTTATTCATCTCGCCTTGGTTGATAAACGCTTGCTATGAATATTTGAGAACCTAAAAACTACACTAAACAAGCAAAGCTAGTCACGGGTTAGGGCTGATGAGTAGTTCTATAAATGAACAAGGTTATGGTTTCATTTGGACTAAACTTGATACCACAAGACCACGACAATAATCTATGTGAGGACCTAAAACAACTTGAATAACTAAACGAACCACCATAAAAGTGATAAAGTGGACATTATATATGCTGACGTTGTGTGTGTGCACGAAACAGTAACAGGGAAATACTTCAACCATGTATGTATGTGCGTGTAACTAAACATGTATGATTTTATGTATGAATGTTTGTATGTGTATATGATGGCCAAATAAGCAGGGGTGGTAATGTATAGAGTGCTTATATGTGAGATATGTACTTCGTGGGTGTATGCGAACAAGCAAACAGCAGACCCTCCTTCCCTTCTTGATGAATGTGTGTATGCATGAGGAAACTAGTGTGTGTGTCAATGCCATTGTCAAAACAGGGACATCAAATACAAACTCGTTGGAGACTAGCTTCTGTGTGCGTGTGTTATACACAAGAAAATGAATAAGTCATGATTTTATGTGTGCACTATAAAAGCAAGATAGTACCTAAAAATCTAAGAAAGAGCACCTAGGTGCCATACTATGCGTGTAAGGTGTGTGAAGCCACTGTATGTGAACAACCAAGCACAAAGGATGAAACTATAAATGTTGTGACTAGCCACTATGCGTGCTTGTGTTGTCATGGGTAAGAAACAGGAAGTTAAGTGATATATGCAGGCATGCATGATTTTATTGGAGTATAGTACGGGTACCCATCTAGTTATGTGATATAATTTATAATTATGTAAAAGTGTATGCGTGCTACGTGCATGGGGTGTCAACGAAGAGACACATGAAAAACCTTTTTACAAATGAGTGTCTGCTGGTTTTGTTGTGTGTATGTATCTCAGGCGTGTACTCAAATAAAACAAAAACTAAAACCAAGAAAGTGAGGTGTATGCGTATGTATGTATGTATGGGTGATAGGCCTTGGAACATATAAAAGAACCACTTGTCCTTTCTTTTGTACACCTACGTGAACAAACAAACAACAGTAGGCGCATTTCCTTCCTTTGTGATTGTATGTATGTTTATGTTTTGTATGCATGAATGTACTAGTACCCCAACCTGTGGCTAAACATCTGAATATTGCGTGTTAGTGTGAGACGTGAACCTAAAGGGAAAACGAACCAAGTTATGTTGTCATCGTATGTATGTTAGTAGCAGGCGTATGTATGAAGTACTAAGTTGTGCTGTGTGTTTGTGTGAAAAGAAGATCAGGAATGAGAAATTACCAAGATGTATGATAAGTAGAAACTTATTGATGGTCCCCCTTACTTTCCTTTCCTGAGTAGCATAGGTGCACCATAAGGGTGAGACTAGTACTAGCTTACTGTGATAAAGAAAAAGATATGAAAATGTATGTTCTTATATTAGACATTGAAGACTAAAAGGGAACCACTCCCTTTCTTGTGATGCTACTTGCGAAAACAGTGACCCAAGTCAGCAAGTCCCGCCCTCTTTCTTGATTTAATATGTTACCATGTGTGTATGTATGTATGGTGTAAAGTAAGACCATTTCCCTGGATGTTTTCGTGTATGCTATACAAACAAGGGACCACAAGATATTATTTCTAGATTGACGTATGTGTGGATACTTATGTGTAGAAAATGAACAAGTACAAATGATGATAACAATTGAATAAACACATGCCAAATCCTTATGGAATTAATTGTTAGTAAAGAGGCCCGATCGCCCTACTTCGTGTCTATTTTTAACCAACTTAAAGGTCATGCCCCGACTATCTAAAAATATCTTATTAAACTCAACGCGGCCTAGTTTTCAAAACAGTTTTCCGTTCGTCTTGAGGCTAAGTAACGAACTCGCAATAAATTTTCAAAGATGGCCGATTTACACTTATAAATAATTGAACTTTACTTGTTTATTTCTATTTGTGAGTGAACCACTTTGTATAATTATTTGCTGGACTTAAGTACTTCATAAAAATATGATATCTATCAACTTTTAAAGACCTCACGACCTAGTTTTTAAAACAATTTTCCGTGCGTCTTAATGTTGAGTAATGAAGCCGCAATTAAATCCTAAAAATGCTTGATCGACCCTTGTTGGTAATTGAACAATACTTGATTCTTTTTTTGCAAGTGTACAACTTTGTCTAATTGTTTTTAGTACTTAGAGGCTTCACTAAAATGCGATATTTATTAAATATCGAAGAGCTCGCGGTCTAGTTTGTATAACAAGAACCCGAATATTTTTCGGACTAATAAATAATGTGTTATTAAAGCCCAAAGTCGACCCCGTGACTAAAATGGACGAACATGAAAAATGTATGAAAACATTTTATAAATCTATAGCAAGTATAAATTATCAACCAAGTGCATTGTACGTTATTATTTATTGTATTTAGCCTAAGTACGGATATTTTACTTAGGGTACGAGTAGATCGTTGCGCATTGTTTTGTGTGCCTTGATATTCCGTGCTATCCTTGTTGATCATATTTATCTACTTCATCGAGGTGAGTTTCATAGCCCCACTTTTAATTGCTTTAACTATTTTGGGGTGAGAACATTGCTTGTTTTTAACGGATGAACATAAGTGCTTTAAACTCATACGTTTGCCTACATGATGTCTAAGTAGCGATATCCCTAGATGTTTTAGCCCACTATCGTGAACCGTTAATTACTTTGTGTAAGCGCGAATGTTATGGATAGATCTATCGGGACTAACCTCCCTATCTAATTTGGTTGTGTGGCCAAAGTTAGATACACTTACATTTGAGGATTTACAAATGCTTCGGGATAGGCATTTGCTCGGGCTCTTATTATTTCTTGTTGGTTGAGGTTAACGCTTCGGTGTCACGAGCTTAGGCGTAGGTGATTAAAATGTATACTTTTGATTATAATTTTGTATTTGTTACAAGATTATATGCCGGTTGCCTTGAAAAATCTTATGGTTCATCACACTATTCAAACTTAAACCTATGAACTCACCAACCTTTGTGTTGACGCTTTAGCAATGTTTTTCTCAGGTATCAAGACGGAGGAGTGACGTGGTTATGCATGGGAGATTTTTAATTGAAAATGGTCGTGACTAGTGTATGGATATTTGGGTCAATGTTAAAGTCTTTTGAAACAATGTTTTATTACGATCTTGTGTAATTCGCTTCCGAAACAAGTTTTTTGCTTTTAATTAAAATAAAACGGCTTTTAAATAGTCGTTCTTTGTATCTATGTCTTGTGATAGTCATGACCGTCGCACCCCATTGTGTTGTATTACTCTGATAAATTAGGGGTGTGACAGTTATTTTAATCTCGACAATTACATATTAAGTATTTACTTATTGAGGATTTTGAAATATCGGCTAACCGGGAAGGTTATGACTTGAAACTTAGCGTAAGAATATTGTTTAGATGAAAACCGACAAGGAATACGTTAGGTATCGATATTGTATTCTTAAAATATCATATGAATGATTTATTGTATCTATTTTTATTTCTCGTGTTTTACGTTTTAACGAATGACGAGAATTATTAGTGATCGTGATACCGACGGATGCCCAAAATTTTATGTTTTATTATCGATTGTTTCGATATTTAATTATTTTCAACGTTTTCGATTTAATTACGTTTTAAGTCGTGTCAAAGCTATATTATTATATATATGAAGCGTCTTAACTTTTGAAAAGTATATTTACGAAACCCGAGTCCCGTAAATAATTTCACATTTACTAATAGTCATTTTCTACCCTTTAAACTAGTTAATTGTATTTTAGTCCAAAAGAAAGCACAATTGGCAAAAACTACCCTCACCTACCATATAAATTGAATTTTCTTAACCTAACAAAAATACACATAACATCATCCACAAAATTTTCACTCTATCTCCCTTCTTTTTCTTGTCTAGCCGTGAGCCTAAACAACCCAAAACACCCAATTTTGATGATTTTAAACTTGAATCTCTTAAAACAAATACAAGACCCTATCTTAGAGTCACAAGGTGATCATATTGGTATGAAAATTTCCCACATGCATTAAGTTTTTGTTTTTATAAATTTTGGTTGGTGAAAGAGTTGTAGATGATCATGCTTGTGATCATCTTAATCAAATTATATTGTTTTGATTATTAAAAGTGTGAGTTTTTTTATTTTGATATTGATTTGGGTGACATGCAAGTGCTGGGATTGAAAGTAAATGATATTAGGATGTTAGAATTAGTAGGAGAATGGTTGGATTGAATTAAAAAGTTGATTTGGTGTGAGTTGTAAAGGGTAAATTTTAAGCAGTGGGTTCAAGGCTGTTTTTGGATGACTTAAGTCTAAGTTATTCATAAGCTTCTTTTTGATATAAAGTAGAGCTTCTAACTCCAAACGAGTGTGAAGTTATAATAGTTTGATTATTCGTGTACCGGGTGACGAGTATCAACACAACTCGAAGTTGTTGTCGATATTTGAATCGAATCTCAGAGACTATGAATGAGTTTTAAAAAGAGTTAAGGGCTATTGTAAGTCTTTTAACCTAAGGTTGTGAGTCTATTTTCAAAATCGAGTGTTGGTTTTGTAAACGAAATTGTTTAGAGAGATTAAAATGGTTTTATGAGTCGACGGCGTAAAATTGTCCGGTTTTTATAACTCAAAGATGTGTCGGACAGAAGGCCTTAGGAGTAATATTTTTGGATGAAATTTGAACTGAGTCTTAATCGTTTAGTTGTCCCAAAGAAGCTGATGATTATTATTCAACCACTCCAAAGGATAAATCCTTGGGATTCTTTAAGTGTGAAATAAATAAGGGAAATGATCGCCATTCGCCGCCCTTGGAAGGCTAGGGTGATTATTCAACCCCCCAAAAGGATAAATCCTATAGGACTCTTTTAAGTGTGAAACAAAAATGGGTGATGATCGGCTTTTACACTACCCATAGGAAGGCTAAGGATGATTATTCAGCTCCCTCAAAAGGATAAATCCTATAGGACTCTTTTACTTATGAAATAAAAAGGTGACGATCTCCTGTTTCGCTGCCCCTAGAAGGCTGAGGATGATTATTCAGCATTCCAAAGAATAAATTCTTGGGACACTTTTAATGAGGGAACCCAAAGACTCTGTGACGTTCAGATACTATGGGTTAAGACATATATGAACTCAGGTTGTTGTTTGCCTAAGTAATGTCTAAGGATTTAGGGTCACTGGGGTGCTTTATTAACAAAAATGAATCATTCCCTACTGTAGATACAAAGTGTACAGAGATCTTAATAGGATTCTAGGTGCAGACACTCTATGGGTCGAGGATAGCCCTAGACTTCACCACTGTCTTCTATAGACGTTTGAGAGTAGTTGCTTGTAAAACCTATAAAAAAACTAAAATGTTGAATACATGTGTAATATCAGCGGTTGCAGACTGGGTTCCTGTTGTCTCTGATGATTTGGAGACACTAGACGCTGGTTGATCATCAACTAGATTCACTTATCATCCACGAGCTTGAGAACAGAGCGTGGCTTCGTTTCTTTCCTCTTCCTGATAGTTTTGGAGACTGTGTGTTGTGAAGCAATTGAGGTTGACCTCCCTTTCAGCCTCGTATCTTTTGTTGCTTTGGACTACTTAGTGCTTTGCAAAGAGGTCAAAGGCAAGGACTTATCAGAATCACCAATAGTATTCACCTTCTCAAAGGAAGGTATCAAAGACTTAGGCACAAAGGTCACTCTGTTAGCTACTTCCTTCATGTTAGTTGTTATTGGTACGTCGTTAGGTCCAATCACCTTGTAGACAGCTTCTCTGAAATGATACGGCTTGAAAGAAGAAAGTTTAGAGCTGGTATATTTATCTCCTAAGATATTTTCAAAGATAAGAGAGAGCAAGTGAGTATAAAAATGTTCTTTTCTCTTTCTCCATCTGTAGTCCCTCTCAACTTCTTAACTAATTTTCCAAATAGAAAGTTTCCAACATCCACATCTATACCTTAAATAAGCCCATAGGAAATCCTCTAATGAATAAAGTTTAGTTGGTCTTGTGATCCCTGCATTCCTCCCAGGCTTTTGATGATGTGTGCAAAAAGGAGTCTCCACAGAGGCGAGAAGTACTTCAGCTTTAACGGTGATCTCTTCATAACTTCAGATGGTGAAAGGGTTGGGGTTTTTCATTGACATGATATTGGGTTGCTGATGCCTCTCTGATTGTCTCTCTGGCAATAGAGTTGAGACAATCCTCTCTATGCTTTAAACCAGCAATGGAGGAAAAATCCTCAATAGTGAAGATGAAAGTATTTTTAGAATATGAGATCCTAAAGGATATTGTGTTATCATCAATTATTTCTACTCAGTACTAGAACTCACAAAGGTATTCCTGGTAATATACGGTAGGATATTTGGTAAAACAGCATCAACGTCTCACTTCTTCATGAAATTCACCAGATCTCATATGTAGAGTTTGGGCTTTTGGCCAACCAATAGAGCTATTGGATGCCAAGATGCTTTGGTTAATCTCAAAGGTAACTTTCTTTGCTTTTGCTACAACAAACTCCATTGTTGATATAATGATGGTGATGATGATGAATAAGAGTTAGGGTTTTATGAGTATTTGAGAGAACAAAATGAATAGAATGTGTGTGAAAAGGTTTGTTGAAAAGTAAGATGTGATCCAAAGTAAAGTAAATATACTTGATTTAGAAAAACAATTTCACATTCGCATTAAATGCGTAGTGGGGTAAAACTGTAAAAAACATGTGACCCCTTGACCTTTCAAACCAGTTTTCTCTTTGTTATCTAAAAAAGTACACATTTAATATTAAGAACATTTTTCTCATTTACAACTATTGTAACTATCTAGTTGCTTCATAAAACATTTAATATTATACTAGGCATCATTTAAAGCATTTGAATTATCAGGGAGAGTTTTATCAATATTGAGCATACCCAGTTTAACAACTAAAAGTGGGTTCAACCAATGGCTTAGTAAAAAGGTCAGCTAGTTGCAATTTGGTGGGTCCAAAATGAAGCTCAATGTCACCTTTTATGAAGCCCGAGGTTGTTTGAAGCCTCTATGGCACCTATTCAAATTGAATTTAATACTAAGCTAACTGGCTCTTCATCCAGAGCACTTGATCACAACAACCCTCAAATACAACATAATCAGCTTCAATTGAAGACATAGCCACAAAGTTTTGCTTCTTTGCATTCCAACAGACCAATTTTCGTCTAAGGATCTGACAGCTTCCTAAGGTACTCTTTCTATCTAGGCAGCATCATGCATACTCTGAATCTGAATATGCTTTAAGATCAAAACCTGCTTCTTTTGGATACCACAGAACCACAGATGGTGAACCTTTTAGGTGCGTGAAAATTTTCTTAACAACCACTAAATGGTATTCCTTTGGTTTATCTTGGTACTTTGCATAGAGACATGTGTAGAATTGAATATCTAGTCGACTAGTTGTGATATACATCAGTGACCCTATCATGCCTTTGTACATAGTCTCATTAATAGAGACCCCTAAATCAGGGCCCAAATTGTTTGGGGGAAGCATGGGGCATTAGACCGATGAAGAGTCAACTAGTCATATTTCATGTAAAATTCTTTAACATACTTTTCTTGACAAATAGAAATCCCTTTAGGACTTTGTTTAATTTGAAAACCCAAAAAGTAAGTTAATTCCTTCATCATACTCATTTTATATTTCTTAGTCATTAATTTAGCAAAACGTTTACTAAAATTAACATTGGTTGACCTAAACCCACATGACTCTAGATCGGAGCCTGGCTCTAATACTAATTGGAATTCTCTAAAACACGACTGAAACGAATATCTAAGATTAGTAACACTCGAAATACTACTAAAATGTAAGACTTTATTATTGTATAACAAGTATTACAATGTGTTATGGATCACACAGTTTGAGTGACAATGTATGAGACACCCTTTGGACAAGTGATGATAAGTTTACTGGCAAACTCTAAGACAAAGGCACAACTCTTCTTAACTTGGTTTGAAAGAGTTAATGCACTAAGTCTAACCAAGTGAACAACATTTACTTTATGCTATATTTTCTATTTATAGTCGTACGAGGTTGAGTAAGTTGGTGGAGTGGATAGCGACTTAACAAGAACTAGCGGGGCCAAACATCTTCATAGATGCTCTTATATTCTTGGTAATATGCTACATCACATTCGGCAAACAGGGCTGACAACTGTTTGCCTTATCTTCACAACTCCGTTCTTTAGGCAACTTTATTTCAAAACAACTATTTGTCCCACTCAAATAGTTCCTGCCTAAACGCTAAGAGATATCAAAGTATACATAGTGTTAACAATATATTGTAACCCATATTAATACTCAAACACTGAGAGTCCCTGATACATCTCAGCTGTTATCCATCACATCTGATGCGTATCTTCAAGTAATCTTCGACTTCCTTAACAATATCTCTGACTTGTACTTCTCTTTGGTTGCTCACTAAGGTCAAAACCTCTGTGAGACTTTTAACACATGCATGCCACCCAGCCACATACAAGTTTACAATACTTAGCATATTTGTGATTAAATATATGACGAAGAGAAAAACTAACAAACATAATTTCCCAACAAATATAGATAACAAAATCGCAAAATAAATTTACCAATATTTTTTAGGCTTTATAAAAAAACCCGTAGTTGATATTTATAGGATTTTGAGGCTTTAAAGCATTTTGCGTTATTTTTTTTAAATAGCCATATTTGAGCACCACAATCGTGAAATCTTAAAACCGTGAAGGAACATATTACAAAAAAATAGCGCTTGCGATTTGGGATGATTTTTGGAATTTAATCAAATGTATATATGCCTTTAAATATGTGAATATTTTAACATATTATTGTAGTTTGAGTTATATATTGTCAGCTACACTTTCTTAATTCCAAATTTCAATCGTTGTAATGTGTCGACTAGAACGAGTCGACTAGAAGATAGAGAAAAATCTTTTAAGTGAACACATAACAACCAGTTAAAAAACTAATAAAAAAAGACTTTTGAAAGTCACCTTACAAGTAAAGGTTGAAAATTCCAGTTGATGATGTACTAATTCGACATAGTGATATGGTGTGAAACTTCATTGAGATTTTTCAATCAAAACACACTCATTTTGATTTGTTTTTATTCAGCTCACCTTTGCCTCTTATCCAATTGTTAAGACTCAAGAGTATAAAAAGACTAAGAATATGTATATGAAAACAAGTGTTTGAAAGTTATGAGATATCTTCACTCTTAAATATAGATGTGCTCACACCTAAAAGCTTGAAATTTTTTTTACATTTAATTTAATTACAAATGTGATATGCTGATCGAACTAAACGAAGAACATACCATAATAACTTACACGGTTTTAGTTGGGTAAATATGTCCTAATGATTATTTAAGAATATTCCAGCTTTTTTAATAACTGAAACTCGCAAATAAAATGGTGACGAGATTGTTTGATCTTATGTACACATTAGCTAAAATTGTCCTAGTATTGTAGGTGAAGTAGGATCTTAAGAATATACTCCGTACTTGATATTTATATGATTTTGAGGCTTTAAAGAATTTTGCTTTATATGTTTTTCGAGCACCACAATCGTGAAATCTTAAAACCACAACACAACTGTAATGGTTAACGTTCAAGATTTAAATATTTGGCGGGTAACACAACTCGTGATACCATGAGCCACAAACATAGCTTGAATTTTTGCACGCATTTCATACTTGAGTTGTTCACACATTTTTTCTTTTACCTCTCCGCGCATTTCTTCCTTGCGCTCATTATCCATTTCGTCCTTGAGCACGACTTTCATTTCTTCCTTCAATTCTTCATTTAACTCCCCACGAACGCTATCAAGACAATTTTGGAACATACCAAATTCAAATATATGTTTTTTGACATATAGGTTTATGGTCATACAAATATCAATCCTATTCCGAAAACAAAACAAAATATATGGATAAAATAATACCACATAGACCACAAAAGTGCTACACAAAATTCAAATATAGTAACAAATCTTTTATAACTAATATGAACCAAGTGATAAAAAATTATTACCTTCATTTAAGAGGTGCATGAGATTGGTTTTTATAGATGATTATGGCTATAAACTAATCAGTTAAATTGAGCTACTCTCAATCTATCAATAAAAAATTGCTTACTGGCCCATCAAATCTAATCACATTTGTGGTTCGAATACCTCAAAAACATCCTTATGTGTTGCATTATAACACACTAAGAACATAAGTAGTTTTTTTAACAACAAGCACATAAGTAGTTATATTAAGCCTTTTCAAACATCCATGTAGCCAAAGAGTGCATATGCTAAATGAGTTTATATATAAGAAAAAGGACTCAGGCCTACATAGAAACAAGGTGCCAACTGGTTTTCAATACTTCATGGCTATACGAATGCCTAAAGTTCAAAAGCTTTCAATATTTCATGCCTAGCTAGATTGAATAAGGTAAACTAACCTAGAATGTAATAAATTAAAGATATGTGATACTTTCTCGCAGTAAGAAAGAAAGGATTGAGAAACTTGTAGCTGTTTGTAAATAAATAAAGGAACACACCTGAACATCTTTCGACCTTGATGATAGAGCACGAGTACACCTTGTAGCTCAAAGAGTTCATCAGTTGTTGGGGGCGTTTGTGTACTTATTCTTGTAAATTTGTCAAACTTTTGTAATATCTAAATGGAATACAAAATAATACTTTGAATTTTGAACTCTGCAAAACAGATTCTCAAATAATAAAAAATTGAAAACACAAATAAAAAACATAAGTATAATCTTACGAATCTTTTATATTGAGAAATTGTACTTGAGCCAGCACAATGTTTCGACAAAAATCCTTCTTTCACATTGTTCTGATTGTTGTTATCTATTATTGATGTAAACTTCGATTGAAAAATTAAGATTAAAGTTGTTTGGTGGAATACCTAGCGTCAACTAGCAGTTTCATGTAGTTTTTTTAACTTGTTTACATTTGATAAACGTACTGGGCTACATTATGACGTGTAATTGGGCTATAACATAAATAGAGTTTTATCGGGTTGAACCCGAAACCTGATAAAATATAAAAACTTAACCCTTAACCCGACCCTATAAGACTATCGGGTTTATCGGGTGGATAAGCCGAGTTAGACCTGAATAAACCCGAACCTATAAGGGCTTATCGGTTCGGGTCGGATTGGATCGGGTCGACCCATATGACACCCCTACTAGCAAGGCACTAAATGTAGAGTTCAATAAGGTAAGTATGCCACCATATCAAAGATTCTTGTAACTCGAAATGTGAGTTTCAAATAAATTAATCGATAGGAGAGGTAACATGCTGCAACGTAATATAGTAGTGAAAGGACAGCATGAGCAGGATCCTATGTTCGCTAACCTTTATAGAGTTTCTAATCAGATCAAGCGTCGCAAGCTGATTACCCAGTGGACTTCACCAATTTGTTTCCACCTTTATCACCCAATGGAAAACCATGGCACCTACACACATGATAGAGTAAAGTTGATTTAGTTATGAAAAAATATATAACAGAATAATGGTATTAAATGTTTTTTAAACTCTCTATCACAATAGAATACGAGAGAAGATAGCATAAACTTTTAACTGCATGCTAGTCCATACAAGAATTAAGATGACTTAAAACTAATTTATTTTTTTCATAGAATCGCACTCTCTTAGAATTTGGTTATCATATACATATTTTTCTTCTATCACCAAAAGGCCGCTTCTTAAAAAAACAAAGGCAATGATACACTCCTTAGCGGTAATATAGTAGTTTACTCACATTAATACTTATGATGAGAATATACTAGGGATGCGAATTTCGACCCGAAACCTCAAATCGAACCGGAACCGTCCCGAAACCGTACCGATTCCGGTACCCGAATCACGTTCGGAACGATACCGGGACTACAAAATAAGGTGAAAAAAATTCAAGACCACTAATTCAGGACGAGACCGATATCAAATCGGGAAATTCCCGAAAAAACGGGAAAAACCTGATTTCCCAGTACCGGTACCGGTACCGATACCCGTCGCGGTACCGATACCCGAATCCCTTTCGGTACGGTACCTGTACCACTAATTTATTCTCAGGAAATATTCGGTACCACTAATTCGGGACGGGACCGAAACCGTGCTCATCCCTAGAATATACATATTCTATTTGATCATAGGTAATGTCATATACAAATATAATACCAGGCGGGATTCAAGTTCACCTAAGACTTCTCTCTGTATTTTAAGACAAGCTTGCAGCTGTTCTGCTTCATCTCTCAAATCCTTTTGCCATTCCCTTACCAACGCACACAACACCTTTGCATTTGAATAAATTGTTGTGTAAAAACACGTGTTAAGCGATTTCTGTTGATTTAATAGTCTTTCCTAGCACTTATATGATTCTTATTTACCGTACATTTAGTAGTTTATTGTCATTTTAAATTAGGGGTGTCTATAATTCGGGTTTGACCTACAAAAATAAAAAATTGAACCGAATTGAAATCTAACTAGAATCGAACCGAAAATACAATTCGGGTTTTAGGTTATAACATAACCGAAATATAAATTCGATTTTTGGGTTGGATATGGGTTTGGAAATAGGACCTAAAACCGAAGTTATACAAATATATATATTTTTGATATATTTATATATGTAAAATGATTCTAAAATTTAATCTAAAAATAAAAAACAATCCTTATACTTAAAATATTTATTTTGCTAAAATTGTATATAATTATAAATATTTTTTAGAAAAAATGGGATAATTTGTGTTATTCGGGTCAACCCGAAAACCGAACCGAATTTAAATTCGGCTTTCGGTTCGCTTTTCGGGTTGACCCAAAAAAATTATTTTACTCGAATAAAACGAACAGCCTGAGAACTGAACCGATGGACAAATGACATATGAAATATAGGCACACTCTATGCGGGCCCTTAATACCTTTTACTGGTCTATACTTTTGGATCCTAGGAGATTATGAAAATGCCTTAAGATTCATATGGCTCTAAACTAATCCAAATTTGTTACAGCTCTAATCAGATGATTCTGATAACAACTTTTTCCACAAGCAATGAATAGTTTTATGCAAGACTTGTGTCAATGAATGTCAAGTAAAAACTCACATAAAGTTTACTAACAAAAAATCAAGGTAGATAAGTAGACCATCTAGTTTATCATAAACCAATATAGTAGCAAATTAAGGACCATGGCATCACCAGATTAAGAAATCAAATAAAGTTTTTAAATCAGTTTCCCACGACCAACGAATTTTATATGACCCAATTCATACTACGATAAGTATCTAAAGATTTTTAATGGATTTTTGGTGGTTTAGATGTAGCTGATACAACCAAAGACTTATACATATGATATATATACTAAGATAAATATCTAAATACATGCATTTCTATCGTACACAGTTCGGTTCCTGTAACTGCGGTTACATGAAAATGAAAACCGAACCAACCTGTGACAAACGGGTTTTTTCGATTCTGTTTTGGTTTCTGCAGATATTGGTTCTTCCTAGTTTCGGATCATACGAATGGCTCAGTTTGTCGATTTTTTGGATTTTTTAACACCCCTAAGTGTTGTACTGCTTTTATCAAACCAATACAAAAAGGTTTTCTTACATGTAGCAAAAATGTCAAAAGAAGAACCCTAGGAAAAGTGGCTCATTAGGTAGAAACACTGATCTAGATTTAAATATGTGAGAATCCGTCAATTTTAGTTCGTTATTTCAATCTCGACAATACTTATTGAGGATTTTGAAATACCGGCTAACCGGGAAGGTTATGACTTGAAACTTAGCGTAAGAATGTTGTTTAGATGAAAACCGACAAGGAATATGTTTGGTATCGATATTATATTCTCAAAATATCATATGAATGATTTTATTGTATCTATTTTTATTTCTCCTGTTTTACGTTTTAATGAATGACGAGAACTATTAGTGATCATGATACCGACGGATGCCCAAAATTTTATGTTTTATTATCGATTGTTTCGATATTTAATTATTTTCAACGTTTTCGATTTAATTACTTGTTAAATCGTGTCGAAGCTATATTATTTTATATATTAAGCGTCTTAACTTTTGAAAAGTATTTTTACGAAACCCGAGTACCGTAAATATTTTCACATTTACTAATAGTCATTTTCTACCCTTTAAACTAGTTAATTGTATTTTAGTTCAAAAGAAAGCACAATTGGCAAAAACTACCCTCACCTACCATATAAATTGAATTTTCTTAACCTAACAAAAACACACATAACATCATCCACCAAATTTTCACTCTCTCACCTTCTTTTTCTTGTCTAGAGGTGAGCGTAAACCATCCAAAACACCCAATTTTGATGATTTTAAACTTGCATCTCTTAAAACAAATTCAAGACCCTATCTTAGAGTCACAAAGTGATCATATTGGTATGAAAAATTCCCACATGCGTTAATTTTTTGGTTTTATAAATTTTGGTTGGTGAAAGAGTTGTAGATGATCATGCTTGTGATCATCTTAATCAAATTATATTGTTTTGATTATTAAAAGTGTGAGTTTTTTATTTTGATTTTTTGATTTTGGTGACATGCAAGTGCTAGGATTGAAAGTAAATGATATTAGGATGTTAGAATTAGTAGGGGAATGGTTGGATTGAATTAAAAAGTTGATTTGGTGTGAGTTGTAAAGGGTAAATTTTAAGCAGTGGGTTCAAGGCTGTTTTTGGATGACTTAAGTCTAAGTTATTCATAAGCTTCTTTTTGATATAAAGTAGAGCTTCTAACTCCAAACGAGCGTGAAGTTATAATAGTTTGATTATTCGTGTACCGGGTGACGAGTATCAACACAACTCGAAGTTGTTGTCGATATTTGGATCGAATCTCAGAGACTATGAATGAGTTTTAAAAAGAGTTAAGGGCTATTGTAAGTCTTTTAACCTAAGGTTGTGAGTCTATTTTCAAAACCGAGTGTTGTTTTTGTAAACGAAATTGTTTAGAGAGATTAAAATGGTTTTATGAGTCGACGGCGTAAAATTGTCCGGTTTTTATAACTCAAAGATGTGTCGGACAGAAGGCCTTAGGAGTAATATTTTTGGATGAAATTTAAACTGAGTCTTAATCGTTTAGTTGTCCCAAAGAAGCTGATGATTATTATTCAACCACTCCAAAGGATAAATCCTTGGGATTGTTTAAGTGTGAAATAAATAAGGGAAATGATCGCCATTCGCCGCCCTTGGAAGGCTAGGGTGATTATTCAACCCCCCAAAAGGATAAATCCTATAGGACTCTTTTAAGTGTGAAACAAAAATGGGTGATGATCGCCTTTTACACTACCCCTAGGAAGGCTAAGGATGATTATTCAGCTCCCTCAAAAGGATAAATCCTATAGGACTCTTTTACTTATGAAATAAAAAGGTGACGATCTCCTGTTTCGTTGCCCCTAGAAGGCTGAGGATGATTATTCAGCATTCCAAAGAATAAATTCTTGGGACACTTTTAATGAGGGAACCCAAAGACTCTGTGACGTTCAGATACTATGGGTTAAGACATATATGTACTCAGGTTGTTGTTTGCCTAAGTAATGTCTAAGGATTTAGGGTCACTGGGGTGCTTTATTAACAAAAATGAATCATTCCCTACTGTAGATACAAAGTGTACAGAGATCTTAATAGGATTCTAGGTGCAGACACTCTATGGGTCGAGGATAGCCCTAGACTTCACCACTGTCTTCTATGGACGTTTGAGAGTAGTTGCTTGTAAAACCTGTAAAAAAACTAAAATGCTGAATACATGTGTGATATCATCGGTTGCAGACTGGGTTCCTGTTGTCTCTGATGATTTGGAGACACTAGACGCTGGTTGATCATCAACTAGATTCTCTTATCATCCACGAGCTTGAGAACAGAGCGTGGCTTCGTTTCTTTCCTCTTCCTGATAGTTTTGGAGACTGTGTGTTGTGAAGCAATTGAGGTTGACCTCCCATTCAGCCACGTATCTTTTGTTGCTTTGGACTACTTAGTGCTTTGTAAAGAGGTCAAAGGCAAGGACTTATCAGAATCACCAATAGTATTCACCTTCTCAATGGAAGGTATCAAAGACTTAGGCACAAAGGTCACTCTGTTAGCTACTTCCTTCATGTTAGCTGTTATTGGTACGTCGTTAGGTCCAATCACCTTGTAGACAGCTTCTTTGAAATGATACGGCTTGAAAGAAGAAAGTTTAGAGCTGGTATATTTATCTCCTAAGATATTTTCAAAGATAAGAGAGAGTAAGTGAGTATAAAAATGTTCTTTTCTCTTTCTCCATCTGTAGTCCCTCTCAACTTCTTAACTAATTTTCCGAATAGAAAGTTTCCAACATCCACATCTATACCTTAAATAAGCCCATAGGAAATCCTATAATGAATAAAGTTTAGTTGGTCTTGTGATCCCTGCATTCCTCCCAGGCTTTTGACGATGTGTGCAAAAAGGAGTCTCCACAGAGGCGAGAAGTACTTCAGCTTTAACGGTGATCTCTTCATAACTTCAGATGGTGAAAGGGTTGGGGTTTTTCATTGACATGATATTGGGTTGCTGATGCCTCTCTGATTGTCTCTCTGGCAATAGAGTTGAGACAATCCTCTCTATGCTTTAAACCAGCAATGGAGGAAAAATCCTCAATAGTGAAGATGAAAGTATTTTTAGAATATGAGAGCCTAAAGGATATTGTGTTATCATCAATTATTTCTACTCAGTACTAGAACTCACAAAGGTATTCCTGGTAATATATGGTAGGATATTTGGTAAAACAGCATCAACGTCTAACTTCTTCATGAAATTCACCAGATCTCATATGTAGAGTTTGGTCTTTTGGCCAACCAATAGAGCTATTGGATGCCAAGATGCTTTGGTTAATCTCAAAGGTAACTTTCTTTGCTTTTGCTACAACAAACTCCATTGTTGATATAATGATGGTGATGATGATGAATAAGAGTTAGGGTTTTATGAGTATTTGAGAGAACAAAATGAATAGAATGTGTGTGAAAAGGTTTGTTGAAAAGTAAGATGTGATCCAAAGTAAAGTAAATATACTTGATTTAGAAAAACAATTTCACATTCGCATTAAATGCGTAGTGGGGTAAAACTGTAAAAAACATGTGACCCCTTGACCTTTTAAACCAGTTTTCTCTTTGTTATCTAAAAAAGTACACATTTAATATTAAGAACATTTTTCTCATTTACAACTATTGTAACTATCTAGTTGCTTCATAAAACATTTAATATTATACTAGGCATCATTTAAAGCATTTGAATTATCAGCGAGAGTTTTATCAATATTGAGCATACCCAGTTTAACAACTAGTATAGTAAAAGTGTGTTCAACCAATGGCTTAGTAAAAAGGTCAGCTAGTTGCAATTTGGTGGGTCCAAAATGAAGCTCAATGTCACCTTTTATGAAGCCCGAGGTTGTTTGAAGCCTCTATGGCACCTATTCAAATTGAATTTAATACTAAGCTAACTGGCTCTTCATCCAGAGCACTTGAGCACAACAACCCTCAGATACAACATAATCAACTTCAATTGAAGACATAGCCACAAAGTTTTGCTTCTTTGCATTCCAACAGACCAATTTTCGTCTAAGGATCTGACAGCTTCCTAAGGTACTCTTTCTATCTAGGCAGCATCATGCATACTCCGAATCTGAATATTCTTTAAGATCAAAACCTGCTTCTTTTGGATACCACAGAACTAGAGATGGTGAACCTTTTAGGTGCCTGAAAATTTTCTTAACAACCACTAAATGGTATTCCTTTGGTTTATCTTGGTACTTTACATAGAGACATGTGTAGAATTGAATATCTAGTCGACTAGTTGTGATATACATCAGTGACCCTATCATGCCTTTATACATAGTCTCATTAATAGAGACCCCTAAATCAGGGCCCAAATTGTTTGGGGGAATCATGGGGCATTAGAACGATGAAGAGTCAACTAGTCATATTTCTTGTAAAATTCTTTAACATACTTTTCTTTACAAATAGAAATCCCTTTAGGACTTTGTTTAATTTGAAAACCCAAAAAGTAAGTTAATTCCTTAATCCTACTCATTTTATATTTCTTAGTCATTAATTTAGCAAAACGTTTACTAAAATTAACATTGGTTGACCTAAACCCACATGACTCTAGATCGGAGCCTGGCTCTAATACTAATTGGAATTCTCTAAAACACGACTGAAACGAATATCTAAGATTAGTAACACTCGAAATACTACTAAAATGTAAGACTTTATTATTGTATAACAAGTATTACAATGTGTTATGGATCACACAGTTTGAGTGACAATGTATGAGACACCCTTTGGACAAGTGATGATAAGTTTACTGGCAAACTCTAAGACAGAGGCACAACTCTTCTTAACTGGGTTTGAAAGAGTTAATGCACTAAGTCTAACCAAGTGAACAACATTTACTTTATGCTATATTTTCTATTTATAGTCGTACGAGGTTGAGTAAGTTGGTGGAGTGGATAGCGACTTAACAAGAACTAGCGGGGCCAAACATCTTCATAGATGCTCTTATATTCTTGGTAATATGCTACATCACATTCGGCAAACAGGGCGGACAACTGTTTGCCTTATCTTCATAACTTCGTTCTTTAGGAAACTTTATTTCAAAACAACTATTTGTCCCGCTCAAATAGTTCCTGCCTAAACGCTAAGAGATATCAAAGTATACATAGTGTTAACAATATATTGTAACCCCTATTAATACTCAAACACTGAGAGTCCCTGATACATCTCAGCTGTTATCCATCACATCTGATGCGTATCTTCAAGTAATCTTCGACTTCCTTAACAATATCTCTGACTTGTACTTCTCTTTGGATGCTCACTAAGGTCAAAACCTCTGTGAGACTTTTAATACATGCATGCCACCCAGCCACATACAAGTTTACAATACTTAGCATATTTGTGATTAAATATATGACGAAGAGAAAAACTAACAAACATAATTTCCCAACAAATATAGATAACAAAATCGCAAAATAAATTTACCAATATTTTTTAGGCTTTATAAAAAAACCCGTAGTTGATATTTATAGGATTTTGAGGCTTTAAAGCATTTTGCGTTATTTTTTTTAAATAGCCATATTTGAGCACCACAATCGTGAAATCTTAAAACCGTGAAGGAACATATTACAAAAAAATAGCGCTTGCGATTTGGGATGATTTTTGGAATTTAATCAAATGTATATATGCCTTTAAATATGTGAATATTTTAACATATTGTTGTAGTTTGAGTTATATATTGTCAGCTACACTTTCTTAATTCCAAATTTCAATCGTTGTAATGTGTCGACTAGAACGAGTCGACTAGAAGATAGAGAAAAATCTTTTAAGTGAACACATAACAACCAGTTAAAAAACTAATAAAAAAAGACTTTTGAAAGTCACCTTACAAGTAAAGGTTGAAAATTCCAGTTGATGATGTACTAATTCGACATAGTGATATGGTGTGAAACTTCATTGAGATTTTTCAATCAAAACACACTCATTTTGATTTGTTTTTATTCAGCTCACCTTTGCCTCTTATACAATTGTTAAGACTCAAGAGTATAAAAAGACTAATAATATGTATATGAAAGCAAGTGTTTGAAAGTTATGAGATATCTTCACTCTTAAATATAGATGTGCTCACACCTAAAAGCTTGAAATTTTTGTTACATTTAATTTAATTACAAATGTGATATGCTGATCGAACTAAACGAAGAACATACCATAATAACTTACACGGTTTTAGTTGGGTAAATATGTCCTAATGATTATTTAATAATATTCCAGCTTTTTTAATAACTGAAACTCGCAAGTAAAATGGTGACGAGATTGTTTGATCTTATGTACACATTAGCTAAAATTGTCCTAGGATTGTAGGTGAAGTAGGATCTTAAGAATATACTCCGTACTTGATATTTATATGATTTTGAGGCTTTAAAGAATTTTGCTTTATATGTTTTTCGAGCACCACAATCGTGAAATCTTAAAACCGCAACACAACTCGTAATGGTTAACGTTCAAGATTTAAATATTTGGCGGGTAACACAACTCGTGATACCATGAGCCACAAACATAGCTTGAATTTTTGCACGCATTTCATACTTGAGTTGTTCACACATTTTTTCTTTTACCTCTCCGCACACTTCTTCCTTGCGCTCATTATCCATTTCGTCCTTGAGCACGACTTTCATTTCTTCCTTCAATTCTTCATTTAACTCCCCACGAACGCTATCAAGACAATTTTGGAACATACCAAATTCAAATATATGTTTTTTGACATATAGGTTTATGGTCATACAAATATCAATCCTATTCCAAAAACAAAACAAAATATATGGACAAAATAATACCACATAGACCACAAAAGTGCTACAGAAAATTCAAATATAGTAACAAATCTTTTATAACTAATATAAACCAAGTGATAAAAAATTATTACCTTCATTTAAGAGGTGCATGAGATTGGTTTTTATAGATGATTATGGCTATAAACTAATCAGTTAAATTGAGCTACTCTCAATCTATCAATAAAAAATTGCTTACTGGCCCATCAAATCTAATCACATTTGTGGTTCGAATACCTCAAAAACATCCTTATGTGTTGCATTATAACACAATAAGAACATAAGTAGTTTTTTTAACAACAAGCACATAAGTAGTTATATTAAGCCTTTTCAAACATCCATGTAGCCAAAGAGTGCATATGCTAAATGAGTTTATATATAAGAAAAAGGACTCAGGCCTACATAGAAACAAGGTGCCAACTGGTTTTCAATACTTCATGGCTATACGAATGCCTAAAGTTCAAAAGCTTTCAATATTTCATGCCTAGCTAGATTGAAGAAGGTAAACTAACCTAGAATGTAATAAATTAAAGATATGTGATACTTTCTAGCAGTAAGAAAGAAAGGATTGAGAAACTTGTAGCTGTTTGTAAATAAATAAAGGAACACACCTGAACATCTTTCGACCTTGATGATAGAGCACCAGTACACCTTGTAGCTCAAAGAGTTCATCAGTTGTTGGGGGCGTTTGTGTACTTATTCTTGTAAATTTGTCAAACTTTTGTAATATCTAAATGGAATACAAAATAATACTTTGAATTTTGAACTCTGCAAAACAGATTCTCAAATAATAAAAAATAGTAAACACAAATAAAAAACATAAGTATAATCTTACGAATATTTTATATTGATAAATTGTACTTGAGCCAGCACAATGTTTCGACAAAAATCCTTCTTTCACATTGTTCTGATTGTTGTTATCTATTATTGATGTAAACTTCGATTGAAAAATTAAGATTAAAGTTGTTTGGTGGAATACCTAGCGTCAACTAGCAGTTTCATGTAGTTTTTTTTAACTTGTTTACATTTGATAAACGTACTGGGCTACATTATGACGTGTAATTGGGCTATAACATAAATAGAGTTTTATCAGGTTGAACCCGAAACCTGATAAAATATAAAAACTTAACCCTTAACCCGACCCTATAAGACTATCGGGTTTATCGGGTAGATAAGCCGAGTTAGACCTGAATAAACCTGAACCTATAAGGGCTTATCGGTTCGGGTCGGATTGGATCGGGTCGACCCATATGACACCCCTACTAGCAAGGCACTAAATGTAGAGTTCAATAAGGTAAGTATGCCACCATATCAAAGATTCTTGTAACTCGAAATGTGAGTTTCAAATAAATTAATCGATAGGAGAGGTAACATGCTGCAACGTAATATAGTAGTGAAAGGACAGCATGAGCAGGATCCTATGTTCGCTAACCTTTATAGAGTTTCTAATCAGATCAAGCGTCGCAAGCTGATTACCCAGTGGACTTCACCAATTTGTTTCCACCTTTATCACCCAATGGAAAACCATGGCACCTACACACATGATAGAGTAAAGTTGATTTAGTTATGAAAAAATATATAACAGATCAATGGCATTAAATGTTTTTTAAACTCTCTATCATAATAGAATATGAGAGAAGATAGCATAAACTGTTAACTGCATGCTAGGCCATACAAGAATAAAGATGACTTAAAACTAATTTATTTTTTTCATAGAATCGCACTCTCTTAGAATTTGGTTATCATATACATATTTTTCTTCTATCACCAAAAGGCCGCTTCTTAAAAAAACAAAGGCCATGATACACTCCTTAGCGGTAATATAGTAGTTTACTCACATTAATACTTATGATGAGAATATACTAGGGATGAGAATTTCGACCCGAAACCTCAAATCGAACCGGAACCGTCCCGAAACCGTACCGATTCCGGTACCCGAATCATGTTCGGAACGGTACCGGGACTACAAAATAAGGTGAAAAAAATTCAAGACCACTAATTCGGGACGGGACCGATATCAAATCGGGAAATTCCCGAAAAAAACGGGAAAAACCTGATTTCCCAGTACCGGTACCGGTACCGATACCCGTCGCGGTACCGATACCCGAATCCCTTTCGGTACGGTACCGGTACCACTAATTTATTCTCAGGAAATATTCGGTACCACTAATTCGGGACGGGACCGAAACCGTGCTCATCCCTAGAATATACATATTCTATTTGATCATAGGTAATGTAATATACAAATATAATACCAGGTGGGATTCAAGTTCACCTAAGACTTCTCTCTGTATTTTAAGACAAGCTTGCAGCTGTTCTGCTTCATCTCTCAAATCCTTTTGCCATTCCCTTACCAACGCACACAACACCTTTGCATTTGAATAAATTGTTGTGTAAAAACACGTGTTAAGCGATTTCTGTTGATTTAATAGTCTTTCCTAGCACTTATATGATTCTTATTTACCGTACATTTAGTAGTTTATTGTCATTTTAAATTAGGGGTGTCTATAATTCGGGTTTGACCCACAAAAATAAAAAATTGAACCGAATTGAAATCAAACTAGAATCGAACCGAAAATACAATTCGGGTTTTGGGTTATAACATAACCGAAATATAAATTCGATTTTTGGGTTGGATATGGGTTTGGAAATAGGACCGAAAACCGAAGTTATACAAATATATATATATTTTATATATTTATATATGTAAAATGATTCTAAAATTTAATCTAAAAATAAAAAACAATCCTTATACTTAAAATATTTATTTTGCTAATATTGTATATCATTATAAATATTTTTTAGAAAAAATGGGATAATTTGTGTTATTCGGGTCAACCCGAAAACCGAACCGAATTTAAATTCGGCTTTCGGTTCGCTTTTCGGGTTGACCCAAAAAAATTCTTTTACTCGAATAAAACGAACAGCCTGAGAACTGTACCGATGGACAAATTACATATGAAATCTAGGCACACTCTATGCGGGCCCTTAATACCTTTTACTGATCTATACTTTTGGATCCTAGGAGATTATGAAAATGCCTTAAGATTCATATGGCTCTAAACTAATCCAAATTTGTTACAGCTCTAATCAGATGATTCTGATAACAACTTTTTCCACAAGCAATGAATAGTTTTATGCAAGACTTGTGTCAATGAATGTCAAGTAAAAACTCACATAAAGTTTACTAACAAAAAATCAAGGTAGATGAGTAGACCATCTAGTTTATCATAAACCAATATAGTAGCAAATTAAGGACCATGGCATCACCAGATTAAGAAATCAAATAAAGTTTTTAAATCAGTTTCCCATGACCAACGAATTTTATATGACCCAATTCATACTACGATAAGTATCTAAATATTTTTAAAGGATTATTGGTGGTTTAGATGTAGCTGATACAACCAAAGACTTATACATATGATATATATACTAAGATAAATATCTAAATACATGCATTTCTATCATACACAGTTCGGTTCCTTTATCTGCGGTTACATGAAAATGAAAACCGAACCAACCTGTGACAAACGGGTTTTTTCGATTTTGTTTTGGTTTCTGCAGTTATTGGTTCTTCCTAGTTTCGGATCATACGAATGGCTCGGTTTGTCGATTTTTTGGATTTTTTAACACCCCTAAGTGTTGTACTGCTTTTATCAAACCAATACAAAAAGGTTTTCTTACATGTAGCAAAAATGTCAAAAGAAGAACCCTAGGAAAATTGGCTTATTAGGTAGAAACACTGATCTAGATTTAAATATGTGACAATCCGTCAATTTTAGTTCGTTATTTCAATCTCGACAATACTTATTGAGGATTTTGAAATATCGGTTAACCGGGAAGGTTATGACTTGAAACTTAGCGTAAGAATGTTGTTTAGATGAAAACCGATAAGGAATATGTTTGGTATCGATATTATATTCTCAAAATATCATATGAATGATTTTATTGTATCTATTTTTATTTCTCCTGTTTTACGTTTTAACGAATGACGAGAACTATTAGTGATCGTGATACTGACAGATGCCCAAAATTTTATGTTTTATTATCGATTGTTTCGATATTTAAATATTTTCAACGTTTTCGATTTAATTACTTGTTAAATCGTGTCGAAGCTATATTATTATATATATTAAGCGTCTTAACTTTTGAAAAGTATTTTTACGAAACCCGAGTACGGTAAATATTTTCACATTTACTAATAGTCATTTTCTACCCTTTAAACTAGTTAATTGTATTTTAGTTCAAAAGAAAGCACAATTGGCAAAAACTACCCTCACCTACCATATAAATTGAATTTTCTTAACCTAACAAAAACACACATAACATCATCCACCAAATTTTCACTCTCTCACCTTCTTTTTCTTGTCTAGAGGTGAGCATAAACCATCCAAAACACCCAATTTTGATGATTTTAAACTTGAATCTCTTAAAACAAATTCAAGACGCTATCTTAGAGTCACAAAGTGATCATATTGGTATGAAAAATTCCCACATGCGTTAATTTTTTGGTTTTATAAATTTTGGTTGGTAAAAGAGTTGTAGATGATCATGCTTGTGATCATCTTAATCAAATTATATAGTTTTGATTATTAAAAGTGTGAGTTTTTTATTTTGATTTTTTGATTTGGGTGACCTGCAAGTGCTAGGATTGAAAGTAAATGATATTAGGATGTTAGAATTAGTAGGGGAATGGTTGGATTGAATTAAAAAGTTGATTTGGTGTGAGTTGTAAAGGGTAAATTTTAAGTAGTGGGTTCAAGGCTGTTTTTGGATGACTTAAGTCTAAGTTATTCATAAGCTTCTTTTTGATATAAAGTAGAGCTTCTAACTCCAAACGAGCGTGAAGTTACAAAAGTTTGATTATTCGTGTACCAGGAGACGAGTATCGACACAACTCGAAGTTGTTATTGATATTTGGATCGAATCTCGGGGACTATATAATGAGTTTTTAAAAGAGCTAAGGGCTATTATAAGTCTTTTAACCTAAGGTTGTGAGTCTATTTTCAAACCCGAGTGTTGGTTTTGTAAACGGAATTGTTTAGAGAGATTAAAATGGTTTTATGAGTCGAAGGCGTAAAACTGTCCGGTTTTTGTAACTCAAAGATGTGCCGGGCAGAAGGCCTTAGGAGTAATATTTTTGGATGAAATTTGAACTGATTGTTAATCGTTTAGTTGTCTCAAAGAGGCTGATGATGATTATTCAACCACTCCAAAGGATAAATCCTTGGGATTCTTTAAGTGTGAAATAAATAAGGGAAATGATCGCCATTCGCCGCCCTTGGAAGGCTAGGGTGATTATTCAACCCCCCAAAAGGATAAATTATGTAGGACTCTTTTAAGTGTGAAACAAATATGGGTGATGATCGCCTTTTACACTACCCCTAGGAAGGCTAAGGATGATTATTCAGCTCCCTCAAAAGGATAAATCCTTTAGGACTTTTTTACTTGTGAAATAAAAGGTGATGATCGCCTGTTTCGCTGCCCCTAGAAGGCTGAGGATGATTATTCAGCATTACAAAGAATAAATTCTTTTGGACACTTTTATTGAGGGAACCCAAAGACTATGTGACGTTCAGATACTATGGGTTAAGACATATATGTACTCAGGTTGTTGTTTGCCTAAGTAATGTCTAAGGATTTAGGGTCACTGGGGTACTTTATTAACAAATGAATCATTCCCTACTATAGATACAAAGTGTACAGAGATCTTACTAGGATTCTAGGTGCAGACACTTTATGGGTCGAGGATAGCCCTAGACTTCACCACTGTCTTCTACAGACGTTTGAGAGTGGTTTCTTGTAAAACCTGTAAAAAAAATAAAATGTTGAATACATGTGTGATATCAGCGGTTGCAGACTGGGTTCCTGTTGTCTTTGATGATTTGGAGACACTAGACGCTGGTTGATCATCAAATAGATTCTCTTGTCATCCACGAGCTTGAGAACAGAGTGTGGCTTCGTTTCTTTCATTTTGGAGACTGTGTGTTAAGAAGCAGTTGAGGTTGACCTCCCTTTCAGCCTCGTATCTTTTGTTGCTTTTGACTACTTAGTGCTTTGCATAGAGGTCAAAGGCAAGGACTTATCAGAATCACCAATAGTATTCACCTTCTCAGAGGAAGGTATCAAAGACTTAGGCACAAAGGTCACTCTGTTAGCTACTTCCTTCATGTTAGCTGTTATTGGTACGTCGTTAGGTCTAATCACCTTGTAGACAGCTTTTCTGATATGATACGACTTGAACGAAGAAAGTTTAGAGCTGGTATATTTATCTCCTAAGAGATTTTCAAAGATAAGAGAGAGCAAGTAATAAGTGTGAAAACACTTATCATTTTACCACTTAAAACAACTAAAAACGAGACCAAAACGTGTATTTAATGTCGTAAATATCAGAATTATGCGTGGTTTGTGTTTTTATTTTGTTTTGGGACAAAAATATGAAAACGGAAGAAAACACGGGCTTTCACGGGCTTTTATCGAAAAAAAAGACAAAAGACGAAGTCAAAAGATCAAAAGTGCAGGAAGAACGAAAGTCAAAGGCCTATTCTGAAGATTTATCGAAGAAAAAGTCTAAAGACGGAAGTTTAACGAAGTCAAAGAAACAAGTCTACTAAAAGAAGAAAATTAGAAGACGAGTTCATTTTATCATTCGACTAATCCCGAGACAAAGTCGAGAAAGACGAGTTATTTAAAAGACGAGAAGACAAGAAGAAAGAGAGAAGCAACAACATCCTCCCCTTCCCCTATATATAGTCTCCATATAGTTCATTTTAGAAGTTAGTCATTTTTTTAGTTTTTCATATTAGGTAATTAGGAGTTTGTGTTTTACTTTCTCTCTCTAGTTTTTTTTAATCTTTCACTTTAAGTCTTGTATTTTGATCTTAATCTTCTTAATTAATTCAAGCTTATTTTATAATTCTCATTCTTCCTTTCTTAATCTTGTGGTTGATTTGATTAATCATGTAGTTTATTTAATCTTGTTAGTTGTTTGATTGATTTGCTTATTTCAATAATCTTATGGTTTTGATGTGGTGGATGTTTTAGCTTGTTGTGATTATTGATTTATTAGTGTTTAGTTTGTTTTTAATTAAGTGGATTTAGTAGATTTAATCTTTTAAAAGTTGATTTTAAGTATTTAGATTATTTGGTGTTTTTAGAGTTTTTAATTTGTGGCTTATTTAGTTTTTCTTATAATTTGTTTAGATTAATTTTTGGTTAAGTGCTTATTTGGATTCAGCTTATTTTGATCCATTTTCCTGTTTTTTTACATATTCTGTTATTGTTCTTCTAATTTTCCTTATCTTCGGAAAAGGGTTTAGTTTATCCAAAGATTTTAGTTTTTATCCGAAGATTTCATTTATCCGAAGGTTTTATTTTTATCCGAAAATAGCTTTATATAGTTTTTATTTGAAGATTTGAATTTATCGGAAATAGTTTTTCTTCCATTTATCCGAAATAACAGCTTATTCCGAAAATTAGAGTTTTATCCGAATTATAGTGTTTATCCGAAAAATTAGTTTATTCCGAATATAACCAATCATCCGAATTATACCCCATTTATCCGAAAAGTATTGTACTTTCTCCCGCCAAATCTATTATTCCGAAGAAACAAAAAAAATTATTCCGAAGATTCATAAACTTTTATTCCGAAGAAACAAAAAAAAAGGATTCCGAAGATACATATAACTATTATCCGAAGATATCAAACAAATCAGTTATTCCGAAGAAACAGTAATATTCCGAATATACAGCCATTATCCGAATATGAAGTTACTAGTAGCACCATTATTCTTTCCCTCTCATTTTTGTGTTCCCCCTAGGGGAACATGTTCCCCTAGCTCCAACATTTTATCCGAAGTCGATTTAGTTTTACCCGATAGTCGTTATTATTTTTATTCTGAAAGTAAGTTATTTTTAGTTATATTTTTCCGCAAATTTTTATATTCGTATATCGAAAAATTTTAGTTTTAATTTTTATTAAGTGTCGTTTTAATATTTGTCTCCTTTATTTTTTAAGTAGCCATATAATCCAATTTCTTTCTTTTTCATTAAGTAAGTTTTATTCTTAATTCGAAAGTTAGTTTTTATTTTTCACTTTTACTTTTATTTCAAAATTTATTTTTATTTTATTTTTATTATTTTTACTTTCTATAAAGTTTTAACTTTGTTTAATTTCTTTTATTTTTAGTTTAATTTTCAAAAGTCTTCAATTTTAGATTAAATTAGATAATCAACGTCAATTTCTTTTTATTTACTTATCTGAGAGTGGAGCAAGTATAATCATGCAAGCCATTTACCAGAGTGTCATTCCATTAGCTATCAAATCTCAATTTATTCAAAAATTCAAGGTTAGATTTCTCTCTTTTATTTATATATTTATGTTCAATAATTTTAGCTTTTATTTTACAAGTAGAAATAGATAATCCAAGGCTCCCCCTTTAATTACCAAAAACAATAAGTCCACCCTAAACCGTGATCAATTCGATTAGACACCGAGAACGAACGAGTACACATATGCAAAAGTTGTCATATTAAAATGGCGTCGCTGCCGGCTCTTTTCGTAAAGATTAACAGTTTTTAGTGAGAAAAATTAGATTTTGGGATCCGTTCTTTTGGGAATGTTATTTTCAAGCATAAATATTTAAAAAAAAATCCAAAAAAAATAAAAATATAAAATTTTCAAAAATCCAAAAAAATAAAAAAGATAAAAAATCAAAAATATTGTATTTCATTTTTAGTGTATGCGTACTCGATCTTCGTCTAATCTTGAGCCCGAGACTCATAGAAATTTAGATATGGTTGGTGTGCATAATAATAATAACCCACCTCACCCTGATGTGAATAATAACAACCATGACCCTCAACCCGACCTTCGTAGAATGGAGGAGCTATGCCAACCAACTATGAATGGACGTGGAGGACCGATTGCGTCGATGCAAATCACGGCTCCCGAATTTTCGTTGAAGCATCACATGATCCAACAAGTTCAAAATGCTTGCCCATTTCCCGGATTACCGGATGATGATGCCAACAAACACCTCGATAAATTCATAACCGTCACTCAAAGCATGAAATTGCCCGGTGTATCCATGGATTTTCTCTTCCTTCATCTTTTTCCACACACTTTATCACACCATGCTGAAAAATGGTTTGATCGTCTTCCTAAAAACTCAATTCATACATGGGACGAGATGACTCAAAAATTTTTGTCAAGATATTTTCCACCATCCATGGTAACTAGTCTTCGTAATCAAATCAGTGGTTTCACTCAAGAACCCGATGAGTGTCTTTTCGATGCTTGGGAAAGTTATAATGTCTTGATCGATCGTTGTCCTAACCATAATATGCTCCCCGCCACTCTAATTGATACTTTCTACAATGGTTTAAGATTTCGTGATCGTGATACGATTAATGTCGCCGCCGGTGGTACATTTATGAAGAGAACACCCGAGGAGTGTAGAGAGCTTATAGAGAACATGACCACTCATCACAAAAATTGGGATTCATCCGCATCTTCAAGAAATGAATCGAGGGTAAATGTTTCTTCTACTTCATCAAACCCCGAGATAGCCGAACTCACCCAACTCACCCGCCATCTCGCCGAGATGAACAAAAATTTCTTAACCATGGCTATGAACCAATTTCAACAAGTTAAAGTTGTAGCACTTTCTTGTGACACTTGCGGAGGTCCTCATTCATACACCGATTGTCCTTCTACTCATGACAATCCGGAAAACGTGTATGCGGCTAACGGTAACTTTTCCACGAGAGGCTATCAAGCACGTCCTCAAGGTGACTGCAATTTGCTAAGTTATCGTTCAAACAACTTTCTTTCACCACCCGGTTTTCCTCCTCAAAACCAAAACAACCTCAATCGTAACAATCAAAACCAACCTCGAGTTTCTAATCAATATCAAACCCAAAGAAACCCATATCCACCTCTAGGAAATAATCAAGTTTACCAACCACCCACCTATCAACCACCCGCTTACCAAGCTCCCCCTCCCAACCAACCCACGACATTTAATCACGAGGTCGAAACTTACATGAGGACTAATGACGCGCTGGTAAAGAATCTTCAGAGCCAAATTATTAACTTGAAAGGTGACATGGCTAAACAAGGGAGTGATCTTCGAGCCGAGCTTAGGAATGACATGTGAAACTCTTTAAGCAGTCAAACGAATGACTTAAGGGATATGATGGCTAGTTTCTTCCAAAGTAATCAACCCTCTGCTTCGGGTTCTCTTCCGAGTAACACCGTTGCGAATCCAAGAGGGGAGATGAAAGCAATCACCACCCGAAGTGGAAATGTTTATAAGGAACCCGAGATTCCTAAACCTACTCCGGTGATTGTGACAAAGCATAACGAGCCCCCTTCACCAACTCCTCCACCTTCTACTTCTACCCCTCCTCCACCCAAGGATGTGAGTGAGGAATCCATTCTAAAGCCTTCATCTCAACCCAACATACCTTATCCTTCAAGGTTGAGGAAAGAGAAGTTGAAGAACAAGGAAGATATTCAAGTTTCAAACTTTCTTAAAATGTTTAAACAATTGAATTTCAACATCTCCTTTGTCGAGGTGCTCGCTGACATGCCTAAATATGCTAAAATGTTCAAAGATCTTATAAGTGATAAGGAAAAACTTCTTGATATTGCTCAAACCCAACTTAATGAGAATTGCTCCGCGGTTCTCTCCTAAGGAAATTACCAACCAAACTTGGTGATCCAGGTCGCTTTCTCATTCCTTGCAATTTTCCGGGGTAAATAATTGTATGGCCCTAGCCGATCTAGGTGCTAGTATCAATTTAATGCCATTAAGCGTTTGGAAACAATTATCTCTACCCGAGCTAGTCCCCACACGAATGACATTGGAGTTAGCTAACCGTACGGTTGCTTATCCGGTGAGGGTAGCCGAAGATGTCTTTGTCGGTGTCGACAAATTCACCTTTCCGGCGGATTTTGTTGTTGTTGACTACGAGATGGATCCCCGTGTTACATTGATCGTTGGACGTCCATTCTTGAGGACCGGTCGTACTCTTATTAATGTAGCCGCGGGCGAATTAATCATGAGAGTTGGTGACGACAAAATCGTCTTCAACATGGGTAAACTTTCTAACCAACCTTATGAACACGAGAGCGTTAATTTCATTGACGTACTTGATGAGGCTTGTGAAGAACATTTCAAAAACGCTTGTAAAAGTTGTCTTTTTTCTTCTCTACCCATTGTTGAGACTGTTGCCTCTATTGCTCCATCATTGACTCCATTTGGAGAAAATGATTTTCTTTTGAAAGAATTTGAAGCAACTTTAGGGGATATGGACTTAAAATATGACGATTCTCCCACCGATTGGAAAGAAGACATTTGTACCATTGATTAAGTTATCAATGAGGACCATATTTCTCCACCTACTCCTAAGGAAGATACAAACGATGATCCAAATTTTACTAAGCCTTCCATCAACAATCCTCCGTATTTAGAGCTTAAGGATTTACCGTCTCATCTTGAATATGTTTTCCTAGAAGACAATAAGAAGTTACCCGTCATCATTGCAAAGGACTTAAAAGAGGATGAAAAATCTCGACTTATCGATGTGCTCAAAAATCATAAGAAAGAAATAGCTTGGAAAATTTCCGATATCTGCGGAATTGATCCTAACTTTTGCACTCATAAAATTCTCATGGAAGATGAGTTTAAACCCGCAATCCAAAGCCAAAGAAGGGTTAATCCAAAAATTCATGACGTCATCAAGAAAGAAGTTATCAAACTTTTAGATGCCGGAATGATTTACCCTATTTCGGATTCGCCATGGGTTAGTCCCGTCCATTGTGTGCCTAAGAAAGGCGGAATAACCGTTGTTCCCAATGAAAACAACGAGTTGATTCCTACTCGACTTGTCACGGGTTGGCGAGTTTGCATCGACTATCGCAAGATCAATGATGCCACTCGTAAGGATCATTTTTCTCTTCCTTTCATGGATCAAATGCTCGAGCGTTTAGCGGGTAATGACTACTATTGCTTCTTAGACGGTTTCTCCGGCTATTTTCAAATTCCTATCGATCCAAAAGACCAAGAGAAAACCACATTCAGTTGTCCTTACGGAACATTTGCTTATAAAAGAATGCCTTTCGGCTTATGCAATGCTCCTGGGACTTTCCAAAGGTGTATGATGGCTATATTTCATGACATGGTTGAAGAAACTATGGAAGTCTTTATGGACGATTTCTCGGTCTATGGTGATTCTTCTCATCTTGCCTTGCCAATTTAGAACGAATGCTTAAACGGAGTGAAGACATTCGTCTCGTTCTTAATTGGGAAGAATGCCATTTCATGGTAAAAGAAGGCATTGTTCTAGGTCACAAAATTTCCAAAGCCGGTATCGAAGTCGACCGTGCTAAAGTTGACGTCATTGCTAAGTTGCCTCCACCTACTACCGTCAAAGGAGTTAGAAGTTTTTAGGACATGCGGGATTTTATCGTCGTTTCATCCAAGATTTCTCTAAGATAGCTCGACCAATGAGTCAACTCTTAGAAAAGTATACCCCTTTCATCTTTTCTCAAAAATGTCTCGATTCTTTCAAACTTCTTAAAGGTTAATTAACTAAGGCACCGGTCTTAGTCTCTCCGAATTAGGAGTTACCTTTCGAGCTCATGTGTGATGCTAGTGATTTCGCGGTAGGAGCGGTTTTAGGTCAACGAGTTAACAAACACTTCCAACCAATCCATTATGCTAGCAAGACAATGACGGGGGCTCAATTACATTATACCACTACCGAAAAAGAGCTTTTAGCCGTAGTGTATGCTTTTGATAAATTTCGCCCCTATCTTGTGCTTTCCACCACCATCGTTTACACCGATCATTCCGCCTTGAAATACTTGTTGACCGAGCAAGATTCTAAACCGGGACTCCTTCGTTGGGTTTTGCTCCTACAAGAATTTAAAATCGAAATTCATGATAAAAAGGGAGCGGAAAACCTCGCTGCAGATCTGTAGGATATGTAAATCTTGCTTATGTTTTAGAGAGAGAAAGAGATAGAGAGATGATGCAGTTCACACACTTCTAGAGAGAGAAAATGAAAGATAACTATGTGTAAATTAAAATGAAATCACCACCCTCTCCATCTAAGGAGAGGGTTTATATACACAAGCCTTGTGATGGGCTTGGGCTTACAATATTGGGCCAGCCTACACATGTTGTAGGCTAGGCTTGGTCTTGTTTGTTTAATAAAGATATCTAGACTACGAGCTACTACTTAATATATTGTCAGAGTGACCGAATCTTCCTAAATACGTAAAAACGTATTTCCAACAATCTCCCCCTAAGGCAAGTCACTCCAAACAAGGGTGTTACCCTAGTTACAATAATAAAATAACCCTAGCATACTATGCTTGTCTTGAGCTCGTAGTCTTCGTCTTTCTTTTCTTTTTCTTTTCTGGTGAACATGCTGATGTGATCTTTGATATCAATCTTTAGCATTAATCTCTTGCCTTGATCTTGTGCATCCGTCACTTATGATCTTCGTCTCCTCGTGACATCATGTCTTACATACTTATACCTTTGTAATTCTTGAAAGCTTCAGAGTTTGATACAGCGGAAGACTTAACTTTTAGGCTTTCTTGAATTTGTTGAAGTATTAAATGTGAAAAGTATAAGCATGCGGGGACGAATTCTTATCAGATTCCGCAACACCATCGTCTTCAAATGCCGCAACATAAGTTGACACGAACGAAATGGCTTTGAACATTTCATTCTAATTCGGTAGCATTTTACCTCCGTTCGGTGAAGACCGTTGGACAATATAAAATACCGTACTTTTGGCATGTAGATTTAATTAAAAATCTCCTTGAAAAGATTTCGCGGGTAAACCCGTTCTCTTTACTCGACCGTCCAAAGCTAACTGCGAACGTAAAGAGTGAATCATTTGGATAAATTATCCGCATGATTGAAGCCGTCAATTCTGATTCTTGGAACAAGTTTGATTCATTAAAGAATCGCACCATCGTTGCTTTCTAGTTGTCACGAGCTTGACTCATATTGAATCTTGCAAGTTACCTACCAAGTGCTGTTTGATGTTAACACTAGAAGGAATTCCACTCATCACTATGAACACTAAGGTATCACTCTAAGTGTTCTGGCAAGATCACTTAGATATTGCGTAGAGGCCTGGAACGTGTTTAAGTTTAGTTAAGAATTAAACCACTGTTGCTTTCCAGTTATCTCAAGCTTGATTCATAAAGAATCGCACAAGTCACCTACCATGAGCTTTTTGATATTCGCTCAAGAAGGATTTCCATCATCATTGTAAATACTTTTGTATTACTCGGATGTTCAGGCAAGATCATGAAGATTTTGCGTAGGAATCTTAAGATCTTTCTTACTTTTCATAGTGTGTGAAGAAGCTAGGAAATATGAAAGTGTGTCCTAATGAGATATTTGATGATCTCAAATGGCTCTAGACTCGATCGTGCACTTTGGATTTTAGTGATCGGAGGCTGGAGAGGAGTGCCACCTTTTCAATACCAATTTATTCGGAGTGAATAAATCAATAGATAATGTGTTGTCTCCGTGTGATTAAAACAAATATCTTTTAAGAGATATCTGAGTTAGCTGGGATGGGTTGTGCATTGCATCACTGGGTCCATGATGTCTGTCTTCAATATCAAGAATCATTAAAAATGATCTCAATAGCATATGTATTGACCCGGTTTCTACCTAAGTTTGTAAGGGGGGCTTCTTTCTTTACACCTTTTATCTTTACAATTCTTTTTCATTCTTCAACCCCTTCAATGCTTACCAATACGTCATAACTAGCATCTTGTTATGATTGTTCCAGTGCTAACTTAAGTACTTGGTCGACATTCAGCTACATTCACAATCTTTTCTCCAACTTTCCTAAGGACTACTATTTCTAGCTATGGAATGTCCTTGGGAAGATTCCTCCGGTTCTGGAAGTATCATAGGACTATACCTATCCTACAATCCTTATGTCACCACAATCTTCATCGTCGTGAAATAAATTGTTTTGGGTAAGTATATGTCACCATAAAAATCCATTTTGATATGCAAATCTGTTTTGCTCCCCCTTAACATATGCCACGATATTCAAAAACATTTCGCATATGTCGGGATGAGCCAGCACATTAAGTCAAACCATTTGTGATAATTTCCCATATTAAATCACATTTTCTCCTCCATATTAAAAATATTAACCCAATCGATGTTTTTAATATCAATTTATTTAATGAAGTTTTAACAAAGGTTTTGGGAAGAAAGATGCAAGTCCGTTTTATCTTCATGATACCAAATGTATGATATATGATACCAATTTGTAACATGATCACATATTCACCATATTAGAAAAAAATTGACAAGGTTGGACCTGATTGATGAGAACATCATATGATAAGATCAAATGGTTCTTGTCAGCATATGTTGGTCGCCTCGTCACGTCTGAAGTCATCTCTTTACACCACATGTACGATTGGTATTGTTGTCTTGACACCAGTTAGTGAGCTTGGCACGTTCGACATCGAAGATTCTGAATGCTTGACAATTGCTCCCCCTCAATTGTTGACCTGTGTTCTATTGAAAGAGTTGTAGTCGTCGTTTGAGTAGTCGCATCGTCGAGTATGTAGATACCAATTGTAGATAGATATGGTTGTAGAGATGATAGCTTCATAAAAACAAGACTTCTCTTGTTTTAACAAATAAATGCACTTAAACGTACATCGATTTGTGTTAGACCAAGTTATAAAGTAAACTTGATCCCTTACAAGGTTTTAATGTAAACTGTGACAATCCGTCAATTTATGGTTGATATTTTATTCTCGAATATTATTTAAAAACATTAATTTTAATGTTACAATATAAACTCACTTATTTTTGGGAAGAAATTTGGATTTACGTCTTTGAGTAGCATCGACTACGTCTAAACCGGAGGATTCAACGTTACGTGCTTATGTTTACATACACCGTCTTTGCTGGCAGTCTGACATTTCAGAAAATAAATTTGTCCTTGAATATTATTTTGGAGTTTTAAATTTGTGTTGGTTCATAAACTCACAAATTTACGAGAAGAGATTAGGACTTACGATTTTATTTTAACGTCCTTTACGACTAAACCGGAAACCTTAGGATTATGTATTTACGTTTTCGAACTCCATTTTTGATGAGACAAATTTTATTGGATTCGTTTTGTGACGTTGATTCATAATTTATAAAAACGTTTTTCGTAAAACGACCCGAGGGCACACAGATCGAGAAAACTAGAATTGAGAAATACCCGTAAACTAGTGAGATGGGACAAAACACATTGTCCCACCCCACTAGCAATGTTGGACGGCACACTTGACACCACACCATGAAGGTGGCATCAAGTTAGCTAGTTTGTTCCAAGTGTAAGCTTAGCTTACCCTTTAAGCTTTCCACCCACCAAAACCAACCAAACCACTTTTGGTTAAACCATTTCTCACTTACACACATGCAAAACCACTCTCAAAACTCTCTCACTCTCCCATGGATGCCGTCCCATTTTCTTCACAAAAACACCTTCACTTGATCAATTTAAACCACAAAATCATGTGTTATTTACACTTATGTTGAAGCCCCTTTGAAACCCTATTGATTGGTGGTGCTTATAACATCCAGAGAGGAGTTTTCATGGAGTATTAAGGCTGATTTTCCACAAGGTGTCCATGAAGAATGGTGGTCTTGAAGATGGTCTTGGCTATGCACAAGTTTCTCCATCAAAATCCATGTTTTGATCACAACCTACATCATCATGGTGGTATAAAGATTGTCCTCCTCATCTTATTGTTATTTTGATTATGTAAACATGTATTTTATTTCCTATTGTATATGTTTATGATGATTATATGATGATAAAAGTATTGTGTGGGGATTTGGTGTTGATAAACATGAATCAAAAGGTGAAAAACTATAAGAAACAAGGCTAAAATCTTGCTTAAAAATGTTGGCTGTATAAAACAGTAAGGAAACAGGTCATGGACTGATAAAATGATGAAGTAGAATCCATTTACAGTAAGCTATATGTCTTGTACACATGTGAGAGTTTTCCATGCAATGGAATCATTGTAATGAGTGAGATATGATCAAAACAAGTTAGATGGTCTAATTTGAATAAGCAGTTTTGTAGGGACTTTTAAGGAAAGATGAACTCAAAATGGGCAGTAGCTATAACTAAGTTAAATGTAGCACGTAATATGAAGAACTTGTCACCCAAAAATGAGCTTCTAATTCATTATAGAACTCTAGATATGGTAAAAATGGTGAACATAAAGATAAAAATCAGATTTTTGGAATTAATGTTTATTATTATTATATAAGCACTCACATTTTAATGTATAAAATGTAAAAATAAAAACCCACTAACTTATAAAACTTATTTATATAAATATATAAAAGGTTAATTAAATGGATAAATTATATAAATGGTGGTGAAATAATATTTATAAGTAATAAAAACTATAAACTTGATTTTTACGACTTTTTCGGCTATCGCCGTAAAATTAACGTTTTTCGCCAAATAAAACTTAGACGACCAAACCCGTCTAATGTAAAGTTATAAAAGTCATATACTGATATATAAGTATCTAATACAAGTAAAAACCGATAAAACCCGAACTATAAGAAATACGGACATTTACGAGCTAATTAAGCATATTGGACTAATAATTGGACTAAATAAGATAAAAACTTGTAAAAAGAACTTATTGGGTTTAACCCATTTAGGCCCAACTTGTAAAGTGTAGATACTTATAATATAAGTATAACATGGATTAAAACAAGTTAAAGAACTTATAATAAGCTTACTGGACTTAAAACGTATGAATAGGTGAAACTAGTAAACTAGTATAAAAGTTATCGACATATAACACTAAAATGAGTAAACGAGAATATGTAAACCCACTTGATCATCATATATATATAATCATCATATGTATACATAATTGCTATTTTTATAAAGTCATTGGACATGAGTCTAAGACCGATTATTATTTATATAGGTTTCCGTGATTGAAGCACGTACCGTACATCCGAATTACCGATAACCCGCCTTCCCACATCAACGTGAGTTCATAGCCTCGCACTCTTTTAAATGTTTTTATAAATGTTTTATAAACCCGCGAGGGAGATAACATGTTAGTTTTTATTAAATAGGACACCATTTGTCCCGATTGTTTGTTTATTGATTTGGACCCGAATGAATGAGTGACCCGATTGAATGACCCGATAAATGATTAAAGGACCCGATAGATGAAATTAAATGGATTATTAAAGTTAGGTTATGTCACTAAAAGTCCCATTAGCATGAATTGTGAACTACCGGGATTTGGTAGACGCTTATGCATTTAATAGTACTATTTGGGGACGATCACCCCAGTTCGCGCCTTGACGGTTGATCCCCGTCGTACCATATTGATTGGTAAGCGAATTTATGTATGAGAAGATTTCCATAGCGTGACCTTTGTGATGACACGCTACTTTAGATGGGCAAAATTGGTATCGGGTTAGCTACCCGTTGTTTGTTTAGTAAGGTAACAATGTCATGCGGCTTATAATAATCCAAAACTAACGAAATACTACTAGACGCTTCGAATTACGATGTATTGCCTGACTAGCAATACAGGGTCATAGTATTGATATTATGTTTGTGTTTTGGTTTTCATAACCATACTCATATAACGGTTTTTATTTGACTTTATACAACGTCGTAAGACGTATTGTATGATTTTTTTACGACATTGGCTCGTATAATGATTTTTAAGGCAAATGCCTATATTATGATTTTCGATAAAGATTTGTATAAAATGACTTTGGCTATTTTATGGCCTATAAAAATGATTTGTACAAAATGATTTTCGATAATAATTTTATACTGATATATTATATTGATGGATTTTATGAAACTCTATGAATTCACTCGGCGTTATCGCTGACCTTTTCTTTTAACATGTTTTATCTCACGTACTTGAAGGTAATTCTCGGGAAGACGACAAGAATTCATGGCCCGCACTTAAACATTATTTTCCATTCAAATACTTTGTAAAACTTTGTATGAAATATAATGACTTGGGACCTATGTAACTTTGATATTTATGAATGGAAATGCTTTATTAATAAACGACGCGATTTTTATGCGTTGTCTATGATGTGAGTAATGTGCTATCCCGTAACACCAACTAGTCTTCCGCTGTATTGAGTTGTATAAATTTGTGGGTCTTACAGTTTGGTATCAGAGCTCTCGTTATAGAGAACGAAAGATTTTTAAAACCAAGGTTTTGAATAAAACATTTCAAAATCTTTTAACTATAAACATTTTTCTAAAAATGTCTAAAAATCTTTTGACTATAACGGTGCCGAAGAATTCCCGAGTTACCGACAAGGCCAGACTGAGAAGTGTTATTTTAATATATATATATATAACTTGGATTATATATATACATATATATATATATGATGTAATTTTATTACATGATTTTTTGATGATTATTCTGATATTTATACGAGGTATTTATACGACGTAGATTGTCACAATGTACCCTAAATCCCCTAGTAAATTAATCGAAGCTATTCTCGTAGGAATTCTAGCTATCCTAGATCTAAACCAAGTTGTGGATATTTATGATACCGACAAACGGTTGATATTCGTAGAAATGTAGATATTAGTTGATTATGATATTAAAGAAGAATTGGCGAGATTAAATCTGATATCGATGTCATGACGATCTTTCCTTATAGAGTGGAGTTTGACAAAACGTTACCACCTGAAAGGATGTCATCTGATTCGTTGTCACCCAATTCTTAAATTTGAGAATCGAAAGGGTGACTGTTGCACTTGAGGCTGTTATTGGAACAATTACCCAAAAGCCTCATGCCACTAGTACCTTTCCGAGAAGTCTAGTTGAATGATCAAGTCATTTCATACTAGTGACTCATTTGATAATTGTTGTTGTAAGAGCTATAGGATTGGAATTAAGTATTGTTCATATCGAGCTTTTATTGCCCTTTTTAAAATCTAAGAATAAGACTGAAAGTATTGGAATATGAGGTAGGATATCAAATTGAGTATAAGTTGATTGAAACTTGAATAAAGTAAAATTTAACCTGTATGGAATATGAGATTGTTAAGAAGGAAGTCGTTAAGTTCTGTGATTAAATTATAAGGTTTTAATTGATTGTTAGTTTGTGTTAAGGGCTGTTCCTAGGCCATTGTCCACTGACAAGGATGCCCAGTGTCCAAGAAATAAATTGAAGAAATCTTCTTCTGAATTGGGACCAATGGATCTTCCGGGACATATGGAACACCTAATGACTCTTGTAGATTAGTATTCATTATGGTATCTTTTAAAAATCCCTAACTTAACTAAGATATCAGTTGGTAGGATGAGTTTTGAGAATTGTATGACATAGTGACATGTAATGTGTTACGGTACAATTTTGACTTGTTTGTGATTAATGAAAAAGACTACCTTTGATTGCTAAATTCTACATGTATCGATGTTATCTATCTTTTATTGCTTCATCCTAATGTTCGCATTAGTGATGCAACCATTGAGCAAGTACTCATCTATATTTGAGTTACGTTATGGATTATTCTTGTTGAGTGCCATCGAGGTCATGAACCTCATGACTATTTGGCTAAGCTCATTTCCTATCATATCGTAGTTAGTTCTTGGTGAACGACTCTTCATCACTCTTCTGCAGATCATTCATTGTTTTTATAAAGATGAAACAGTATTCCTTGAGAAAAATTGAATTTTCATCACAATAAGGATTATTCAAAGTGAGATTTATAAGTGATTGATATCAAAATAAAATAAAACCTTTGTGAATATATTTTTGATTTTTATATAAGAATTAAGCATGAAAATGTTTTTATTATAAACATGAAGATAGAATTTTGACGAACTGAGTATTGCATCGTTAATCTTGAAATTGTATATAGTTGCGCGCCTACATACAATTTGGAATGGACCATGCAAGGCTGATTAGTAGTCACCATAAAACTAATTAATAAACACTAAATTTTCTTTGAAGATTGTGAAAGATTAAAATTTATGAGATCTGCAAGAAGTGAAAAATAAGGACATAGTGTTAGGGACACCTACATATGTGCCTGTAGTATCTATTCTTCTGAGTCGAATTTACTCATCTGTGGAAATTGTCTTATTTGACAAATTGATATTCCGTTCTTGTCCAATTCTCACGTAGTGAGATTCTTAGGAAAAGTATCTGATTACCGAGTGTTGATACCCGACTGGATGTATTGACGTTCTTATCATTTCTTATGATTTAATTTCATTTGAATGACCTGGGTAACGATCCGAGGAGCTTTCAAATGCGTACTCAAATTATGAAAACATGGGATATATTCATATTCATTAAATGTTTTCGTCTGTACCTGATTTGAAATTCTCTCGTGTAGATTAAGCGTTGACCTTACTCTTTTAAGATAGTTATGTCTCCTGATATCCTTGAACTTATGAAGGATTATGAGTTATTATTAGACTTTTGAGAAGTTCACATCTTATCGACGCCAATAAAACTGAAAAGTTGATAATACCGGTAGAATGGATTGATTGATTATGACATGACGACATTGTCTTAATTGATGGGAACTCGAGTAGAATTCCCTAAATGATAAGATGTTGATTATCAAAAATGATCTAAATAATTCTTGGTGGATGACGATATCCTGTATTTAGACTTGAAATTATACCGTGAATGGTTGTGAACTAGTTATAGATATTGTAATCTAGAAGAACCTAATATGTATTTATTAAAAGACGTTTCTATTATCTGAAACATTAGGAGGTATTTGTTGATGAATTACTTAGACTTTCGCCATTAAGGCAAGTTGAATTTGGTATTGATTATATTCCTGGTGCTGCACCTGTGGCTTGTGCACTATACGTCAGCACCATCTGAATTTAAGGAATTACCGTACAACTGAGAGAGTTGTCGGAGAAAGATTTTATTATACCAAGCCTGTCATCATGAAGAGCTATGGTGTTATCATTCCTTATATTTATAGATTACTGTGACTGGGTAAATTGACAAGCGAAAACGATATCCATAACTCGAAATGGAAGATTTGTTCGATCATTTACAAGGTTCTAGCGTATGTTTTAAAGATTTGATCCACGACATGGTTATTATCAACTTCGCATCTGCAAAGAAGATTATCTATTCCAATCATCACATCCCGAACTTGTGATGAACGTTATGAGTTTCACGTGATGTCGTTTGGATTGACAATGCACATGTAGTATTCATAAATATGATGAATCACGTGTGTAGGCTGTGATTTGATGAATTCATGCTCGTGATCATTAAGGACCATTTGTTTGTTTATAATTATAAGAAGGAGTTAGTAATTATTTATAGATTGTCCTGAATTGGCCGAACAGTGAAAACCTGAACCTTGAATAATTAACACGTGATTAAAGACTCGAACCTTTACATGATTTAACCATGTGATTAATAGATAATGGAATATAAATTGACTCTTCAAAAATTAAGAGCCCTTTTAGGACTTTGGATTTTACCAAAAAGAAATGGAAATATGTTTTGACAAATGTTTTAACAAAGGATTTTAAGGGATCATTCCCTTCTAACCAAAACATTTAACTAAACTCTTGTTTAGGGGTAAATGTTTTTGTATACCTCAAGATAACTTAAGAAGGATTGAGTAATACCATTTATACCATAACCTGAAAACTTAAAACAACAATTTTTGCTTTTCAACTAAGAAAACTTTGACCAAAGTATAAACAAAGGTTTTTCGAACTATTTAAATCTTATTAAATACTTTCGACAAATCAACAAAAATCTAATTAATTAAATTCAACTTTATTTTGAACATTTTATATAATTGGTCGAACTAAGAAATTTAAACTTTTAACGTTTACGTTTCATGAAAATTTAATAATTATTATTTAGTTAATTATAATAATTATCGACGCTTTAAACGCCGGATTGAGAAAACCTGATAAAAATAATAGTTGAGATGAAACTAAAACATAGAAGATATGAAGAAAGAATTTTGAATAAATACGGTCATGACAATTTTTCCATCTAGAAAGGTGAACGTAATTACTGACACATAATATAGATGCCGACGCATTATGTATAAAAGATAAAGAACCAATTAGAATGTATTTCTTAATAATGAATGTGCAAATTGCCGAATAATTTAAAATATAGCCGATGTTTATAAGAAGGATAAAGAATCCATTAGGACATGTTCCTTAATAATGAAGGTGCAAAATAAATTGCCGAACGATATAAAAATAAACGATGTTTGTAAGAAGGATAATATAAATAGTGAAAGGTTTCACGGCTAATGTGAACCATTAGAATTGAGAAGCCGATAGCGTTAAATATTTTAAGGCCACTTGTGGTTGTCTAACTATGAAGGATTGTGAGATATAGTTATATTGGAATCTTGTAAGTATAAGTATTCTATTTATGTCATTTATGACTAAAAGTAACTTTGTCTGAAGAAGTTGTACTGATGGCAATTATGAAGGCAGAGATCGCCTCATACATTAGTAAACGTCTAGCTATTGCAAAGGTCATCATCTGAATTTGATTCGATTTGGGTCATCGTCGACAGACTGACCAAATCTGCTAATATCATTTCCGTTAATGATAAATGCAAAAGAGTTATGTAAACATAGTGTGCTTGTATCAAACATCTTTATCAAGATCCTCGCTTCGCATCGAATTTCTAGATATTTGCTCAGAAATCATTGAGAACGAACCTTGATGAGAGTACTATGTACCAACCCAAATCGAAGGCACGAGGTAAAGTAACGATACAAAGTAATATAAGTGCTGTTTTATGTTTGAATGATTGACCTTTGGTAATAGACCGTATAATCGTTTTCTTTTGGAGATATTATCATTGATAATCATCGTATTAGGATCGAGATCGCATCTTGTTAGGATCTAAATATTAGAGCATCTGTACGAAGGAGTTGAGATGAAGACATCCGACATACACCCATTGTGAGTTGGACATGTCTCTTAGGTTTAAGGTTTCCTATAATGGCGAACCTAACCTTGCAAAATACCCGACCCGCGAGACCTAAAATGATTGTTGAAATTAGGATCTGATTATTAACAGCCGGTAGTGGGCAAGAGGTTATGTGAATGTGAAATGTAGATCCTGAAGTGCCAAATGGGTAGCGAAGTTATGCCACAATTTTTAACCTTGGAAAAATGAATTCATGATCTGACAAATCATGGGATATAAGTCCCCATTGTATGGGACCATTGAGATGATGTAGAAGTTGGGATTGAAAGGCATATAAGCTGGATCTACCCTAGGACTTCAAGAACTGCGTGAATTATGTTTCATAAATCGAACTTGATGGAATATCTATCAAGTGAAAATCTGATTGTTCTTAGTAAAACTTAGATCGGCGAAAAGTTGCATTCATCAGAAACCCGTGAACATCATGGATAGAGAAAGTAAGTCAACATTAAGCCTGATCTTATTCCCGTAGTTATGTTTGATGAAACTCGCGTATTATAATGGATTACACTTGTGAGAAAAGACCGAAGGTGGAGGAAATACCCACATGGCTTTAACTCTATAAGAAGCGAGTAGTAAGGTAAGATGATCTTTGAGGACAAAGATCCTGTTTAGGGGTAAATGCTGTGACAATTCGTCAATTTATGGTTGATATTTTATTCTCGAATATTATTTAAAAACATTAATTTTAATGTTACAATATGAACTCACTTATTTTTGGGAAGAAATTTGGATTTACGTTTTGGATTAGCATCGACTACGTCTAAACCGGAGGATTCAACGTTACGTGGTTACGTTTACATACACCGTCTTTGGTGGCAGTCCGACATTTCAGAAAATAAATTTGTCCTTGAATATTATTTTGGAGTTTTAAATTTGTGTTGGTTCATAAACTCACAAATTTACGAGAAGAGATTAGGACTTACGATTTTATTTTAACGTCCTTTACGACTAAACCGGAAACCTTAGGATTACGTATTTACGTTTTCGAACTCCATTTTTGATGAGACAATTTTTATTGGATTCGTTTTGTGAGGTTGATTCATAATTTATAAAAAATGGTTTTCGTAAAACGACCCGAGGGCACGCAAATTGAGAAAACTAGAATCGAGAAATACCCGTAAACTAGTGAGATGGGACAAAACACATTGTCCCACCCCACTAGCAATGTTGGACGGCACACTTGACACCACACCATGAAGGTGGCATCATGTTAGCTAGTTTGTTCCAAGTGTAAGCTTAGCTTACCCTTTAAGCTTTCCACCCACCAAAACCAACCAAACCACTTTTGGTTAAACCATTTCTCACTTACACACATGCAAAACCACTCTCAAAACTCTCTCACTCTCCCATGGATGCCGTCCCATTTTCTTCACAAAAACACCTTCACTTGACCAACACCAACCAAAACCAACCAAACCACTTTTGGTTAAACCATTTCTCACTTACACAATCATGTGTTATTTACACTTATGTTGAAGCCCCTTTGAAACCCTATTGATTGGTGGTGCTTATAAAATCCAAGGAGGAGTTTTCATGGAGTATTAAGGCTGATTTTCCACAAGGTGTCCATGAAGAATGGTGGTCTTGAAGATGGTCTTGGCTATGCACAAGTTTCTCCATCAAAATCCATGTTTTGATCACAACCTACATCATCATGGTGGTATAAAGATTGTCCTCCTCATCTTCTTGTTATTTTGATTATGTAAACATGTATTTTATTTCCTATTGTATATGTTTATGATGATTATATGATGATAAAAGTATTGTGTGGGGATTTGGTGTTGATAAACATGAATAAAAAGGTGAAAAACTATAAGAAACAATGCTAAAATCTTGCTTAAAAATGTTGGCTGTATAAAACAGTAAGGAAACAGGTCATGGACTGATAAAATAATGAAGTAGAATCCATTTACAGTAAGCTATATGTCTTGTACACATGTGAGAGTTGGCCATGCAATGGAATCATTGTAATGAGTGAGATATGATCAAAACAAGTTAGGTGGTCTAATCTGAATAAGCAGTTTTGTAGGGACTGTTAAGGCAAGATGAACTCAAAATGGGCAGTATCTATAGCTAAGTTAAATGTAGCACATAATATGAAGAACTTGTCACCCAAAAATGAGCTTCTAATTCATTATAGAACTCTAGATATGGTAAAAATGGTGAACTTGAAGATAAAAATCAGATTTTTGGAATTAATGTTTATTATTATTATATAAGCACTCACATTTTAATGTATAAAATGTAAAAATAAAAACCCAGTAACCTATAAAACTTATTATATAAATATATAAAAGGTTAATTAAATGGATAAATTATATAAATGGTGGTGAAATAATATTTATAAGTAATAAAAACTATAAACTTGATTTTTACGACTTTTTCGGCTATCGTCGTAAAATTAACGTTTTTCGCCAAATAAAACTTAGACGACCAAACCCGTCTAATGTAAAGTTATAAAAGTCATATACTGATATATAAATATCTAATACAAGTAAAAACCGATAAAACCCGAACTATAAGAAATACGGACATTTACGAGCTAATTAAGCATATTGGACTAATAATTGGACTAAATAAGATAAAAACTTGTAAAAAGAACTTATTGGGCTTAACCCATTTAGGCCCAACTTGTAAAGTGTATATACGGATAATATAAGTATAACATGGATTAAAACAAGTTAAAGAACTTATAATAAGCTTATTGGACTTAATACGTATGAATAGGTGAAACTAGTAAACTAGTATAAAAGTTATCGACATATAACACTAAAATGAGTAAACGAGAATATGTAAACCCACTTGATCATCATATATATATAATCATCATATGTATACATAATTGCTATTTTTATAAAGTCATTGGACATGAGTCTAAGACCGATTATTATTTATATAGGTTTTCCGTGATTGAAGCACGTACCGTACGTCCGACTTGCCGATAACCCGCCTTCCCACATCAACGTGAGTTCATAGCCTCGCACTCTTTTAAATGTTTTTATAAATGTTTTATAAACCCGCGAGGGAGATAACATGTTATTTTTTATTAAATAGGACACCATTTGTCCCGATTTTTTGTTTATTGATTTGGACCCGAATGAATGAATGACCCGATTGTATGACCCGATAAATGATTAAAGAACCCGATAGATGAAATTAAATGGATTATTAAAGTTAGGTTATGTCACTAAAAGTCCCATTAGCATGAATTGTGAACTACCGGGATTTGGTAGACGCTTATGCATTTAATAGTACTAATTGGGGAGGATCACCCCAGTTCGCGCCTTGACGGTTGATCCCCGTCGTGCCACATTGATTGGTAAGCGAATTTATGTATGAGAAGATTTCCATAGCGTGACCTTTGTGACGACACGCTACTTTAGATGGGCAAAATTGGTATCGGGTTAGCTACCCGTTGTTTGTTTAGTAAGGTAACAATGTCATGCGGCTTATAATAATCCAAAACTAACGAAATACTACTAGACGCTCCGAATTACGATGTATTGCCTGACTAGCAATACAGGGTCATACTATTGATATTATGTTTGTGTTTTGGTTTTCATAACCATACTCATATAACGGTTTTTATTTGACTTTATACAACGTCGTAAGACGTATTGTATGTTTTTTTTACGACATTGGCTCGTATAATGATTTTTAAGGCAAATGCCTATATTATGATTTTCGATAAAGATTTGTACAAAATGACTTTGGCTATTTTATGGCCTATAAAAATGATTTGTACAAAATGATTTTCAGTAATAATTTTATACTGATATATTATATTGATGGATTTTATGAAACTCTATGAATTCACTCGGCGTTATCGCTGACCTTTTCTTTTAACATGTTTTATCTCAGGTACTTGAAGGTAATTCTTGGGAAGACGACAAGAATTCATGGCCCGCACTTGAACAATATTTTCCATTCAAATACTTTGTAAAACTTTGTATGAAATATAATGACTTGGGACCTATGTAACTTTGATATTTATGAATGGAAATGCTTTATTAATAAACGACGCGATTTTTATGCGTTGTGTATGATGTGAGTAATGTGCTATCCCGTAACACCAACTAGTCTTCCGCTGTATTGAGTTGTATAAATTTGGGGGTGTTACATAAACCTTGCCCGAGAAAATTAATTCCCGTTGTGAGCCAAAGCTTTCATAAGAAATACTTGGCTTTAAAATGAAAACCGGGTTGTAGTAAAAAATAACTACAAGCCACTTATGCATGTTTTATGAAATATTTACAACTTTTGTACGAACTCTATTTATGGCGTCGTGTCAATATTAATCGACATTTCTAAGGCCGTAAATATTATCGTACCAAAAGACATGCCTTTGATAAATAAACTAAAAAAATTTTTGGATTTTTCTAACTTTTTTATTTTTTATGGTTTTTATATGGTTTTATATTTTTGTATTTTGCTTTTGTGGATAAAAATATAAACAATATATACAAATGATCACCAAGGATATGGAGAATAGTTTACCATCACTATTCTTTCGCTTCATCTGCTAGTTCCTTAAGAGTCTTAGACGAGAAGGTTCTCATTCCTAGCTTGTCGGCCAAAAATTTAATTCGAGCGCGATCTAAAGCCTTCGTGAAAATATCCGCCAATTGATACTCAGATCGGACAAAGTAAAGCTCTATTAGTCCATTTTCCACTTGCTCCTTGATGAAGTGGTAGCGAATGTCAATATGCTTCAACCGGGAGAATTGAACGTTGTTGCAACATAAGGCAATTGCACTTTTGTTGTCACAGTACATCAGAATTTTGTTGAAACCTAGACCATAGTCGGTTAATTGCGATCTTATCCAAAGAATTTGAGCACAGCAACCAGACATAGCTATGTATTCTGCTTCTGTACTTGAAATTGCAGCGCTTTCTGCCTTTTCGATGCCCAACTGATTAGTCGATCTCCTAGTAGTTGCAAAGTTCCACTCGTGCTACGCCTTGTATCTTGACAACCCGCGTGATCCGCATCAGCATATGCCATAAGTGCAATCGAAGAGTCCTTCGAATACCAAACTCCCCAATTAATGGTTCCTTTAAGATATCGAAAGATCCGTTTCACAGTGGCCAAGTGTAACTCAGTAGGTCGAGTTTGATACCGAGCACACATACATATAGCAAACTAAAGATCAGGTCGACTAGCTGTGATATACAGAAGAATACCGATCATTCTACGGTAAGTGTCGGATCAACGGCAACTCCATGTGGATCTGCATCAAGCTTAGTTCGTTCCACCATTGGAGTATCCACGGGATCACAAGATTCCATCTTATATTTCTTAAGCGATTCAAGGGCATACTTGGATTGATTGATAAAGATGCCTCTGGGACTCTGAGATATCTAAAGACCTAAGAAGAATGATACCTTGCCCATCATTGACATCTTAAACTTGGAAGACATGAGTTTCCCAAATTCGTCGGATAAGGTTTGGGTCGAGGCTGTAAATATAATATCATCAACATATATTTGTACCATAATCATATCTTTACCTCATTTCTGAATGAACAGCGTGGGATCCACCTTGCCTTTAGCGAAGCCTTGCGTAATGAGGAATTGTGACAATAGATCATACCATGCGCGTGGAGCTTGCTTCAACCCATAGAGAGCCTTCTTAAGCTTGTACACGTGATTAGGATAATTAGGATTCACAAAACCATCCGGTTGTTGAACATATAGCTCTTCCTTGATTTCACCATTAAGAAATGCCGTCTTCACATCCATCTGATAGACGATCATATTCATGTGGGCTGCATAAGCGAGGAATAGTCTAATAGCTTCCAAACGGGCAATAGGTGCAAAGGATTCCATAAAGTCGATGCCCAATAAGGGCTTGTATCCACGAGCTACTAGTCGAGCTTTGTTCTTCAATATTCCGCCTAACTCATCGAGTTTCACCTTGTAAACCCATTTCAAAGTGAGTAATTGCACTTGATCCGGGCATGGGACAAATTCCCATACTTCAAGACGTATAAATTCATTAAGTTCTTCTTGCATAGCTTCTATCCAACAGGATTGAGTAAAAGCTTCTTGCCATGTCTTAGGTTCAACTTCAGTGAGAAAAGCATCAAAATGACAAAACATTGCATTTTCTTGTAACTTACTTCATGTGGATACTGGATGATTAGGGTCACCAATAATAGAATCTATAGGATGATCCTTTGTCCACTTGCTGTCATGTTCACGAATCCGTGGATTGGAGTAAACTTTAGTAGGAGCTTCCTCTGAGGCGTATGACCCGGCTTGATTAGGGTCGGGAATAGGTACACCAAAGAATGGAAGTTCACGCATTTGAGCGAATTCCAAATCATGATCATCATCATCCTCTTCATCATCAATAGGCATGACATGGGTAGTTGATTCGAGTGTTGGTTGAGAATTACTAGTTGATGGTATATCTTGACCAATTGTAGGTGCAGACTTATCAGATTGTGCTTCGGTTGCTGGAGCGACAACTTCGGTTACCGGAGCTATTACCTCAGGTTCTGGAGCAACAATACTTGTAGGAGTAAAGAATTCATCAAATAACGGTTGAAAAAACGTATCCTATTCATTCCTAGTGGGTGGTATAAATGATGATGAAGTAGGGTTGTTTGTGACAAGACCAGAACTAATGTTACTGGGTCCCATTTTATGAAGTGCGGGTTCAGAGCTGCTTCGGTCAGAAGCCATTGCTGTCAGCTCATCAAAATCAACATACATAGTTTCTAGGATATAGCAAGACTTACGATTGTAGATTCGGTATGCCTTCTTTGCGGGTGCGTAACCAATGAAAATACCAATATCAGCCTCTGGTTGAAGTTTTCCCAAATTGTCACCATCATTATTTAGATAGCATAGAGAACCAAATACATGAAGATATGATAAATCTGGTACTTTTCCATGGAGAAGCTCATAAGGTGTTTTACCATGGCGTTTACGAATTAGTGACCGGTTTTGGGTGTACACTGCTGTAGATACTGCTTCTGCCCATAAAAACAATGTAGCCTTTGCGTAAATTAACATTGTTTGAGCAGCTTCCATAAGTGTGCGATTTTGCCTTTCAACGACACTGTTTTGTTGTCGAGTGCGAGCAACGGATGTTTCATGAGAAATGCCAACTTCTTCATAGTAATCACGCAAGATTTGATTCACAAATTCAGTTCCATTATCTGTACGAATGCGTCGGACAGTAGTGTTGAGACGCACTTAAATCATCTTGAGAAATCCGATGATAAATTTGGGTGCCTCACTTTTTGTTGTAAGAAATTTCACCCATGTAAACCGAGAGTAATCATCGACAATGACGAGGATGTACTTTTTGCCACTAAGACTTTCAACACGCATTGGCCCACAAAGATCCATATGCAACAAATAAAGTTTCTCTTGGTTGGTGTCTTTGGTCTTGGGTTTGTATAATTTCTTAGTGCTTTTCCCCATTGTACACGCGGAACACAAATGATCCTTGTGAAATGAAAGTTTAGGAAGACCACGAACAAGTTCGTTTTTCGCCAAATGATTAATAGCGTCAAAGTTAAGATGAGATAACCGTCGATGCCATAACCATGACTTAGTCTTCGATTCTTTGGAGAGAAGACATATGGGAGAAGCGGCCATCATGTCTTGTAGAGACAAAGTGTACAAATTATTCCCTCGAGTACCTTTTAATAAATCAACCCCTTCCAAATTACGAATGAAGCAGGTATGCTCGCAAAAAGCAACTTATAGGTTTGCATCACAAAATTGTCCCACATAAAATAAGTTGTGACCGAGACCTTCCACATAATACACTCTTGAAATTATAACATTCCCAATATGATATTCACCATAACCCATTATCTTTGCAATATGATCATTTCTAAATCGAAACGTACCAAGAAACTTACTGACGAAATTTCTGAGCTGAGAGCGATCTCCGGTCATATGCTTGGAGCAACCAGAGTCCAAATACCAGAGAACAATTTAGACCACCTGTTTTCAATAACAACAGTAGACAATGCATTGGAAACTATTGGTTCCGGAGTGTTAGTAGATAGAGATATAAGATTATCAGAATTGCTAGCATTTTTGAGACCCTTAGATTTCCTACGTTTTCTAATGTGAGTTTTAGCACTAACAGGTTTTACTGTTCCAACTTTCTTAGGTTTTGGATTATTCGCGGGCACTACAGTGGGACTAGACCTATGTAAAGGGCACTTGGTTCCTACAGTAGTGTCAGTGTTCCTAGTTAAAGGACACGCTTGTGTTTTGGTAGCCTTGGTACTCCTAGTTAAAGGGCACGCTTTCTTCGCTGTAGTGGGAGTGGTCCTAGTTAAAGGGCACGCTTTCTTCGCTGTAGTGGGAGTGGTCCTAGTTAAAGGGCACATATTTCCTACTATAGTGAAAGTTCTACCAGTGGGGCGCCACAACCAACCAACTTGGGTTAACACTTTCCCAGTCGGTTTCCATTCTAATCCATTTTTCCGGGCATTCATCTCATTCACATGGTCAATAAGGCAAGAATCATGACGACTAGAAAACATACATTCATTGCAATTCCAACATTTCAAATTAGAATTCACAGTAGGCTTAGAACGTTGCACAACCGCAGAGCCTTTAGGTTTAGCTACATGATTCTTTTTATTCAAAACAGAAATAACATTCCTAGGATGGGCTTCTACTTTCTTCTTCTCTTGACTACTAGATGGGGGCAAGATCCTATCATTCTTCTTGTTTCTTTTAAGCTTAGATCTTTGAGCCTTAGTAGTGGTGATTACTCCTCTAGAAGGCAACATGGGAATATTAGAAGCTGGTTTTGATTCCGCCTTATCTTTAGTGACCAAAGTTTGAGATGGTTTAGTCTTAGGGCCCTTATTAAATGGTGTGACGGCTATAAGGTTCCTTTTGATTGCACTAGAGGACGATGCTGAGACATTGGCTGCGTTATCCACAACATTCTTACCTTTTAGAGTACGAAGTGTTTCCTTTAACTCAGCCAAGACCAGATTCTTATCACAAATTTGTTCCCTCAAATCAGATATTTCCACTGACATTCGATTCAATTGTTCAATCAATGATTGATTTTGTGCAGTGGTATTAGCACATGCGGGCTTTACTGAATCGAAGAGTCGTGTATCTTTCTGTTTTAAGTTATCAACTTTGGACAAAATCTTGGAAACTCGATTTTCTAGATCAAGTTTAAAATTCTCAGCGGCCTCAAGTACGTTCACACAGTTAAGCTCCTTAGATTTCTCTATTTCTATCGACAAAGATTTAGCAACTTTGTCACTTAGCTGACGCTGTTTTGATTGTAAATTCAATCGAAAATTCTTTTAAAAGTTTGCATCATCGATATTAACACCTTCGAATGACGTTTCAAAGATTTCTTGAATAAAATGTTTCTTGCATTCAAGCGAAATACAATGTGTTTGAACCTCATCAAACCGTTTTGAAAGCGAAGAATATGAATCTTGAAGCTTTAAAAATTCAGCGTCAGATTTGTGACAAGTACTATCTACCACATTATCCACAGATTCAACATTATGCACAATAGAATCATTATCAACACATTTATTCACACAGACGGAAACTATATCATGAGACATCACTTGTTTAAGAAGCTGATCATTTTGTCGAGAAACCCGTTCTATTTCAAGTAAACTGTTTTCATAAGCATCATCCATTTCATTGAAAACACGTTTAACTTCTTCTATTTCCAAATGCAAATCTTGATCAAGATTACTAAGCCAAGATTTAACATTCTTTACAAACGGAACAATTTCGTCTCGAAACGCAACTCTAGTGTGCTCAAAATTCCATTCACCTTCCGTTATAGCCGAAGCCGTCGTACGTTCCAAAATGACCTTGTCAAAGTCGGCTAAGTGTTGGTGTACCGCATTTAAGTTAGCGGACGCCTTACTTACCGGTGGAATTAACTTCGTTAAATCCGTTTTGACAAGTATAGGAGACGTACTAGGAGGGTTTTCATTTGACAAACTTGGGGGCACAAGAACTGTTAGTTCAGCTAATTCCTTTTGTAAGCGAATGCGTGTCCTTTTAGAAAGTTGATCTTTATTATGGTTATCATAATCAATCGTATGGAATTTTGAAAACATTTTAGAATGAGTTTCTTCCGTAAGTGACTGTGTCTCCTCAGAACTACGAACATAAGGTGCTTCTTTCGATTTGCCAATTATGGTCATATCATAAAGACCGAGAATATATTCTTGAGCTTGTTTTGCATAACCGGGATTAGGTGGTAAATTTTGAAGACGCTTAAGTTCGATTTCTTTAAATGATTTAGTTAAAAGATGAACATTTTCTGTGGAACCGTATTGTTTTAAAAGCTGTTGTTCCTTGAATTTAAGAAGTTTGGTAGCATTAATTTCTGATTCAAACTTTTTAGACTCGAGAGTTTCGAAATCTATTTTAAGTTTCTGAAAATCATTGACAACCGACTCTTTTGCATTTAATTCATTGGAAATATTAGCTTTTAATGATTCTATTTCTTTCAGGTGTTCAATCTTTTCAAAAGGAAATTGGTCAAATTCAAAACATGTTATTTTCTGTGCTTGAGGGACCATTTCAAAAGTTTTGACCTTTTCTTTATGCAACGCAAGCTCAGCAGTTAGGGTGGAATTCGTATCTACGGATTGTCTGAGAGCCATATGCATTTGATCAATAATATGTTTAGGTACCATGACCAAACCATGTTGAGCATAAGATTCCATTCCCGTCGTAGCATTTGTTGAGGTTCACTCAAATGTGTAGGATTGGGTACCACATCATTTGAGTTACTAGTTCCCGAATGCTGTTCGAGGTTGTCATTTTCATGCCCAACTTGATGTTGGTTATCATCATTACCAAGATTGGTTGTGGTGGGTACCTCACTGACGACATCAGAACCGTAGTGAGAGAGATTAGCAACGAGAGCATCTTGGGCAGAGTGAATGTCATCACAATCTGAATCATATGCGTCAAGATCATCTGCTTGATAAGATGCATTAGAAGTGGAAACGACTGCAATGCCTTCAGTATCTGCTGCCCCTGGGTCTGCAAGAAATGCTAACTCCTCTGAATCCAAAATCTTTCCCTTAGACTGAGCATCGACCAAATACATCTTCTCACGAAACCACGCGTCATCCCTTCTCCTTTTCGGCTGAGTGCATTGCCTAGCCATATGACCTTGTCCTCGGCAATTGTAGCAAGTCACAACCTTTTGAGGACCAATGGGGCTTCCATTTCCATTAGCTTTAGAATTCACAGATGAGCATTCACAGTCCTTGTAGGAGGTCCATATGAATTTTTCCTTCCCTGAATAGGTTGCACTGTTACTTGACCATCTTGAACAGTAGCTTGTTGTCGACGATTTGAAGAGGTGCGGAGCTGATTGTTTGTTGGTGGAAATCCTCTAGTTGCAACAAGTTTTGACAAGTAGGCAGTGAGATGGTTTAGAACATCAGTTGGCGTATCATTTGGAGTAAAGACCGGTGCTTGGATTGGTGGAAGTTCATTAGAGTAGAAGGCTTGTGCTGGTTGTGCTTCTATTCGAAAATATCCTTGCCGAGGAGTATAGCCCATTGGAGAAGTGTTGGCTTGTGATAGTGATGTCTGATATGGTGGTCGTTGTGGAAAAGATTGTTGATGAACACTTTGTTGAAATGCTTGCTGTGGCATCATTGGTGGTGGATAAGATGGTTGTTGTGGTTGCTGATAGGTGTGTGGTGGTGGATGCTGCAAGTATGATGGTTGTTGATAAGTATAAGCCATGTTTTGTTGAGAAGCATACATGGCAAGTGGATCATGAACTTGAGGTTTAGACAACCGAGCCTCGATCACATGGCATTCCTGTTGTTGAAGAAAAGCTTGAAGTTGATCCACATTGGTGTTATGCAAGTCCTTAGCCAATTTAACATCCATCACGCACTTTTTCCATTCTGAAGGAAGAGTGTTCAAATACTTGGTGTTCAATTGAAACGTAGGAATCGCCATGCCATAGATATTGAGCTCATTCAAAAAAAGGGTAAATCTCAGATAGTAGTCATTGAGAGTCTCCCCTGGCACATAGACAAAGTTATCAAAAGTATCATAAAGCTTACACTCTCGTTCTTGTTTAGTTAACGAGGTGCCTTGCATTAGAACACGAATTCTATCCCATGACTCTTTGGCAACTTTATGTTTGCTGACAAGTTTGTAGACATCTGGAGGAAGGGCTTGGAGAATAATGTTTGTAGAATACTTATCACATTTGTCTTGAATCTTCATATCTCCAGTCAATTCACCCGTTGTGCGAGGACGAGTAGTCGTACCTTCCGTCACTGTACCATAATCTAATGGTCCATTGAGCACCGATGCCCAAATGAGATGTCCATTCTCTTTGTTCAACATGTAAAGTTCCATTCGGGAAGTCCAATCCTCGTACATAGAGTTCTCCAACATAGGTGGACGATTATCCGTACCTGAGAGGATGGACTTATCCGTAAGAGATGTGTACTCAATTTCAATAAGTTAAGATTTACAAAGTTGATCGAACAATGAAAGAAATTAAATGTGTTTGTTGTTGTGTGTAGAAGCCGAGAAATAATGTTAAAATACCCTAAATTATGTTCTCGATAAACCAAAAATTCCAAGATGAAATTGCACTATGCATAAAAGGAATGTTGTCGCAATGTCTAAAGGAATGCTGTCGCAATGTCTAAAAGGAATGCTGTCGCACTGTTGTATCGCAATGAGTCCAATCGTAATAAATCCTATCGCAATACTTCCAATCGCAATACTCCAATCGCAATACTGTGGCAATACCCTGTCACAATACCCCTGTCGCAATGCCCTGTCGCAATACCTTGTCACAATACCCTGTCGCAATATCACAAAAACAATCCTGTCGCAATGTAAATCGCAATACGGATCGCAATGTCACAAGATGAAATCCGATCGCAATACCAGTCGCAATATGAATCGCAATCCAAAACCCTAGATATTACGATGGATAAGCTGTCGTAATAGTACAAGCAGTATGCTATTTTTCCACTTTTCTCGGACAAAACACACAAAATTCGAGATTTTAAGCCAAAAAATGATCCAAACACCCAAAAATTTTGTGTTTTTAGCCAAAGTAAATATACCAAATCTCTACCACAACAATGTAGAAGATTTGTATCAAGAAAAAACAATAAAAAACACAAAAAAAAATTAGACGTGGGTTTAAATAGATCAAAAATCAAGAACACAAACACATAAACAATACAATCATCCCATGGCTCTTGATACCATTTGTAGGATATATAAATCTTGCTTATATTTTAGAGAGAGAAATAGATAGAGAGATGATGGAGTTCACACACTTCTAGAGAGAGAAAGTGAAAGATAACTATGTGTAAATTAAAATGAAATCACCACCCTCTCCATCTAAGGAGAGGGTTTATATACCCAAGCCTTGTGATGGGCTTGGGCTTACAATATTGGGCCGGCCTACACATGTTGTAGGCTAGGCTTGGTCTTGTTTGTTTAATAAAGAAATCTAGACTACGAGCTACTACTTAATATATTGTCAGAGTGACCGAATCTTCCTAAATACGTAAAAACGTATTACCAACAGGATAATCTTAGTAGACTCGAGGATCCTTATCAAGGGGAACTTCCAAATCAAGAGATTAATGAATCTTTTCCCCTTGAGCCTTAATTTCTATTAACTCCAATCTTGACGATACCCTATGGTTTGCGGACATTGCAAACTATTTAGCGGGTGGTGTTCTTATGGAAGGGTTAACGTCCCAACAAAAGAAAAAATTCTTTAAGGATATTAAAAACTATTATCGGGACGACCCTTAAATTTTCAAGCAATGTGCGGATCTTGTTATTCGTCGGTTTGTTGATGGGCCGGTAGCTTTACTAATCCTAGAGGCTTGCCACAAAGGACCCACCGGTGGTCACTTTGGTCCTAACTATACCGCGAAGAAAGTTTACGACTCCAGATTCTATTGGAACACCATTTATCATGACGCTCATGAAATGGTTAAGCATTGTGATGCTTGCCAAAGACAAGGCAAGATCACACATAAAGATGAGATGCCTCAAAATTTCATCCAAGAATGTGAAATCTTTGGCGTATGGGGCATCGACTTTATGGGGCCATTTCCATCATCCAAAGGGAACAAGTACATCCTCATAGCCGTTGACTACGTATCCAAATGGGTTGAAGCAAAGGCTTTACCTACTAACTATGCGAGGGTGGCTGTGAACTTTTTGAAACAATTATTTGCTCGATTCGGTGTTCCTCGTTCTATCATTAGTGATCGCGGGACTCATTTTTGCAATGATCAATTTGCTCGAGTCATGGCTAAGTATGGTGTCAATCATCGTATTTCCACCGCGTATCATCCACAAACTAATGGTCAAGCCGAGATTTCAAACCGTGGACTTAAGCGAATCTTAGAGCGTACCGTGGGAGAGCATCGTGCCTCATGGGCTGATAAGTTAGATGATGCTTTGTGGGCTTTCCGTACCGCTTATAAGAAGCCTATTAGTTGCACTACATATCGTCTTGTGTATGGAAAGGCTTGCCACCTCCCCATTGAGTTGGAGCATAAGAGCACAGGGTATGGTTTGGTGTTTTCGTGCTGAGCCGTGGGAAAACACCATAATTTTGAGGGGGTATGGTGAGTGGTGGCTAAATGATCCCACCACACCACAAACATGAAAACACCACATTTCACGCTCCTTGGTTGGCTTGAGCCATGGGGAAAAAATTGGGCCCACTTTTCTTAAAAAAAATTATGCACGAAAACGCGAGACCGGGTACGGTCTCGCGTTTTCGTGTATCGCGTTTTCGTGCGAAAACGCGTGTCGTGCCCTCGGCTCGAGACATGAAAACGCCAACAGGGTGTGGCTCTCGCGTTTTGGTGTGGCGCCGTGGGAAAAAACGGGGCAAAAACGCCCCGTACCCTGTGCTCTAAGGCTTATTGGACCTTGAAATGGGCTAATTTTGATATCAACAAAGCCGGTGATCTTAGGAAAATCCAACTCAATGAGGTTAATGAATTGAGGAATGAGGCTTATGAGAATTCATTGATCTACAAGGATAAAACCAAGCTCATTCATGATTCTAGGATTAAGAACCAAGAGTTTCACATAGGTGATCAAGTTTTACTCTTTAACTCTCGGTTGAAAATCTTTTCAGGAAAGCTTAAAAGTCGTTGGTCCGGTCCATTCACCGTCGCTAAAGTATTCCCTTATGGCACCATTGAGTTATCTCAACCAAATGGGCCAAATTTTAAAGTCAATGGCCAACGTGTTAAGTTGTACTTTGGTGAGGACATCTCTCATGAGATGATTCGACCCCTCACCACGTTTCCCTTGAATTAGTTATGGGTCGAGTCAGGCTCGTGAATTTGTTAACAAAAACAAGCGCTTCTCGAGAGGCAACCCGATGATCTATCCTTTACCCCTTTTCATAATAAGTGTAGGGGGAGCTACATAGGTGTTTGTTGTCTTGTTTCTTATGATGTGCAGGGATTAAAGCTTTCAAAGAACCACTTTTGATGATATTTGACGACCCGTGATCCCGTGTTCCCGGTTATATCCTAAACTTTTGTAATTCAATATTTCATATCCTATATGTTGACATTGAAATCACTATAGTCGTCTCTTCCTTAGAAAGATTTAAACAAAGTGCACAATGTCCTAAGTGTAGGGGAGTTTACTCCCACATGCTTAAACATTGAGGACAATGTTTATATCAAGTGTAGGGGGACTTCAATCGAAGTTAAGTGGGCTTTTCCATGAATTTGTCCTCATTCTAACCGGAAAATTAAATTTTTCGACATTTTTCAAATTTTTTGATCTATTTTGGCCTAGTAGTATTTTTCATTTATTCTCTTTTATGTTCTTTCCTTTTGTTATCGTATCATATGTATATATTTCATTTCAAGAATAAAGTCAAAAGAAAAATAAAATGGTTTTAATGAGTTTAGCTGTCTTTGATATATTAGGCCCGTCATGAATCTTTTGACTCAACCCAAGTTTACTTATCCAAGTTTACTCTAGCTAGTATCCTTAACGTGTTTAAATCAAGTTTTGCTAGGCTTTTATATAGGGAACTTTAAAACGCGAAAGTCTTAACTCTTACGGGTTAAGAACAAGAACTTTTTGCAAGTTCCTATAATTGATCCTAGAAAGTCGTTTATCATGGAAACTTTAAAATGCGAATTCTAAACTTAAAAAAGTCTAAGAAATTGCAAGATCCTATAGATGACTTGAATACCCAAAACTTTGATTTAATAGGCTAAGCATCCACGAGTCTCATTCCTTGAGATTTTAAATTATGGGAAACGAGAGATGATAGAGTCAATTATAAGTTTGGTATTCTTTCATAAATTTATGTGAGTTAATTACGAGCTTTTTCTCCCATCGCTTGTTAATAAATATAATTACAATAAGTAAGGTTGTACGATTTGAAAAGTTACTTAGCTTCTAGCACAAGATCGTTTAAAAGTTGCTCGGTATTAATTAGAGTTCATAGCCAAGGCATAACTTATTGAAGTGGGATGCGAAGATTGGCGAGTCCGAAAAGGCCCTAACAAGGCATGAGGGCGACATTTTGTTGCTAAAGATCCAAATTGATGTGAATAATCATTTATCAAAAATCTATATGAAGGATCGAGACACACGACGAAAAGCAAAAACTCCCCTAAAGATCATGGAGAAGTCTATCCGAAAAGACTCTAGCAAGGTATGAGGATAAATACATCCAAGTCCTAAAAGGAGGCGGATCGTTGTATATCAAAATCCCAAATAAAGATTAGAGAAAAATAAAGAAGTCGTGGTCCAAGTATGAAGAATCTCTCAAAAACTTCAAGTGAAGAAATTCCTATTATGAAGAGAAGACCATTATTTCAAGAACGTCTCTCAAGATTCCAAGTATGAAGTCGATGCCAAATATCGTTCCGAGAAAGGTCTCAAATCGTGAAGCGAGTTATGCCAAGATATGAACTTTATAAGGTTTCGAGAAGCAGTTTTAAAAGATTTTGTCCTTTAGCTAACTATTGATTAAATCGTCCTACTTTATTTTCAGCCTAAATAAACTATCGAAATAAGTCAAACAATGCATCCTCATGATCATTCGACAAAAATAAAATATAAGAGATACACCTAGGAATAAGGCAGTCTAAGCGAATAATTGAGCCACATGAGTGAGTGTTAGCTTACTAACTTATAATAACAATGATCTCGTTTTTAAGCTTAGTATTGGGGAACGTGAAACTTGAGGGAGATAAACATTCATGACAACCAAGCCCTAATGTAAGTCTTCGATCTCTTTACTTGTTCCTCCTTCTAGCATTTTGTAATTTCCTATCTTTTTAGTTTCCTTAAGTGTCTAGTATTTAATAAAGGCAAAGGTGGGTTAATTAGGAGAAGAAATGTTAAACTATGCTTTGAAATTATGCATTGCATGAGGGTATTGCAATGGTCAAGTGTAGGGGATTTAATAAGTGTGAAAACACTTATCATTTTATCACTTAAAATAATCAAAAATGAGACCAAAACGTGTATTTAATGTCGTAAATGTCGAAATTATGCGTGGTTTGTGTTTTTATTGTGTTTTAGGACAAAAATATGAATAAGGAAGAAAAAAAGGGCTTTCACGGGCTTTTATCGAAGAAAAAGACAAAAGACGAAGTCAAATGATTAAAAGTGCAGGAAGAACGGAAGTCAAAGGCCTATTCTGAAGAATTATCGAAGAAAAAGTCTAAAGACGGAAGTTTAACGGAGTCGAAGAACCAAGTCTACTAAAAGAAGAGAATTAGAAGACGAGTTCATTTTATCATTCGACTAATCCCGAGACAAAGTCGAGAAAGACGAGTTATTTAAAAGACGAGAAGACAAGAAGAAAGAGAGAAGCGACAACATCCTCCCCTTCCCCTATATATAGTCTTCATATAGTTCATTTTAGGAGTTATTCATTTTTTTTTGTTTTTCATATTAGGTAATTAGGAGTTTGTGTTTTGCTTTCTCTCTCTAGTTTTTCTTAATCTTTCACTTTAAGTCTTGTATTTGGATCTTAATCTTCTTAATTAATTCAATCTTATTTTATAATTCTCATTCTTCCTTTCTTAATCTTGTGGCTGATTTGATTAATCATGTAGTTTTTTAATCTTGTTAGTTGTTTGATTGATTTGCTTATTTCAATAATCTTATGGTTTTGATGTGGTGGATGTTTTAGCTTATTGTGATTATTGATTTATTAGTTTTTAGTTTGTTTTTAATTAAGTGGATTTAGTAGATTTAATCTTTTAAAAGTTGATTTTACGTACTTAGATTATTTGGTGTTTTTAGAGTTTTTAATTTGTGGCTTATTTAGTTTTTTTTTTAAATTTGTTTAGATTAATTTTTGGTTAAGTGCTTATTTGGATTGTGCTTATTTTGATCCATTTCCCAGTTTTTTTTATATATTCTGTTACTGTTCTTCTAATTTTCCTTATCTTCGGAAAAGGGTTTAGTGTATCCAAAGATTTTAGTTTTTATCCGAAGATTTCATTTATCCGAAGATTTTATTTTTATCCGAAAATAGCTTTATATAGTTTTTATTCGAAGATTAGAATTTATCCGAAATAGTTTTTCTTCCATTTATCCGATATAGCAGCTTATTCCGAAAAATTGAGTTTTATCCGAATTATAGTGTTTATCCGAAAAATTAGTTTATTCCGAATAAAACCATTTATCCGTATTATACCCCATTTATCCGAAAAGTAATGTACTTTCTCCCGCCAAATCTATTATTCCGAAGAAAAAAAATTATATATTCCGAAGATTCATAAATTTTTATTCCAAAGAAACAAAAAAAAAAGACTCCAAAGATATCAAACAAATCAATTATTCCGAAGAAACAGTAATATTCCGAATATACAGCCCATTATCTGAATATGTAGTTACTAGTTAGCACCATTAATCTTTCCCTCCCATTTTTGTGTTCCCCCTAGGGGAACATGTTCCCCTAGCTCCAACATTTTATCCGAAGTCGATTTAGTTTTACCCGAAAGTCGTTTTTATTTTTAAGTGCCCGTTATAATATTTGTCTCGTTTATTTTTTATCAAAAAGTCGATTTAGTTTTACCCGAGTGTCAGTGCATTAGCTATCCAATCTCAATTTATTCAAAAATTCAAGGTTAGATTTCTCTCTTTTAGCTTTTATTTTACAAGTAGAAATAGATAATCCAAAGCTCCCCTTTTAGTTACCAAAAACAATAAGTCCACCCTAAACCGTGATAAATTCGATTAGACACCGAGAACGAACGAGTACACATATGCAAAAGTTGTCATATTAGCAAGTGAGTATAAAAATGTTCTTTTCTCTTTCTCTATCTGTAGTCCCTCTCAACTTCTTAACTATTTTTCCGAATAGCAAGTTTCCAACATCCACATATATACCTCAAATAAGCCCATACGAAATCTTTAATGAATAAAGTTCAGCTGGTCTTGTGATCCCTACATTCCTCCCAGGCTTTTGACGATGTGTGCAAAAAGGAGTCTCCACAGAGGCGAGGGGTGATCTCTTTATAACTTCAGTTGGTGAAAGGGTTGATGTTTTTAATTGACATGATATAGGGTTGCTAATGCCTCTCTGATTGTCTCTCTGGCAATAGAGTTGAGACAATCCTCTCTATGCTTTAAACCAGCAATGGAGGAAAAATCATCAATTGTAAAGATGAAAGTATTTTTAGAACATGAGAGGTTAAAGGATATTGTGTTATCATCAATTATTTCTACTGAGTACTAGAACTCACAAAGCTATTCCTGGTAATATACGGTAGGATATTTGGTAAAACAGCATCAACATCTCACTTCTTCATGAAATTCACCAGAGTTTGGGGCTTTTGGCCAACCAATAGAGCTATTGGATGCCAAGATGCTTTGGTTAATCTCGAAGGTAACTTTCTTTGCTTTTGCTACAACAAACTCCATTGTTGATGATGGTGATGATGATGAATAAGAGTTAGGGTTTTATGAGTATTTGAGAGAATAAGATGAATAAAATGTGTGTGAAAAGGTTTGCTGAAAAGTAAGATGTGATCCAAAGTAAAATAAATATATTTGATTTAGAAAAACAATTTCGCATTCGCATTAAAAATGCGTAGCGGGGTAAAACTGTCAAAGATGTGTGACCCCTTGACCTTTCAAACCAGTTTTCTCTTTGTTATCTAGAAAAGCACACATTTAATGTTAAGAACGTTTTTCTCATTTACATCTATTGTAACTACCTAATTGCTTCATAAAACATTTAATATTATACTAGGCATTATTTAAAGCATTTGAATTATCAGTGAGAGTTTTATCAATATTGAGCATACCCAGTTTAACAACTAGTATAGTAAAAGTGGGTTCAGCCAATGGCTTAGTAAAAAGGTCAGCTAGTTGCAATTCGGTGGGTCCAAAATGAAGCTCAATGTCACCTTTTATGAAGCACGAGGTTGTTTGAAGCCGCTATGGCCATTGTATTATCACAAAATAAGGGCACCTATTCAAATTGAATTTCATACCCAGCTAACTGGCTCTTCATCTAGAGCACTTGAGCATAACAATCATCAATACAACATACTCAGCTTCAGTTGAAGACATAGCCACAGAGTTTTTCTTCTTTTCACTCCAACAAACTAATTTTCGTCCAAGGATCTGATAGCTTCCTGAGGTACTCATTCTATCAAGGCAGCATCATGCATACTCCAAATCTGAATATGCTTTAAGAACAAAACCTGATTCTTTTGGATACCACAGACCCAGAGATGATGAACCTTTTAGATGCCTGGAAATTTTCTTAACAGCCACTAAATGGTATTCCTTTGGTTTATCTTGGTAATTTGCACATAGACATGTGGAGAATTGAATGTCTAGTCGACTAGTTGTGATATACATCAGTGGCCCTATCATGCCTTTGTACATAGTCTCATTAATAGAGACCCCTAAATCAGGGCCCAAATTGTTTGGGGGAAGCATGGGGCATTAGACTGATGAAGAGTCAACTAGTCATATTACTTGTAAAATTCTTTAACATACTTTTCTTGACAAATAGAAATCCCTTTAGGACTTCGTTTAATTTGAAAACCCAAAAAGTAAGTTAATTCTTCATCATAGTCATTTCATATTTCTTAGTCATTAACTTAGCAAAACGTTTACTAAAATTAACTTGGGTTGACCTAAACCCACATGACTCTAGATCGGAGCCTGGCTCTAATACTAATTAGAATTCTCTAAAACACGACTGAAACGAATATCTAAGATTAATAACACTCGAAATACTGCTAAAATGTAAGACTTTATTATTACATAACAAGTATTACAATGTGTTATGCATCACACAATTTGAGTGACAATGTATGAGATACCCTTTAGACAAGTGATGATAAGTTTACTGGCAAACTCTAAGACAGAGGCATAACTCTTCTTAACTGGGTTTGAAAGAGTTAATACACTAAGTCTAACCAAGTGAACAACATTTACTTTATGCTATATTTTTATTTATAATGGTACGAGGTTGAGTAAGTTGGTGGAGTGGATAACGACTTAACAAGAACTACCGGGGCCAAACATCTTCATAGATGCTCTTATATTCTTGGTAATATGCTACATCGCATTCGGCAAACAGGGCTAACAAGTGTTTGCCTTATCTTCACAACTTCTTTCTTTAGGCAACTTTATTTCAAAACTACTATTTGTCCCGCTCAAATAGTTTCCGCCTAAACACTAAGAGATATCCAAAGTATAAGAGTGTTAACAATATATTGTCACCCCTATTAATACTTAAACACTGAGAGTCCTTGATACATCTCAGCTGTTATCCATCATAGCTAATATGTATCTTCAAATAATCTTCGACTTCCTTAACAATGTCTCTGACTTGAACTTCTCTGCGGTTGCTCACTAAGGTCAAAATCTCTGTGAGACTTTTAACACATGCATGTCACCCAGCCACATATAAGTTTACAATACTTAGCATATTTGTGATTAAATATATGACGAAGAGAGAAACTAACAGACATAATTTCCCAACATATATAGATAACAAAATCGCAAAATGAATTTACCAATATTTTTTAGGCTTTGTAAAAAACCCGTAGTTAATATTTATAGGATTTTGAGGCTTTAAAGCATTTTGCGTTATTTTTTTTAAATAGCCATTTTGAGCACAACAATCGTGAAGGAACATATTACAAAAAAATAGCGCTTGGAATTTGGGATAATTTTTGGAATTTAATACAATGTATATATGCCTTTAAATATGTGAATATTTGAACATATTGTTGTAGTTTGAGTTATATATTGTCAGCTACACTTTCTTAATTCTAAATTTCAATCGTTGTAATGTGTCGACTAGAACGAGTCGACTAGAAGATAGAAAAAAATATTTAAGTGAACACATAACAACCAGTTAAAAAAACTAATAAAAAGGACTTTTGAAAGTCACCTTACAAGTAAAGGTTGAAAATTCCGGTTGATGATGTATTAATTGGACATAGTGATATGGTGTGAAATTTCATTGAGATTTTTCAATCAAAATACACTCATTTTGGTTTGTTGTTATTCAACTCACCTTTGCATCTTATCCAATTGTTAAGACTCAAGAGTATAAAAAGACTAAGAATATGTATATGAAAACAAGTGTTTGAAATTTATGAGATATCTTCACTCTTAAATATAGATGTGCTCACACCTAGAAGCTTGAAATTTTTGTTACATTTAAATTAATTACAAATGTGATATGCTGAGCGAACTAAACCAAGAACATACCATAATAACTTAGACGGTTTTAGCTGGGTAAATATGTCCTAATGATTATTTAAGAATATTCCAGCTTTTTTAAAGACTGAAACTCGCAAGTAAACTAGTGACGAGATTGTTCGATCTTATGTACACATTAGCTAAAATTATCTTAGGATTGTAGGTGAAGTAGGACCTTAAGAATATACTCCGTGCTTGGTATTTATATGATTTTGAGGCTTTAAAGAATTTTGCTTTATTTGTTTTTCGAGCACCACAATCGTGAAATCTTAAAACCGCTGGCGATATGGGATGATCTTTGGAATTTAATCGAACGTAAATATGGCTTTAAATATGTGAATATTTGAACATATTGTTGTAGTTTTAGTCATATATATTGACAGCTACACTTTTCTTAATTCTAATTTTCAATCGTTGATAATGTGTCGGCTAGAACGAGTCGACCAGAAGATAGAAAAAAAGAATCATTTAAGTGAACATAACAGCCACTTAATAAATAACTCATAAAAAAAGACTTTCGAAAGTCCTTAAATGATACAGATAGGAGTGTATATATTTGACGTTAGAGCCCTTGGTGCATGCCTATATATAGCGATGTATGGTTTGGAGTAATATGTAGCAAATCAATATATTTGAAAACACATATATAAAAGATATCAATCAAGATTTTATATAATGGTAGTCATTCGAGTTGTTTCATTATCATATGCATGTTTAGTTACTCTCAATCCGTTGTTAGTTAATTTGACATATATATCCTAATGAAATGCCGCATGCATGCAGGTCGTAAAAGTTGGAGCATGGGGGGGTAATGGCGGAACTAATCAATGGTCATTCAGACTTGAAGATGGTTTTAAGTTAACTAAGATCAAAATCGTTAGCCGAGGCGGCTGCGTATGCTCCATCCGCTTCACTTACCTTGATAAAGACAAAGTCGAACACAATTCAAGACAATATGGTGGCGACGCGGATTCTGGTAGAACGGACACAGTACGTAACCATTCATATATAACATTTTGTCTATTATGTTTTTCTACATAGTTACAAATGAAAGATATATATATATATGTTTTTATTTCATTTAATCTAGCTTATCATTGCTGACGGGGAAAAGATAACTGGGATAAGTGGAACTGTGGGAGCATCATATGGTGATATCACTGTTATTACGTCGTTGAGCTTTAAAGTAGGAATAAAGAACAACGGCCCATATGGGATACAGAGTGGAACTCCTTTCACATTGCCTGTAGCTTTGGGTGACGTTTCTGGATTCTTTGGCAACTATGGGGCGGTCCTTGACAGTTTTGGAGTCATGCTTTCTTCCAACAACTAGCAATGCTTGCCAATAAGCTTATATACAACAACATGCATGCATCATGATTCATGCATGTTGGTTAAAGTTGGTGTATGTGTCTTGTTTTAAGTATATATATGAAGCAGAGTCTGTCTGTGTCTTCTGATGATGCAAATGTACTTAGCTTTCTTTATTTGCATCTATCGTTTTGTACGAAACCGACAACAACCCGAAGTTCGATAACGCGGAACCGCTAGATCGCGAGTTGTATCGAGCACAAGTAGCGAACACGAGAGACTACAAAGAACCGACAAACATATATGCACACAGAATACCCTCAACTACCTCTTTATTAATAACCCTAATAAAGACTACATTGAGGAAGAAGAATTCAATGAACTAGGATCCCCTCATCCCTATTTATAGAGATGAGGGGGTAGACACCTTCCTAATACAAGTTTATTCCTAATCTATATTACAAAGTACACTTAAGTCCCTAAACTATATTTAAGTTTACTACTAATATTCCAACAATTTCCACCTTAGGAGTAACACTTAAACATAACCGATACTCAACACCTTTTACCGATGTTGGAACCTCGGACCGGGAACCACCTTGTCGACCAGGCATTGTACTTCTGTAATTTCCCTAGATTAGCTTCCATAAACTCCTTCACGTTCTTCTTCTCAGCAACATTACCCTCCGCACCCTCTTGACCAGGTACTCCGGTTACCGTAATGTTTGCCCCCACCTTTATACCAAGGTGTACCTTTTCCTGCTCATTTATCAAGCAACACGTGTTTGTCTTTTCTTCAGGTTGTTTGTCCTTCAACCATCTTTGAGCCACTGCAGCATGATCGTTACTCACCTGAAAAACCTCAGCTTCACGATCTCCTTGAGCTCCCTGTAGTTCTACCTCAAACCGTCTTTGAGCCACTACAGCATGATCGTTACTAACCTGAAAAACCTCAGCTTCACGACCCTTTTGAGCTCCCTGCAGTTCCACCTCAAACCAAACACGTTTATGAACCTGTACTCCATGGACTCCTGTTTTAACACCAGGACCAAGTTGTTTGAACACAACTTGTTTTGAACCTCCATGCTTATGTACATTAAACCCATCGAAATTTTCGATGTTAAACCTAGTTATAGAACTAGCCATTCTTCTTTATCCCTTTGTTGATTTGCTAAACCTTGTGAAAAACCTCACAATCACAAACCGACAAAGTCCCTCCGATAATTCGCTAAACCTTGTGATATATTAAACCTCACAATCACGAATTACGAAGTCCCCATGTATAAAGAAAAACCCTTGCTTTATCGATATAACCCTAAGAGAAACCTTCTTAGAAATCGATCAAACCAAGTAACCCTTCAAAAGAACACCCTTTCTTACTCAAATATCGATTAAGCCTTGGAAATTAACCTATCCAACAAATCGACAACCCTTGAATCAAGAAAGTACCCGACTCCTTTTGAAGTAACCCTTGTCGTACTTTTAATTTTGCAAAACCGATTTCTAATATCATTAGAAATCTTGCAACCTTGACAAGTCTTGAATCTTCTTTAACCTTGCTACAAACCTTGTCAAGTTGTTTCTTAACCAACTTTACCGACAAGTCTCACAAGCCGTGTGCAATATACCCCTTGTTGCGTAAACCCTTTCTTGCAAATCGAATTAAACAGGATAACCCTAAACCCTCGATTAGAACAAGCAAACCCAATCGTAAACTTGAAACCACAAGCAAACCACGATCAAACTTGAACCACAAGAAAATATCCTTCTTGCAATCGAATTTATTAGAGAACGCTAAAACCTCGATATCGAACAAGCAACCTCGACCGCCAACTTAAAACCCAAGCGAACCACGATCGAAACTTGAACTACAAGAAAATACCCTTCTTGCAATCGAATTTATTAGAGAACCCTAAAACCTCGATATCGAACAAGCAACCTCGACCGTCAACTTAAACACTAAGCGAACCACGATCGAAACTTGTATCACAAGAATACCCGCAACAACGAACTTTGCTTCGTACTTTAACTAATCGACTTAAGATAAACCCAAAAATCGATTTAGCAAAGTCGACAAAATAAATGTCGATACCTTCTTTAGCGTAACAAATGTATATCACCTTTGTAATTAATGCACCCACTTTTGACGTAACAAATGTATGTTACCTTTGTAATTAATGCATAAACACGTGAGTATTACAAAGGAAAAGATTCTTTAAATCTTTCTTTACAATCGCTACTTTAAATCTTCAACGATCGCTGCTACTTAAAATCGTTTCAAAACCCGAAACGATTATCGAAACCTCGACACCGCAACGAACTCGTAACTTTGATCTAGCACTCGATCTTCGGAAACCACAATAACCGTAGCTCTGATACCACTTGTTGTACGAAACCGACAACAACCCGAAGATCGATATCGCGGAACCGCTAGATCACGAGTTGTATCGAGCACAAGCAGCGAACACGAGAGACTACAAAGAACCGACAAACATATATGCACACAGAATACCCTCAACTACCTCTTTATTAATAACCCTAATAAAGACTACATTGAGGAAGAAGAATTCAATGAACTAGGATCCCCTCATCCCTATTTATAGAGATGAGGGGGTAGACACCTTCCTAATACAAGTTTATTCCTAATCTATATTACAAAGTACACTTAAGTCCCTAAACTATATTTAAGTTTACTACTAATATTCCAACAATTTCTTGTTATTTACTTAATGTTGTGGGATCGCAACAATGTATTATATTGAGTCGTGTACGTACTAAGTCGCGTCAAGTTTGGAATAAGCACGTACGTACCTTTGTATGTCCTGCACTCGTCTCTTTGTAAAGCTTCTAATGAATGATATCAATATTTATTTATGTTTTGCTTGTTACCTACTATACAGCTTTTATTCCACACCCAAATATATATTTCAGTTTACAAATCTTAATTAGATGTTTGCATCTTCTTCTGTTCTATCTAATTTGCTTTCCAGCTATTATTTCTTCTGCAAGAAGGTTAATGAGCAGTTTCATACTACGTGTTTTGTTAATAAATACTACGTATAGGTTTTTTCAAATACCCGGCCATTTAATGTCACTTTGAAATTTGACATATTGACCAAGTGATATACACTGTTTCTTACATTATACAACTGAAAAACGGCATTGAACAAAACTAGCTAGCTTAGAAGAAATAAAAATGATCAAAAAAACGAACATATAAGCTACAAGCCTCTTACAAATTATCAAAGTATCGCTTTCGTGTGCATCACACCTCATATATAGGCTCACACTATATTTTTGCTACAACAATAAATTCAACTTTACCTGATGCATTGAGCTTTCAAATGGTCTGGTCTGACTCAAGTCATCATTGGAGGATTTCATAACTAGTGTATACGACGTCTATCTTAACTAAACATCAATCTGCCCGGCCAACACTAAGTACTAATATAAAACATTGTGACCATTTCCAAGCAGAAGGTTTAGTTTAATTTAACACCATAATGTCACTTGCCACTAAAACTACTCAGATTGGAACCTTTGGGTGTTAACCGAGATTGTTACTTCTATTCATTTGACGAGTTGCTTGCCTTGTTTAGAAAACCTATTTGTTCTTGGTGGGACATGGATTTATCCTAAAGATTTTTACAGTTTACTTAATTGGAATGCACGTAATTAAACTTAAAATGATCATATCTGAGAGGGACACAACAACAGGCCTCAGCCAACTTAGCTTACCTGCTTCTCCTCATGGGCTCCAAATTACTAAACCAACTTGTAAATGTTATCTAGAACGACTAGAAGATAGACCAAAAATCATTTAAGTGAACATAACAACCACTTAATTAGGGACTCATAAAAAAGACCTCCCAAAGTCTCCTTACAAGTCAACATTGAAAATGCTAGTTGATGATATGGTATGATATTTCATAAATAAAAGACTTTCCAAAGTCTCCTTACAAAACGTTCTAACGCTTGATCGTTGAGTGATATATACTTACAAAACGTAATATATATGTTTTCTCTTATACATTTACTTCACTAAAAGATCATGTGTCAAATGTCTTTATTTTTAGCTAATGACAGAGGGTTTGTTGGTTTACAACTTTACATACAATGATTATCAATTTGCATAAAGCAACACTTAAACTTTGTTGGCGAAGTTCTAAGTATGGATGTGGTTGTAAGCTACACTTAACCGAACAGAATCGTATAATCGTATGTAAGATCGTTGCTCGATTCGATCTTACCAATTTGATGAGTTTATTATTTAATGCCAAAATCTTATGTAAGACTTTTGTTTTTTCTTCATTGTTATTATATTACTCTATACTTTAATATTTTGGTTTTAAAATATTTTACAAGATTTATATGTTGCTACCATATAATGCCGTGATGGACAAAGAACAGATTCGAATTTTATTTGTGCGTAAGAAATGAAGTTACTCAAAATATTAACATAGATTTATTTTTTATATTTTTAATTTTTTATATGTTTACGTGTCATGTCTTCTTTTTCATTTCTCACTAAAAATATTATTTAGATGTGCAAATTTAGACAAATTAATGTGTTTTTCTATATTTATTATCATTATTTTTAAAGGTCATATCTTTTGAATGCGCGTTTTATATTTAATGTATATATATATAATTGTATAATGTTATAATCCATCAATCATGTTAGCAAGACAAACACTTTGATGAGACCCTATGATCTCGATTTTGTAAAAACAGATAAAAAGTAGGATCTCGATCTTAACAACCTTAATACTTTACTTTCATTTAGGCTTCTTATTGTCAATAAACTACACTTTTCCTAATTTTAAGATGTTCTATCGCTTGATCGTTGAGTTCTATATACTTACAGAACGTAATATATACATGGTTTTTCTTATAAATTTTCTTCACTAAAAGATCATGTGCCAAATGTCTTTACATACAACGATTATCAATTTGCTTAAACCAAATAACCAAACAAGCTACACATTGTTGGGATGTGCGTAAGTCATAGATAGTATTTTATACGGCCGAGAGTACGTGGGCCTAAGGGGTCACACACTTTCCCATCGAGATTATCTTTTATTAAGTTATACAATATAATATGGCTATATTTATTTTATAAACTTAGTTTGATAAAAGTTTATACTTATCGGTCATTCACTACTAGAAAATCTGGCATCAGCATGTTTTCATCGCTATTTAGTCTCTAAAGCCCTACAGCGACGGAATACTAACGAATAAATTCCGTCGCAAAAAGGCCTCGCAAATTTTTTGTGACAAACTTAGTGACAGAATTGTTGGTCTCCAGCCCCTCACTAGTTACTTTATAAAGTTACATAAATGAACTTCGCTTCGACCATAAAGTGACGGCCTGGAGACATTTTATGTCGCTAAGAGTAACGACGAAGCAGTAGCTATTTCATCTCTAATAATCGGCCAACCATTTTTGTCATTAGCACATCGCTACTAGAAAAATATGTATTTATCGTTAATGCACCACTAAAAGTTTTGTCTTAAAACCATGACTAACTATTTTGTTGCTCAAATCCAAACAATTGCATAGCATATTTGAGAAAACGCGTCTCTAAATTTTTGTTATTTAAAAATATTTTTAAAATAAAATATGGCACACAAACAAATAAAAGACTGATATTAGTCAAGATGACACACAAACTAATACAACAGTGATAACAAACGTATTCAAATCAAATAAAAAGCATATTCGAAGAGAACTAACATCTTATGTTCGATAACATAAACGAAATGGAAACCAAATAATCTCTCTTACATAAAAGTAAAGAGAGCCTAATTAGATTTAATCTTTTCATAAAGAGTTATGGTTGACGTTTAAGATGTACAGCCAGTTGCATTACCTAGCTTTGTTTTGTTTGGCGGGTAACACAACTCGTGATACCATGAGCCACAAGCATAGCTTGAATTTTTGCATGCATTTCATACTTGAGTTGTTCACACATTTTTTCTTTTACCTCTCCGCACATTTCTTTCTTGAGCTCATTATCCATTTCGTCCTTGAGCTCGACTTTCATTTCTTCCTTCAATTCGTCATTTAACTCCCCACGAACGCTATCAAGACAGTTTTGGAACATACCAAATTCAAATATAAGTTTTTTGACATATAGGTTTATGGTCATACAAATATCAATCCTATTCCAAAAACAAAACAAAATATATGGACAAAACAATACCACATAGACCACAAAAGTGCTACAGAAAATTCAAATATAGTAACATATCTCTTATAACTAATATGAACCAAGTGATAAAAAATTATTACCTCCATTTAAGAGGTGCATGAGATTGGTTTTATAGCTGATTATGGCTATAAACTAATCAGTTAAATTGAGCTACTCTCAATCTATCAATAAAAACTTGCTTACTGGCCCATCAAATCTAATCACATTTATGGTTCGAATACCTTAAAAACATCCTTATGTGTTTCATTATAACACAATAAGAACATAAGTAGTTTTTTTAACAACAAGCACATAAGTAGTTATATTAAGCCTTTTCAAACATCTATGTAGCCAAAGAGTGATATAAGAGTTCTAAAATATGCTAAAGGAGTTTATATATAAGAAAAAAGACTCGGGCCTACATAGAAACAAGGCGCCAACTGGTTTTCAATACTTCATGGCTATACGAGTGCCTAAAAGTTCAAAAGTTTTTAATATTTCATGCCTAGCTAGATTGAAGAAGGTAAACTAACCTAGAATGTAATAAATTAAAGATATGTGATACTTTCTAGCAGTAAAAAAGCAAGGATTGAGAAACTTGTAGTTTTTTGTATATAAAATAAAGGAACACACCTGAACATCTTTCGACCTTGATGATAGAGCACCTGTACACCTTGTAGCTCAAAGAGTTCATCAGCTATTGGGGCGTTTGTGTAGTTATTCTTGTAAATTTGTCAAACTTTTGTAATATCTAAAAGGAATACAAAATAATACTTTGAATTTTGAACTCTGCAAAACAGATACTCAAATAATAATAAATAGAAAACACAAAAAAAAAATATAAGTATAATCTTACGAATTTTCTTTTATATTGAGAAATTGTACTTGAGCCAGCACAATGTTTCGACAAAAATCCTTCTTTGACATTGTTCTGATTGTTCCTACATAGTATTGATGTAAACATAGATTGAAAAATTAAGATTAAAGTTGTTTGGTGGAATACCTAGCGTCAACTAGCAGTTTCATGTAGTTTTTTTTAACTTGTTTACATTTGATAAACGTACTGGGCTACATTATGACATGTAATCGGGCTATAACATAAATAGAGTTTTATCGGGTTGAACCCGAAACCTGATAAAATATAAAAACTTAACCCCTAACCCGACCCTATAAGACTATCGAGTTTATCGGGTGGATAAGCCGAGTTAGATTTGAATGAACCCGACCCTATAAGGGCTTATCGGTTTGGGTCGGATTGGATCGGGTCGACCCATATGACACCCCTACTAGCAAGCCACTAAATGTATAGTTCAATAAGGTAAGTATGCCGCCATATCAAAGATTCTTGTAACTCGAAATGAGAGTTTCAAATAACTTAATCGATAGGTGAGGTAACATGCTGCAACTTAATATAGTAGTGAAAGGACACCATGAGCAGGATCCTATGTTCGCTAACCTTTATAGAGTTTCTAATCAGATCAAGCGTCACAAGCTGATTACCTAGTGGACTTCACCAATTTGTTTCCACCTTTATCACCCAATGCAAAACTATGGCACCTACACACATGATAGAGTAAAGTTGATTCAGTTATGAAAAAATATATAACAGATCAATGGCATTAAATGTTTTTTTAAACTCTCTATCACAATAGAATATGAGAGAAGATAACATAAACTGTTAACTGCATGCTAGTCCATACAAGAAATAAAGATGACTTAAAACTAGGTTAATTTTTTTCATAGAATCGCACTCTCTTAGAATTTGGTTATCATATACATATTTTTCTTCTATCAACAAAAGGCCACTTCTTAAAAAAAATAAATGCCATGATACACTCCTTACCGGTAATATAGTAGTTTACTCACATTAATACTTATGATAAGAATATACTAGGGATGAGACTTTCGACCCGAATCCTCAAATCAAACCGGAATCGTCCCGAAACCGTACCGGTTCCCGGTACCCGAATCCCGTTCGAAACGGTACCGGGACTACAAAATAAGGTGAAAAAATTCAAGACCACTAATTCGGGACGGGACCGGTACCAAATCGGAAAATGCCTGAAAAAACGGGAAAAACCCGATTTCCTGGTACTGGTACCGGTACCTATACCCGTCCCGGTACCGATACCCGAATCCCTTTCGGTACGGTACCAGTACCACTAATTTATGCGCGAGAAATATTAGGTACCAGTAATTTAGGACGGGATCGAAACCGTGCTCATCCCTAGAATATAAATATTCTATTTGATCATAGGTAATGTCATATACAAATATAATACTAGGCGGGATTCAAATTCAAAAAATATGCGAGTAAAACATGGAAGTAGACTGCAATATATTTGGTTTAACGCACCTAAGACTTCTCTCTTGATTTTAAGACAAGCTTGCAGTTGTTCTGTTTCATCTCTCAAATCCTTTTGCCATTCCCTTACCAATGCACACAACACCTTTGCATTTGAACAAATTGTAGTGTAAAAACACGTGTTAAGCGATTGCCGTTGATTTAATAGTCTTTCCTAGCACTTATATGATTCTTATTTACCGTACATTTAGTTGTTTATTATCATTTAAATTAGGGGTGTCTATAATTCGGGTTTGACCCACAAAAATAAAAAACTGAACCGAATTGAAATCGAACTAGAATCGAACCGAAAATACAATTCGGGTTTTCGGTTATAACATAGCCGAACTATAAATTCGATTTTTGGGTAGGATATGGGTTTGGCAATAGGACAGAAAACCGAAGTTATACAAATATATAGATATCTATATATTTATATATGTAAAATGATTACTAAAATTTAATCTTATTATAAAAAACAATCCTTATACTTAAAATATTTTTTTGCTAAATTTGTATATAATTATAAATATTTTTATATCGGATAATTTGTGTTATTCGGGTTAGCCCGAAAACCGAACCGAATTTAAATTCTGCTTTCGGTTCGATTTTCAAGTTGACCCAAAAAAATTCTTTTACTCGTATAAACCGAACAGCCTGAGAATCGAACCGATGGACACCCCAATTTTAAATGACATATGAAATTTAGGCACACTATATGTGGACCCTTAATACCTTTTGCTAGTTTATACTTTTCGATCCTTGGAGATTATGGAAATGTCTTAAGATTCGTATGGCTATAAACAAATCCAAATTTGTTATAGCTCTAATTAGATTATTCTGATAACAACTTTTTCCACAAGCAATGAATAGTTTTATGCAAGACTTGTGTCAATGAATGTCAAGTAAAAATTCACATGAAGTTTACTAACAAAAAATCAAGGTAGACGAGTAGACCATCTAGTTTATCATAAACCAATATAGTAGCAAATTAAGAACCATGGCATCACTAGATTAAGAAATCAAATAAAGGTTTTAAATCAGTTTCCCACGACCAACGAATTTTATATGGCCTAATTCATACTACGATAAGTATCTAAAGATTTTTAAGTGTTTTTTTGTGGTTTAGATGTAACTGATACAATCAAAAACTTATACATATGATATATACTAAGATAAATATCTAAATACATGCATTTCTATCGTACATGGTTCGGTTCGTGTAACTGCGGTTACATGAAAATGAAAACCGAACAAACCTGTGAAAAACGGGTTTTTTCGATTCTGTTTTGGTTTCTGCAGTTATTGGTTCTTCCTAGTTTCAGATCATACGAATGGCTCGGTTTGTCGATTTCTTGGATTTTTTAACACCCCTAAGTGTTGTACTGCTTTTATCAAACCAATACAAAAAGGATTTCTTACATGTAGCAAAAACGTTAAAAGAAGAACCCTAGGAAAAGTGGCTCAATTAGGTACAAACACTTATCTAGATTTAAATATGCGAAAATCAGTCAATTTCAAGTCGTTATTTTAATCTCGACAATTACATATTATGTATTTACTTATTGAGGATTTTGAAATATCGGCTAACCGGGAAGGTTATGACTTGAAACTTAGCGTAAAAATGTTGTTTAGATGAAAACCGACAAGGAATACTTTAGGTATCGATATTATATTCATAAAATGTCATATGAATGATTTTATTGTATCTATTTTTATTTCTCGTGTTTTAGGTTTTAACGAATGACGAGAACTATTAGTGATTGTGATACCGACGGATGCCCAAAATTTTATGTTTTATTATCGATTGTTTCGATATTTAATCATTTTCAACGTTTTCGATTTAATTACGTTTTAAGTCGTGTCGAAGCTATATTATTATATATATGAAGCGTCTTAACTTTTGAAAAGTATTTTTACGAAACCCGAGTCCCGTAAATATTTTCACATTTACTAATAGTCATTTTTTTAGTCCAAAAGAAAGCACAATTGGCAAAAACTACCCTCACCTACCATATAAATTGAATTTTCTTAACCTAACAAAAACACACATAACATCATCCACGAAATTTTCACTCTCTCTCCCTTCTTTTTCTTGTCTAGCCGTGAGCCTAAACCACCCAAAACACCCAAATTTGATGATTTTAAACTTGAATCTCTTAAAACAAATTCAAGACCCTATCTTAGAGCCACCAGGTGATCATATTGGTATGGAAATTTCCCACATACATTAAGTTTTTGTTTTTATGAATTTTGGTTGGTGAAAGAGTTGTAGATGATCATGCTTGTGATCATCTTAATCAAATTATATTGTTTTGATTATTAAAAGTGAGTTTTTTATTTTGATTTTGATTTGGGTGACATGCAAGTGCTAGGATTGAAAGTAAATGATATTAGGATGTTAGAATTAGTAGGAGAATGGTTGGATTGAATTAAAAAGTTGATTTGGTGTGAGTTGTAAAGGGTAAATTTTAGGCAGTTAGTTCAAGGCTGTTTTTAGATGACTTAAGTCTAAGTTATTGTTATACTAATAATATAGTGTTGTAGAGCTTTTCATAAGCTTTTTTTTTATATAAAGTAGATTTTCTAACTCAGAACGAGCGTAAAGTTACAATAGTTTGATTATTCGTGAACCAGGAGACGAGTATCGACACAACTCGAAGTTGTTGTCGATATTTGGATCGAATCGCGGGGACTATAGAATGAGTTTTAAAAAGAGTTAAGGGCTTTTGTAAGTCTTTTAACCTAAGGTTGTGAGTCTATTTTCAAACCCGAGTGTTGGTTTTGTAAATGAAATTGTTTAGAGAGATTAAAATGGTTTTATGAGTCGAAGGCGTAAAACTGTCTAGTTTTTGTAACTCAAAGATGTGTCGGGCAGAAGGCCTTAGGAGTAATATTTTTGGATGAATTTTGAGCTGAGTCTTAATCGTTTAGTTGTCCCAAAGAGGAGGATGATGATTATTCAACCACTCCAAAGGATAAATCCTTGGGATTCTTTGAGTGTGAAATAAATAAGGGGAATGATCGTCATTCGCCGCCCATGGAAGGCTAGGGTGATTATTCAACCCCCCAAAAGGATAAATCCTGTAGGACTCTTTTAAGTGTGAAACAAATATGGGTGATGATCGCTTTTTACACTGCCGCTAGGAAGGCTAAGGATGATTATTCAGCTCCCTCAAAAGGATAAATCTTTTAGGACTCTTTTACTTGTGAAATAAAAAGGTGATGATCGCCTGTTTCGCTGCCCCTAGAAGGTTGAGGATTATTATTCATAATTCCAAAGAATAAATTCTTGGGACACTTTTAATGAGGGAACCCAAAGACTATGTGACGTTTAGATACTATGGGTTGAGACATATATGTACTCAGGTTGTTGTTTGCCTAAGTAATGTCTAAAGATTTAAGGTCACTGGGGTGCCTTATTAACAAAAATGAATCATTCTGTACTGTAGATACAAAGTGTACAGAGATCTTACTATGATTCTAGGTGCAGACACTCTATGGGTCGAGGATAGCCCTAGACTTCACCACTGTCTTTTACACGTTTGAGAGTGGTTGCTTGGAAAACCTGTAAAAAAACTAAAATTCTGAATACATGTGTGATATCAGCGGTTACAGATTGGGTTCTTGTTGTCACTGATGATTTGGATACACTAGACGATGGTTGATCATCATCTATATTCTCTTGTCATCCACGAGCTTGAGATCAGAGCGTGGCTTCGGTTCTTTCCTCTTCCTGATAGTTTTGGAGACTGTGTGTTGAGACGCAGTTGTGGTTGACCTCCCTTTTAGCCTCATATCTTTTGTTACTATGGACTACTTAGTGCTTTGCATAGAGGTCAAAGGCAAGGACTTATCAGAATCACCAATAGTATTCACCTTCTCAAAGGAAGGTATCAAAGACTTAGGCACAAAGTTCACTCTGTTAGCTACTTCCTTCAGGTTATCTGTTATTGGTACGTCGTTAGGTCCAATCACCTTGTAGACAGCTTCTCTATTATGATACGGCTTGAACGAAGAAAGTTTAGAGCTGGTATATTTATCTCCTAAGACATTTTCAAAGATAAGAGAGAGCAAGTGAGTATAAAAATGTTCTTTTCTCTTTCTCCATCTGTAGTCCCTCTCAACTTCTTAACTAATTTTCCGAATAGCAAGTTTCCAACATCCACATCTATACCTCAAATAAGCCCATAGGAAATCCTCTGATGAATAAAGTTCAGTTGGTCTTGTGATCCCTACATTCCTCCCAGGCTTTTGACGATGTGTGCAAAAAGGAGTCTCCATAGAGGCGAGGAGTACTTTAGCTTTAGGGGTGATCTCTTCATAACTTCAGCTGGTGAAAGGGTTGGGGTTTTTCATTGACATAATATAGGGTTGCTAATGCCTCTCTGATTGTCTCTCTGGCAATAGAGTTGAGACAATCCTCTCTATGCTTTAAACCAGCAATGGAGGAAAAATCCTCAATAGTGAAGATGAAAGTATTTGTAAAACATGAGAGGTTAAAGGATGTTGTGTTATCATCAATTATTTCTACTGAGTATTAGAACTCACAAATGTATTCCTGGTAATATACGGTAGGATATTTGGTAAAACAGCATCAACGTCTCACTTCTTCATGGAATTCACCAGATCTCATATGTAGAGTTTGGGGATTTCGGCCAACCAATAGAGCTATTGGATTCCAAGATGCTTTGGTTAATCTCGAAGGTAACTTTCTTTGCTTTTTCTACAACAAACTCCATTGTTGATGAATGTGATGATGATGAATAAGAGTTAGGATTTTATGAGTATTTGAGAGAACAAGATGAATAAAATGTGTGTGAAAAGGTTTGCTGAAAAGTAAGATATGATCCAAAGTAAAATAAATATACTTGATTCAGAAAAACAATTCCCCATTCGCATTAAATGCGTAGTGGGGTAAAACTGTCAAAAACGTGTGACCCCTTGACCTTTCAAACCAGTTTTCTCTTTCTTATCTAGAAAAGTACACATTTAATATTAAGAACGTTTTTCTCATTTACATCTATTGTAACTACCTAGTTGCTTTATAAAACATTTAATATTATACTAGGCATCATTTAAAGCATTTGAATTATCAGTGAGAGTTTTATCAATATTGAGTATACCCAGTTTAACAAATAGTATAGTAAAAGTGGGTTCAGCCAATGGCTTAGTAAAAAAGTCAGCTAGTTGTAATTCGGTGGGTCCAAAATGAAGCTCAATGTCACCTTTTATGAAGCACGAGGTTGTTTGAAGCTGCTATGGCCATTGTATTATCACAAAATAAGAGCACCTATTCAAATTGAATTTCATACTCAGCTAACTGGCTCTTCATCCAGAGCACTTGAGCACAACAACTCTCAGTTACAACATACTCAACTTCAGTTGAAGATATAGCCACATAGTTTTGCTTCTTTGCACTCCAACAGACCAATTTTCGTCCAAGGATCTGACAGCTTCTTGAGGTACTCTTTCTATCAAGGGAGCATCATGCATACTCCGAATCTGAATATGCTTTAAGATCAAAACCTGATTCTTTTGGATACCACGGACCCAGAGATGGTGAACCTTTTAGGTGCCTGAAGTTTTTCTTAACAGCCACTAAATGGTATTCCTTTGATTTATCTTGGTACTTTGCACAGAGACATGTGGAGAATTGAATATCTAGTTGACTAGTTGTGATATACATCAGTGACCCTATCATGCCTTTGTACATAGTCTTATTAATAGAGACCCCTAAATCAGGGCCCAAATTGTTTGGGGGAAGCATGGGGCATTAGACTGATGAAGAGTCAACTAGTCATATTTCTTGTAAAATTCTTTAACATACTTTTCTTGATAAATAGAAATCCCTTTAGGACTTTCTTTAATTTGAGACCCAAAAAGTAAGTTAATATTTTCATCATATTCATTTCGTATTTCTTAGTCATTAATTTAGCAAAATGTTTACTAAAATTAACATTGGTTGACCTAAACCCACATGACTCTAGATCGAAGCCTGTCTTTAATACTAATTGGAATTCTCTAAAACACGACTGAAACGAATATCTAAGATTAATAACACTCGAAACACAGTTTGAGTGACAATGTATGAGATACCCTTTGGACAAGTGATGATAAGTTTACTAGCAAACACTAAGACAGAGGCACAACTCTTCTTAACTGGGTTTGAACGAGTTAATGCACTAAGTCTAACCAAGTGAACAACATTTACTTTATGCTATATTTTCTATTTATAGTGGTACGAGGTTGAGTAAGTTGGTAGAGTGGATAGCGACTTAACAAGAACTAGCGGGGCCAAACATCTTCATAGATGCTCTTATATTCTTGGTAATATGCTACATCGCATTCGACAAACAGGGCTGACAACTGTTTGCCTTATCTTCACAACTTCGTTCTTTAGTCAACTTTATTTCAAAACTACTATTTGTTCCGCTCAAATTGTTCCCGCCTAAACACTAAGAGATATCCAACGTATATAGAGTGTTAACAATATATTGTCACCCCTATTAGTACTCAAACACTGAGAGTCCCTGATACATCTCAGCTGTTATCCATCATAGCTGATGCGTATCTTCAAGTAATCTTCGACTTCCTTAACAATGTCTCTGACTTGTACTTCTCTATGGTTGCTTACTAAGGTCAAAACCTCTGTGAGACTTTTAACACATGCATGTCACCCAGCCACATACAATTTAACAATACTTATCATATTTGTGATTAAATATATGACTAAGAGAAAAACTAACAGACATAATTTCCCAACAAATATAGATAACAAAATCGCAAAATGGATTTACTAATATTTTTTAGGCTTTTTAAAAAAACCCGTAGTTGATATTTATATGATTTTGAGGCTTTAAATCATTTTGGTTTATTTTATTTTTAAATAGCCATATTCGAGCACCACAATCGTGAAATCTTAAAACCGTGAAGGAATATATTACAAAAAAATAGCGCTTGCGATTTGGGATGATTTTTGGAATTTAATCCAATGTATATATGCCTTTAAATATGTGAATATTTGAACATATTGTTGTAGTTTGAGTTATATATTGTCAGCTACACTTTCTTAATTCCAAATTTCAATCGTTGTAATGTGTTGAATAGAACGGGTCGACTAGAAGATAGAAAAAAAATCTTTTAAGTTAACACATAACAACCAGTTAAAAAAACTAATAAAAAAAGACTTTTGAAAGTCACCTTACAAGTAAAGGTTGAAAATTCAAGTTGATGATGTACTAATTCAACATAGTGATATGGTGTGAAACTTCATTGAGATTTTTCAATCAAAACACACTCATTTTGATTTGTTGTTATTCAGCTCACCTTTGCCTCGTATCCAATTGTTAAGACTCAAGAGTATAAAAAGACTAACAATATGTAAATGATAACAAGTGTTTGAAAGTTATGAGATATCTTCACTCTTAAATATAGATGTGCTCACACCTAGAAGCTTGAAATTTTTGTTATATTTAATTTAATTACAAATGTGATATGCTGAGCGAACTAAACCAAAAACATACCATAATAACTTACACGGTTTTAGCTGGGTAAATATGTCCTAATGATTATTTAAGAATATTCCAGCTTTTTTAAAGACTGAAACTCGCAAGTAAACTAGTGACGAGATTGTTCGATCTTATGTACACATTAGCTAAAATTGTCCTAGGATTGTAGGTGAAGTAGGATCTTAAGAATATACTCTGTACTTGATATTTATATGATTTTGAGGATTTAAAGAATTTTGCTTTATTTGTTTTTCGAGCACCACAATCGTGAAATCTTAAAACCGCTTGCGATATGGGACGGTCTTTGGAATTTAATCGAACGTAAATATGCCTTTAAATATGTGAATATTTGAACATATTGTTGTAGTTTTAGTCATATATATTGACAACTACACTTTTCTTAATTCTAATTTTCAATCGTTGATAATGTGTCGGCTAGAACGAGTCGACCAGAAGATAGAAAAAAAGAATCATTTAAGTGAACATAACAGCCACTTAATAAATGACTAATAAAAAAAGACTTTCGAAAGTCCTTAAATGATACAGATATGAGTGTATGTTTGACGTTAGAGCCCTTGGTGCATGCCTATATATAGCGATGTATGGTTTGGAGTAGCAAATCAAATATAATTGAAAACACATATATAAAAGATATCAATCAAGATTTTTATATAATGGTAGTCATTCGAGTTGTTTCATTATCATATGCATGTTTAGTTACTCTCAATCCGTTGTTAGTTAATTTGACATATATATCCTAATGAAATGCCGCATGCATGCAGGTCGTAAAAGTTGGAGCATGGGGGGGTAATGGCGGAACTAATCAATGGTCATTCAGACTTGAAGATGGTTTTAAGTTAACTAAGATCAAAATCGTTAGCCGAGGCGGCTGCGTATGCTCCATCCGCTTCACTTACCTTGATAAAGACAAAGTCGAACACAATTCAAGACAATATGGTGGCGACGCGGATTCTGGTAGAACGGACACAGTACGTAACCATTCATATATAACATTTTGTCTATTATGTTTTTCTACATAGTACGTTACAAATGAAAGCTATATATATGTTTTTATTTCATTTAATCTAGCTTATCATTGCTGACGGGGAAAAGATAACTGGGATAAGTGGAACTGTGGGAGCATCGTATGGTGATATCACTGTTATTACGTCGTTGAGCTTTAAAGTAGGAATAAAGAACAACGGCCCATATGGGATACAGAGTGGAACTCCTTTCACATTGCCTGTAGCTTTGGGTGACGTTTCTGGATTCTTTGGCAACTATGGGGCGGTCCTTGACAGTTTTGGAGTCATGCTTTCTTCCAACAACTAGCAATGCTTGCCAATAAGCTTATATACAACAACATGCATGCATCATGATTCATGCATGTTGGTTAAAGTTGGTGTATGTGTCTTGTTTTAAGTATATATATGAAGCAGAGTCTGTCTGTGTCTTCTGATGATGCAAACGTACTCCTTAGCTTTCTTTATTTGCATCTATCGTTTTTTATATATTTCTTGTTATTTACTTCATGTTGTGGGATCGCAGCAATTAATGTATTATATTGAGTCGTGTACGTACTAAGTCGCGTCAAGTTTGGAATAAGCACGTACGTACCTTTGTATGTCGTGCACTCGTCTCTTTGTAAAGCTTCTAATGAATGATATCAATATTTATTTATGTTTTGCTTGTTACCTACTATACAGCTTTTATTCAACTTTACCTGATGCATTGAGCTTTCAAATGGTCTGGTCTGACTCAAGTCATCATTGGAGGATTTCATAACTAGTGTATACGACGTCTATCTTAACTAAACATCAATCTGCCCGGCCAACACGAAGTACTAATATAAAACATTGTGACCATTTCCAAGCAGAAGGTTTAGTTTAATTTAACACCATAATGTGACTTGCAACTAAAACTACTCAGATTGGAACCTTTGGGTGTTAACCGAGATTGTTACTTCTATTCATTTGACGAGTTGCTTGCCTTGTTTAGAAAACCTATTTGTTCTTGGTGGGACTTGGATTTATCCTAAAGATATTTACAGTTTACTTAATTGGAATGCACGTAATTAAACTTAAAATGATCATATCTGAGAGGGACACAACAACAGGCCTCAGCCAACTTAGCTTACCTGCTTCTTCTCATGGGCTCCAAATTACTAAACCAACTTGTAAATGTTATCTAGAACGACTAGAAGATAGACCAAAAATCATTTAAGTGAACATAACAACCACTTAATTAGGGACTCATAAAAAAAGACTTTCCAAAGTCTCCTTACAAGTCAACATTGAAAATGCCAGTTGATGATATGGTATGATATTTCATAAAAAAAGACTTTCCAAAGTCTCCTTACAAAACGTTCTAACGCTTGATCGTTGAGTGATATATTCTTACAAAACGTAATATATACATGTTTTCTCTTATACATTTACTTCACTAAAAGATCATGTGTCAAATGTCTTCATTTTTAACTAATGACAGAGGGTTTGTTGGTTTACAACTTTACATACAATGATTATCAATTTGCACAAACCAAAGAACCGAACAAGCTACACTTAAACTTTGTTGGCAAAGTTGTAAGTATGGATGTAACTTATGGATGTGGTTGTAAGCTACACTTAACCGAACAGGATTTTATAATCTTATGTAAGATCGTTCCTCGATTCGATCTTACCAATTTGATGAGTTATGTTATTATTTAATGCCAAAATCTTATGTAAGACTTTTGTTTTTTCTTCATAGTTATTATATTACTCTATACTTTTATATTTCGATTTAAAATATTTTACATGATTTATATGTTGCTACCATATAATGCCGTGATGGACAAAGAACAGATTCGAATTTTATTTGTGCGTAAGAAATGAAGTTACTTAAAATATTAACATAGATTTAGTTTTTATATTTTGAATTTTTTATATGTTTACGTGTCATGTCTTCTTTTTCATTTCTCACTAAAAAATTTATTTAGATGTGCAAATTTAGACAAATTAATGTATTTTTCTATATTTATTATCATTATTTTTAAAGGTCATATCCTGTGAATGCGCGTTTAATATTTAATGGATATATATAAGTGTATAATGTTATAATCCATCAATCATGTTAGCAAGACAAACACTTTGATGGGACCCTATGATCTCGATTTTGTAAAGACCGATATAAAATAGGATCTAGATCTTAGCAACCTTAATACTTTACTTTCAGTTAGGTTTTATATTGTCAATAAACAACACTTTTCTAATTTTAAGATGTTCGATCGCTTGATCGTTGAGTTGTATATACTTACAGAACGTAATATATACATGTTTTTTCTTATAAATTTTCATCACTAAAAGATCATGTGCCAAATGTCTTTACATACAACGATTATCAATTTCCTTAAACCAAATAACCGAACAAGCTACACATTGTTAGAATGTGCGTAAGTCTTATATAGTATTTTATACGGCCGAGAGTAGGCCTAAGGGGTCACACACTTTGACATCGATATCATCTTTTATTAAGTTATACAATATAATATGGCTATATTTATTTTGTAAACTTAGTTTGATAAAAGTTTATACTTATCGGTCATTCACTACTAGAAAATCTGGCATCAACATGTTTTCATCGCTATTTCGTCTCTAAAACCCTACAGCGACAGAATACTAAGGAATAAATTCCGTCGCAAAAAAGGCCTCGCAAATTTTTTGTGACAAACTTAGTGACAGAAGTGTTGGAGTTCAGTGACGGATTTTTGGTCTCCAACCCCTCACTAGTTACTTTATAAAGTTACATAAATGAACTTCGCTTCGACCATAAAGGGACAGCCTGGAGACAGTTTATGTCACTAAGAGTAACAACGAAGGAGTCGCTATTCCATCTCTAATAATCGGCCAACCATTTTTGTCGTTAGCACATCGCTACTAGAAAAAAATGTATTTATCGTTAATGCACCACTAAAAGTTTTGTCTTAAAACCATGAATAACTATTTGTTGCTCGAATCCAAACAATTGCATAGCATATTTGAGAAAACGCGTCTCTAACTTTTTGCTATTTAAAAAAATTTTCAAAATAAAATATGGCACACAAACAAATACAAGACTAATATTAGTCAAGATGACACACAAACTAATACACCAATGATAACAAACATGTTCAAATCAAATAAAAAGCATATTCGAAGAGAACTAACATCTGTTGTTCGATAACATAAACGAAATGGAAACCAAATAATCTCTCTTACATAAAGTTAAGAGAGCCTAAATATATTTATATCTTTTCATAACGTGTAATGATTGACGTTCAAGATGTACAACCAGTTGCATTACCTAGCTTTATTTTGTTTGGTGGGTAACACAACTCGTGATATCATGAGCCACAAGCATAGCTTAAATTTTTGCACGTATTTCATACTTGAGTTGTTCAAATATTTTTTCTTTTACCTCTCCGTGCATTTCTTCCTTGATCTCATTATCCATTTTGTCCTTGAGCTCGACTTTCATTTCTTCCTTCAATTCTTCATTTAACTCCCCACGAACGCTATCAAGACAGTTTTGAAACATACCAAATTCAAATATATGTTTTTTGACATATAGGTTATGGTCATACAAATATCAATCCTATTCCAAAAACAAAACAAAATATATGGAAAAAACAATACCACATAGACCACAAAACTGCTACAGAAAATTCAAACATAGTAACAAATCTCTTATAACTAATATGAACCAAGTGATAAAAAATTATTACCTCCATTTAAGAGGTGCATGAGATTGGTTTTTATAGCTGATTATGGCTATAAACTAATCAGTTAAATTGAGCTACTCTCAATCTATCAATAACAAATTGCTTACTGGCCCATCAAATCTAATCACATTTGTGGTTTGAATACCTCAAAAACATCCTTATGTGTTGCATTATAACACAATAAGAACATAAGTAGTTTTTTTAACAACAAGCACATAAGTAGTTATATTAAGCCTTTTCAAACATCCATGTAGCCAAAGAGTGATATAAGAGTTCTGAACTATGCTAAAGGAGTTTATATATAAGAAAAAAGACTCGGGCCTACATAGAAACAAGGTGCCAACTGGTTTTCAATACTTCATGGCTATACGAGTGCCTAAAAGTTCAAAAGTTATCAATATTTCATGCCTAGCTAGATTGAAGAAGGTAAACTAACCTAGAATATAATAAATTAAAGATGTGTGATACTTTCTAGCAGTAAGAAAGCAAGGATTGAGGAACTTGTAGCTGTTTGTAAATAAATAAAGGAACACACATGAACATCTTTCGACCTTGATGATAAAGCACCAGTACACCTTGTAGCTCAAAGAGTTCATTAGCTGTTGGGGGTGTTTGGGTAGTTACTCTTGTAAATTTGTCAAACTTTTGTAATATCTAAAAGGAATACAAAATAATACTTTGAATTTTGAACTCTGCAAAACAGATACTCATATAATAAACGATAGAAAACATAAATAAAAAATATAAGTATAATCTTACGAATTTTCTTTTATATTGAGAAATTGTACTTGAGCCAGCACAATGTTTCGACAAAAATCCTTCTTTCACATTGTTCTGATTGTTGCTACCTAGTAATGATGTAAACTTAGATTGAAAAATTAAGATTAAAGTTGTTTGGTGGAATACCTAGCGTCAACTAGCAGTTTCATGTAGTTTTTTTTAACTTGTTTACATTTAATAAACGTACTGGGCTACATTATGACGTGTAATTGGGCTATAACATAAATAGAGTTTTATCGGGTTGAACCCGAAACCTGATAAAATATAAAAACTTAACCCCTAACCCGACCCTATAAGACTATCAGGTTTATCGGGTGGATAAGCCGAGTTAGACCTGAATGAACCCGACCCTATAAGGGCTTATCGGTTCAGGTCGGATTGGATCGGGTCGACCCATATGACACCCCTACTAGCAAGCCACTAAATGTATAGTTCAATAAGGTAAGTATGTCGTCATATCAAAGATAATTGTAACTCGAAATGAGAGTTTTAAATAACTTAATCGATTGGTGAGGTAACATGCTGCAACTTAATATAGTAGTGAAAGGACACCATGAGCAGGATCCTATGTTTGTTAACCTTTATAAATTTTCTAATTAGATCAAGCATCGCAAGCTGATTACCCAGTGGACTTCACCAATTTGTTTCCACCTTTATCACCCAATGGAAAACCATGGCACCTACACATGATAGAGTAAAGTTGATTCAGTTATGAAAAAATATATAACAGATCAATGGCATTAAATGTTTTTAAGCTCTCTATCACAATATAATACGAGAGAAGATAGCATAAACTGTTAACTGCATGTTAGTCCATACAAGAAATAAAGATGACTTAAAACTAAGTTAATTTTTTTCATAGAATCGCACTCTCTTAGAATTTGGTTATCATATACATATTTTTCTTCTATCAGCAAAAGGCCACTTCTTAAAAAAACAAAGGCCATGATACACTCCTTAGCGGTAATATAGTAGTTTACTCACATTAATACTTATGATGAGAATATACTAGGGATGAGAATTTCGACCCGAATCCTAAAACCGAACCGGAACCATCCCGGAACCGGTACGGTTACCCGAATCCCGTTCGGAACGGTACCGGGACTACAAAATAAGGTGAAAAAAAATTCAAGACCACTAATTCGGGACGGGGCCGGTACCAAGTCGGGAAATTCTCGAAAAACAGGAAAAACCCGATTTCCCAATACCCGAATCCCATTCGGTACGGTACCGGTACCACTAATTTATGCTCGGGAAATATTCGGTACCACTAATTCGGGACGGGACCGAAACCGTGCTCATCCCTAGAATATACATATTCTATTTGATCATAGGTAATGTTATATACAAATATAATACCATGCGGGGTTCAAATTCATCAAAGATGCGAGTAAAACATGGAAGTAGACTGCAACATATTTAGTTTAACGCACCTAAGACTTCTCTCTTGATTTTAAGACAAGCTTGCACGTGTTCTGCTTCATCTCTCAAATCCTTTTGTCATTCCCTTACCAACGCACACAACACCTTTGCATTTGAACAAATTGTAGTGTAAAAACACGTGTTAAGCGATTGCCGTTGATTTAATAGTCTTTCCTAGCACTTATATGATTCCTATTTATCGTACATTTAGTAGTTTATTATCATTTTAAATTAGGGGTCTATAATTCGAGTTTGACCCACAAAAAAAAATTGAACCGAATTGAAATCAAAGTAGAACTAAACCGAAAATACAATTCGGGTTTTGGGTTATAATATACCCGAACTATAAATTTGATTTTTGGGTTGGATATGGGTTTGGCAATAGAACCGAAAACCGAAGTTATATAAATATATATATATTTTATATATTTATATATGTAAAATGATTACTAAAATTTAATCTTAATATAGAAAACAATCCTTATACTTAAAATATTTTTTTTGCTAAATTTGTATATAATTATAAATATTTTTTAGAAAAAATCGGATAATTTGTGTTATTCGGGTCAACCCGAAAACCGAACCGAATTTAAATTTGGCTTTCGGTTCGATTTTCGGGTTGACCCAAAAAAATTCTTTTACTCGAGTAAACCGAACAGCCTGAGAACCGAACCGATGGACACCCCTATTTTAAATGACATACGAAATCAAGGCACACTATATGTGGACCCTTAATACATTTTACAGGTCTATACTTTTCGATCCTAGGAGATTATGGAAATGCCTTAAGATTCATATGGCTCTAAACTAATCCAAATTTGTTATAGCTCTAATTAGATTATTCTGATAACAACTTTTTCCACAAGCAATGAATAGCTTTATGCAAGACTTGTGTCAATGAATGTCAAGTAAAAACTCACATAAAGTTTACTAAAAAAAAATCAAGGTAGATGAGTAGACCATCTAGTTTATCATAAACCAATATAGTAGCAAATTAAGGACCATGGCATCACTAGATTAAGAAATCAAATAAAGGTTTTAAATCTGTTTCCCACGACCAACGAATTTTATATGACCCGATTCATACTACGATAAGTATCTAAAGATTTTTAAGGGCTTTTTGGTGGTTTCGATGTAGCTGATACAACCGAAGACTTATACATATGATATATACTAAGATAAATATCTAAATACATGCATTTCTATCGTACACAGTTCGGTTCCTGTAACTGCGGTTACATGAAAATGAAAACCGAACCGACCTGTGACAAACGGGTTTTTCCGATTCTGTTTTGGTTTCTGCAGTTATTGGTTCTTCCTAGTTTCGGATCATACGAATGGATCGGTTTGTCGATTTCTTGGATTTTTAACACCCCTAAGTGTTGTATTGCTTTTATCAAACCAATACCAAAAGGATTTCTTACATGTAGCAAAAACGTTAAAAGAAGAACCCTAGGAAAAGTGGCTCAATTAGGTACAAACACTGATCTAGATTTAAATATGTGACAATCTGTCAATTTCAGGTCGTTATTTTAATCTCGACAATTACATATTATGTATTTACTTATTGAGGATTTTGAAATATCGGCTAACCGGGAAGGTTATGACTTGAAACTTAGCGTAAGAATATTGTTTAGATGAAAACCGACAAGGAATACGTTAGGTGTCGATATTATATTCTTAAAATATCATATGAATGATTTTATTGTATCTATTTTTATTTCTCGTGTTTTACGTTTTAACGAATGACGAGAATTATTAGTGATCGTGATACCGACAGATGCCCAAAATTTTATGTTTTATTATCAATTGTATCGATATTTAATTATTTTCAACGTTTTCGATTTAATTACGTTTTAAGTCATGTCGAAGCTATATTATTATATATATGAACCGTCTTAACTTTTGAAAAGTATTTTTACGAAACCCGAGTCCCGTAAATAATTTCACATTTATTAATAGTCATTTTCTACCCTTTAAACTAGTTAATTGTATTTTAGTCCAAAAGAAAGCACAATTGGCAAAAACTACCCTCACCTACCATATAAATTGAATTTTCTTAACCTAACAAAAACACACATAACATCATCCACCTAATTGTCACTCTATCTCCCTTCTTTTTCTTGTCTAGCCGTGAGTCTAAACCACCCGAAACACCCAATTTTGATGATTTTAAACTTGAATCACTTAAAACAAATTCAAGACCCTATCTTAGAGTCCCAAGGTGATCATATTGGTATGAAAATTTCCCACATGCATTAAGTTTTTGTTTTTATAAATTTTGGTTGGTGAAAGAGTTGTAGATAATCATGCTTGTGATCATCTTAATCAAATTATATTGTTTTGATTATTAAATGATATTAGGATGTTAGAATTAGTAGGAGAATGGTTGGATTGAATTAAAAAGTTGATTTAGTGTGAGTTGTAAAGGGTAAATTTTAGGCAGTGGGTTCAAGGCTGTTTTTGGATGACTTAAGTCTAAGTTATTGTTATACTAATAATATAGTGTTGTAGAGCTTTTCATAAGCTTCTTTTTGATATAAAGTAGAGCTTCTAACTCCAAACGAGCATGAAGTTATAATAGTTTGATTATTCGTGTACCGGGTGACGAGTATCGACACAACTCGAAGTTGTTGTCGATATTTGGATCGAATCTCGGAGACTATGAATGAGTTTTAAAAAGAGTTAAGGGCTACTGTAAGTCTTTTAACCTAAGGTTGTGAGTCTATTTCAAACCCGAGTGTTGGTTTTGTAAACGAAATTGTTTAGAGAGATTAAAATGGTTTTATGAGTCAGGCGTAAAACTGTCCGGTTTTTGTAACTCAAAGATGTGTCGGGCAGAAGGCCTTAGGAGTAATATTTTTGGATGAAATTTTAACTGAGTCTTAATCGTTTAGTTGTCCCAAAGAGGCCAATGATTATTATTCAACCACTCCAAAGGATAAATCCTTGGGATTCTTTATGTGTGAAATAAATAAGAGAAATGATCGCCATTCGCCGCCCTTGGAAGGCTAGGGTGATTATTCAACCCCCCAAAAGGATAAATCCTATATGACTCTTTTAAGTGTGAAACAAATATGGGCGATGATCGCCTTTTACATTACCCCTTGGAAAGCTAAGGATGATTATTCAGCTCCCTCAAAAGGATAAATCCTATAGGACTCTTTTACTTGTGAAATAAAAAGGTGACGATCACCTGTTTCGCTGCCCTTAGAAGGATGAGGATGATTATTCAGCATTCCAAGGAATAAATTCTTGGGACACTTTTAATGAGGGAACCCAAAGACTATGTGACGTTCAGATACTATGGGTTAAGACATATATGTACTCAGGTTGTTGTTTGCCTAAGTAATGTCTAAGGATATAGGGTCACTGGGGTGCTTTATTAACAAAAATGAATCATTCCCTACTGTAGATACAAAGTGTACAGATATCTTAATAGGATTCTAGGTGCAGACACTCTATGGGTCGAGGATAGCCCTAGACTTCACCACTGTCTTCTATAGACGTTTGAGAGTAGTTGCTTGTAAAACCTTTAAAAAACCTAAAATGCTGAATACATGTGTGATATCAGCGGTTGTAGACTGGGTTCCTGTTGTCTCTGATGATTTGGAGACACTAGACGCTGGTTGATCATCAACTAGATTCTCTTATCATCCATGAGCTTGAGAACAGAGTGTGGCTTCGTTTCTTTCCTCTTCCTGATAGTTTTGGAGACTGTGTGTTATGATGCAATTGAGGCTGACCTCCCTTTCAGCCTCGTATCTTTTGTTGCTTTGGACTACTTAGTGCTTTGCATAGAGGTCAAAGGCAAGGACTTATTAGAATCACCAATAGTATTCACCTTCTTAAAGGAAGGTATCAAAGACTTAGGCACAAAGATCACTCTGTTAGCTACTTCCTTTATGTTAGCTGTTATTGGTACGTCGTTAGGTCCAATCACCTTGTATACAGCTTCTCTGAAATGATACGGCTAGAACGAAGAAAGTTTAGAGCTGGTATATTTATCTCCTAAGATATTTTGAAAGATAAGAGAGAGCAAGTGAGTATAAAAATGTTATTTTCTCTTTCTCCATCTGTAGTCCCTCTCAACTTCTTAACTAATTTTCCGAATAGGAAGTTTCCAACATCCACATCTATACCTCAATAAGCCCATAGGAAATTCTCTAATGAATAAAGTTCAGTTGGTCTTGTGATCCCTGCATTCCTCCCAAGCTTTTGATGATGTGTGCAAAAAGGAGTCTCCATAGAGGCGAGAAGTACTTCAGCTTTAGCGGTGATCTCTTCATAACTTCAGCTGGTGAAAGGGTTGGGGTTTTTCATTGACATGATATAGGGTTTCTAATGCCTCTCTGATTGTCTCTCTGGCAATGGAGTTGAGATAATCCTCTCTATGCTTTAAACCAGCAATGGAGGAAAAATCCTCAATAGTGAAGATGAAAGTATTTTTAGAACATGAGAGGTTAAAGGATATTTTGTTATCATCAATTATTTCTACTCAGTACTAGAACTCACAAAGGTATTCCTGGTAATATACGGTAGGATATTTGGTAAAACAGCGTCAACGTCTCACTTCTTCATGAAATTCATCAGATCTCATATGTAGAGTTTGGGCTTTTGGCCAACCAATAGAGCTATTGGATGCCAAGATGCTTTGGTTAATCTCGAAGGTAAATTTCATTGCTTTTGCTACAACAAACTCCATTGTTGATATTATGATGGTGATGATGATGAATAAGAGTTAGGGTTTTATGAGTATTTGAGAGAACAAAATGAATAGAATGTGTGTGAAAAGGTTTGCTGAAAAGTAAGATGTGATCCAAAGTAAAGTAAATATACTTGATTTAGAAAAACAATTTCACATTCGCATTAAATGCGTAGTGGGATAAAACTATCAAAAACATGTGACCCCTTGACCTTTCAAACCAATTTTCTCTTTGTTATCTAAAAAAGTTCACATTTAGTATTAAGAACATTTTTCTCATTTACATCTAGTGTAACTACCTAGTTGCTTCATAAAACATTTAATATTATACTAGGCATCATTTAAAGCATTTGAATTATCAGCGAGAGTTTTATCAATATTGAGCATACCCTGTTTAACAACTAGTATAGTAAAAGTGGGTTCAGCCAATGGCTTAGTAAAAAGGTCAGCTAGTTGCAATTTGGTGGGTCCAAAATGAAGCTCAATGTCACCTTTTATGAAGCACGAGGTTGTTTGAAGCCTCTATGGCTATTGCATTATCACAAAATAAGGGCACCTATTCAAATTGAATTTAATACAAGCTAACTGGCTCTTCATCCAGAGCACTTGAGCACAACAAATCTCATATACAACATACTCAGCTTCAATTAAAGACATAGCCACAGAGTTTTGCTTCTTTGCATTCCAACAGACCAATTTTTGTCCAAGGATCTGACAGCTTCCTGAGGTACTCTTTCTATCAAGGCAGCATCATGCATACTCTGAATCTAAATATGCTTTAAGATCAAAACTTGATTCTTTTGGATACCACAGAACCAGAGATAATGAACCTTTTAGGTGCCTGAAAATTTTCTTAACAGCCACTAAATGGTATTCCTTTGGTTTATCTTGGTACTTTGCATAGAGACATGTGGAGAATTGGATATCTAGTCGACTAGTTGTGATATACATTAATAGAGACCCCTAAATCAGGGCCCAAATTGTTTGGGGGAAGCATGGGGCATTAGACCGATGAAGATTCAACTAGTCATATTTGTTGTAAAATTATTTAACATACTTTTCTTGACAAATAGAAATTCCTTTAGGACTTTGTTTAATTTGAAAACCCAAAAAGTAAGTTAATTCCTTCATCATACTCATTTCATATTTCTTAGTCATTAATTTAGCAAAACGTTTACTAAAATTAACATTGGTTGACCTAAACCCACATGACTTTAGATCGGAGCCTGGCTCTAATACTAATTGGAATTCTCTAAAACACGACTGAAACGAATATCTAAGATTAATAACACTCGAAATACTACTAAAATGTAAGACTTTATTATTGTATAACAAGTATTACAATGTGTTATGGATCACACAGTTTGAGTGAAAATGTATGAGATACCCTTTGGACAAGTGATGATAAGTTTACTGGCAAACTCTAAGACAGAGGCACAACTCTTCTTAACTGGGTTTGAAAGAGTTAATGCACTAAGTCTAACCAAGTGAACAACATTTACTTTATGCTATATTTTCTATTTATAGTGGTACGAGGTTGAATTAATGGTGGAGTGGATAGCGACTTAACAAGAACTAGCGGGACCAAACATCTTCATAGATGCTCTTATATTCTTGGTAATATGCTACATCACATTCGACAAACAGGGCTGACAACTGTTTGCCTTAACTTCACAACTTCGTTCTTTAGGCAACTTTATTTCAAAACAACTATTTGTCCCTCTCAAATAGTTCCTGCCTAAATGCTTTGAGATATCCAAAGTATACAGAGTGTTAAAATACATTGTCACCCCTATTAATACTCAAACACTAAGTCCCTGATACATCTCAGCTGTTATCCATCACAGCAGATGCGTATCTTCAAGTAATCATCGACTTTCTTAACAATGTCTCTGACTTGTACTTCTCTGTGGTTGCTCACTAAGGTCAAAACCTCTGTGAGACTTTTAAAACATGCATGTCACCCAGCCACTTACAAGTTAACAATACTTAGCATATTTGTGATTAAATATATGACGAAGAGAAAAACTAACAGACATAATTTCCCAACAAATATAGATAACAAAATCGCAAAATGGAGTTACCAATATTTTTTAGGCTTTGTAAAAAAACCCGTAGTTGATATTTATATGATTTTGAGGATTTAAAGCATTTTGGTTTATTTTATTTTTAAATAGCCATATTCGAGCACCACAATCGTGAAATCTTAAAACCGTGAAGGAACATATTACAAAAATATAGCGCTTGCGATTTGGGATGATTTTTGGAATTTAATCCAATGTATATATGCCTTTAAATATGTGAATATTTGAACATATTGCTGTAGTTTGAGTTATATATTGTCAACTACACTTTCTTAATTCCAAATTTCAATCGTTGTAATGTGTCGACTAGAACGAGTCAACTAGTAGATAGAAAAAAATAACTTAAGTAAACACATAACAACCAGTTAAAAAAAATAATAAAAAAAGACTTTTGAAAGTCACCTTACAAATAAAGGTTGAAAATTTCAGTTGATAATGTACTAATTCGACATAGTGATATGGTGTGAAACTTCATTGAGATTTTTCAATCAAAACACACTCATTTTGATTTGTTGTTATTCAGCTCACCTTTGCCTCTTATCCAATTATTAAGACTCAAGAGTATAAAAAGACTAAGAATATGTATATGAAAACAAGTGTTTGAAAGTTATGAGATATCTTCACTCTTAAATATAAATGTGCTCTGTAAAACCCGCATGCTTTTACCATGAATAGTGCCCTTAAGATCGTACGTCCTAGATTAAACTTACCTTATTTAGTATTGATCACATTCACGTGCTATTAATTAAGTAAGTACATACGTGTATAACATGATAAGTATCGTTTACGTACGAACTCATGATAAACATTTAATAAGTATTTCACGAGAACATAATTAAAGCATGAACACCATTAAAACACGAACTAAAAGAATTACGTAAATACATATAATATAATTACGAGCATAAATAAATACGATAAGATACATAATAAAATAAACAGAAACATTTAAATACGAACACGATTAACCACGAACGAACACGAAACATCGGGACTCGGGAAAATGGTACGGGAACCCCATGTGGGGCCCCATACCCACGGCACACAAACCAAGGTGGGCTAAGCCATTAACTTTTAGCATGAAATTGGGGTAATGGTAAAAACTCTTTTCATTATTCACATTTCAAGAAATAAACATTTAACCTAAAAAGTTTTCCTCTCCTCCTCTTTGTTCTCTTGTGTGCCGCCACCTATAACACCACCATAGGTGGTTGTTGGTTGATTTTGATCATAAAAATAAGTGCTATAAACCGTGTTTGTTTATCATCTTCCAAGCTACGTATTGGTATATCATTTCTTAACATTTCTTTTCATTTCTTTTAATCTTTGATTATTTTTATGAACATGTTATTATTGTTTTTACAAAAACACATTAATTAAACATTGATCTAACATGTTTTGATCATTAATTAAATCAAAGGATGATATAAGGGGTGTTTGTTTTTGGGCCGCAGGGTATAACCGACCCCAAGGGGGTTCGGTTTGTTTTAGCCGACCACCACCAAGACCTTTTTGGTCTTGGTTGGTGCGTGTGGGTCCCACGGCAACAAGGGACACGGGTACCCCGGGTTGGTTCAGGGTATGGTGTCGAATTCATGCCCGATTCATGGTTCGTTGGTTAAAACCCGATTTATGCTAGATGTTAATTTAATGAATTATGAACTTAGGTTATAAATTATTTAATAAAATGATATATTAATTAATAACATGACTTAGCCTAATTTAATTATTAATTAACATGAAATTATTTTAACCTAAGTATTTTCATATAGTAAGCTTAGAATTAATTAATTATTTTAAACCATGCTTATAATTAATTAATTTAACATGACTTAGGTTATATTATTAGTACATAATAATATACATTTTAACCTAAGTATTTAATTCTATTTTATTTAAAACATGTTATATTTTAATTAAAATACTTTAACCTATAGTTTAATTAAAATACATGGAATAATGATTAAACTATACATTATATAATATGACTTAAGAAATAAGCATATAAACACTTAGGCTTATATACTTAGCTTATGTAACAAGTTTAAATCTAATTATGGAAACCTTCTATATATGGAAACTTGTTTATTTCAGGCAGCTAATCTGATTATGGAAACCTTCTATATATGGAAACTAATCTATTTTAAGCAGTAATTCTATTTTAGGAAACTTTCTATTTTTGGAAACTTTCTATTTTTGGAAACTTTCTATTTTTGGAAACCTTCTATTTTTGGTAACCTTCTATTTTTGGAAACTTTCTATTTTTGGAAACTTTCTATTTTTGGAAACTTTCTATTTTTGGAAACCTGCTATTTTTGGAAAGTTACTTATTATTGCACAATGAGTATAATAACACATGAAATACCAGTAATACTTAATCAGATTAATCAATACATAAGATAAACATCGATTAAGGCTTAAAACAGTAAAACATGACTTAAAACATATAAAATAAGTTAACATAAGACATAAAACCCAGTACGTATTCAGTGATTCGATACTTATACACGTGTGTATTCATGTAGCGTTAGTGATCCAGAAGTAGGAGTCTTTCTTCCGTTCATTCACTGGACTTGAGGTACGGATTCCCGTCCTTTCAGTATGGACATTCTTTCCTTATTAGGATTTCCCCGTATGCAGCCAACTGTTTTCCCAATACTTGTTTTATTGTTTTTGAATTGCTTATGTTTAATTTAGCATAACCTATAGCCATATACAAGCATGACCAGTTCACCTAGTTATGGAGGTACCATAACCATAACATTGGAGGCACCAATGTTATGACTTCCCCACGGCGGAGTGATTGCTCGTGGCGTCCTTTTCAGTTTTGGCCTTATTATTATATCATGTGGGGCGTATGGGTGCATCCTAGTTACATGTTTATACAGGATTTCATGGTGAATGTGGTGTGTGCCTTGCATCCTTCACAAGGAGTTGATCCCTCCTACCCAAACCAGTTTATTAGTTAGAGGCATCCCCTCTAATTTGCATGATGAGGTCACCCCTCTATGTATTCATGCACGTGACCTTTTCATGACCTATATGGGCTAATGGTAAATATGTTAAAACAATTTTCATAAGATAAACATAAGGCTTTTCAAACTATAAAACCAGTTTTCTCAATACTTAACCAGGTTATTCAGGACTTAGTCTTCCGTTGTTATATGTTATATGCTTATCCTATTCATGCTATATTGTACATCCGTGCACTGAGCGTCTTGCTCAGCTGTTTTCCTTTTCTATGTTCCCAAAACGGCAGGTACTCAGGGACGCTCGTAGATTTCAAACGTACGTGCATATGGACTGGAAGCTTTACTGCCTTTCTTTACTTTATGCATTTCCTTTATTTTAAATGCAGCTTGTAATGGACATTGTTTCGTCCTTTCCTTTTACAGTACTTATGTTTGTGTGTGATGAGCTTTACTTTTGGACTACCGATATTTGATTCCGGTATTTTCCTTTTATGGTCAAATAATGCTTAGACATTTATCCTTGTATGCTTTGATGACACGCCATAATTATGCGTAATATTCCATTATCAAAATGAGGTGTTACAATTATGGTATCAGAGCCAAGGTTTCGACCTGTAGGCTCTTAAAATATGACCTGTGATTAGTGGGTAGTCACTACGGTCTTCCTAGAACTGACAGTCGTTTTCATGCATTCATCATATTTTTATGCATACATATATAATGTCATATGTTACAGGGTTTTGACTAGTAATGGTTGGTACAGGACTGACCATGTTAGTCGTATGTGCTTTTATCGAAACTTTTAACTTTGGGACCGACCCATAGGCGTCCCCGCGCCATGTCTTTTATTTGGGTGAACTGACCATAGGCGTTCACTCTCGAGCATACAAAAGTTTTCAAAACTGCATCATGCATTCATACATAAATTTTCTTGCATAAAATTTTTCTCTGATTTATTTGCATAAATTTTTTTCATGAATATATATAAATTTTATGTTTTGATCTGTTAATCATATGTTTTATGTTATAGTGTCAGATGGTTCTCACACGCGAGCAGGAGCAACTGAATGCAGCCATCCAAGCTGAAATGTAGGATTTACTTCCTCAATTGAGGAATGACATCAGGGCTGAGGTTCAGGTTGCAAACAACCAGCAGCAACAGCAAGTACCTCCTCCTCCTCCTCCTCCTCCAGTGACATTAGCAGTGTGGCTGGAAAGATTCAACAAGCTCCGTCCTAGAGCTTTTGAGAAGACCGATAGCCCCATCGATGCTGAAAGCTGGTTGGCTCATATCGAGAAGATTTTCAATGCTATGGGTTGTGACCCCGCATACAAGGCGAGGTTGGCATGCTACCGGTTCGAAGGCGACGTACTCAGCTGGTGGATAGCATTGACGCAGTCAGAAGGAGGTGATGATTGGGTTGCTGGATTGACATGGGCACAATTCAAGGAGAGACTGATGGAGCAGTTCTTTCCCAAGGCAGAGCAGGACAAGCTCAAGCGAGAGTACCATGGGATACGACAGAGAGCGGGCGAGAATAGCAACGAATTTATGCAGCGCTTTCTTCGCTTAGCTGGTTTCCTTGGAGCAGCAGCTGGTACTCCTGAGGAGCAGGCACACCACTTTAGGTGGGCACTTCGCACTTCGGTCGCGAACAATCTGGTGTGTGCTATATTCAATACAGTAGCACAAGTGGCCGACACAACGAGGAAGCTGGAGATGCTGCAGGAGCGAGATGAGTTCGGGGAAGCTGAAAGACCCGACAAGAGGTAAACATTCGTATTCAAGCGGTAACCAAACCGCATCCTATCATTATATGTTCAATAATCATCTCTTAAACTGTATCTTCCAGGCAGAAAACTGGGGACCGGTCTCAGCCGGCTACTCAGCAGCAGCCTCATCAGCCCAGAGGAAACGGTCACACTAACGACCGTTCTGTTGTGGAAAGGCGTAGCGGTAATGATAATTACCGTAACAACGCTGGACACTCCAACAACATCAGGTCTAATATTTATGCATTTTCTTACGATTTCATGTTATATCTCTTATGCTGACACTATATTAATCTCTACCATGAACCACGGTAACGGAAGGGACCAGAACCACAGGGGTTCGCAACCTAACCGTTCAGCTGTCACTGGTAATCATCTTATGACGCATATGTCTTATACTCGTGCATATACCTTATCTTACACATTTTGTCATCAGCAGGCCCTCAGCAAGTAAGGACTCCTGCTGGAGAATTCACTCATCCTCTTTGCAATACTTGCCATCGCAGACACCCTGGCCCATGTCGTCGTAACACCGACGTGTGCTTCAAGTGTGGCCTCCCTGGCCATCGTATCAAAGATTGCCGTAAGGGTGAGATGGAAGGTACTTCGGGTCATGCTGATAGTAAGCCGCCTCCTACCACTGGGCGTGTCTACACGACATCTTGCGATCAGGCCAACAAATCTACAGGTACCATTACTGGAATTTTGTATATGTACGGCCAAGCTGCATGTGTTCTTTTCGATACGGGTGCCACTCACTCAGTTATTTCTACTGCTTATGCTAAGAACATTAGGACGCCTCCCTTGCCATTAGAGAATAGACTTACTATTTCCACGCCTTTGAGGGACTCAGTATTAATTACTCATGTATACAAGAGTATTCCTTTAGAATTTGACGATAAAGTTCGTTCAGTTGATGCACTTCCACTGGACATGATTGACTTCGATATGATTCTTGGCATGGACTGGCTATCCACGCACCATGCTACCATAGATTGCCACTCATATCGGGTGATCTTTGGTGACATTAATGCACCAGAGTATATTCATAACGGGTTCATACCCAGACGGTCTGTACAAATCATATCTACCCTGCAAGCACGTGCACCACTGTCACATGGCTGCGAGGGTTATCTAGCTACGGTTCACGACATTGATGCTGAATCTCCATCGATTCAGGATCAACCAGCAGTGTTGGAATTCCAAGACGTTTTTCCAGCTTAACTTCCAGGCATACCACCTGCACGAGAAGTGGAATTCTACATTGACCTTGTCCTAGGAGCTGAACCAATCTCTAAGGCTCCGTACCGTATGGCTCCCATAGAGCTGAAGGAACTGAAGGATCAACTGCAAGAACTTCTCGAATGAGGGTTCATTAGACCGAGCGCATCTCCATAGGGCGCACCGGTCTTGTTTGTTAAGAAGAAGGACGGCAGCATGCGACTTTGCATAGATTACCGTGAACTCAACAAGATTACCATCCGCAATAGGTACCCACTGCCACGTATAGACGATCTGTTTGACCAACTTCAAGGGGCCAAACACTTCTCGAAGATCGATCTAAGGTCAGGCTATCATCAGCTAAGGGTTAAGGAGCAGGATATTGCCAAGACTGCTTTTCGTACCTGCTATGGCCATTACGAGTTCGTAGTTATGCCATTCGGCCTGACTAATGCTCCAGCAGTATTCATGGATTTGATGAACAGAATCTTCCATGACTTTCTAGATAAGTTCGTCATTGTATTCATCGATGACATCCTGATTTTCTCAAAGTCCACGGAGGAACACGAAGACCATCTTCGTACGGTACTACAGATTCTTCGTCAGAAGCAGCTGTATGCGAAATTCTCCAAGTGTGAGTTCTGGTTAGACAAAGTGGCATTCTTAGGTCACATTGTATCAGCAGAAGGAATCACTATGGACCCAGCGAAGGTCGAGGCCATCACTAAGTGGCCAAGACCGACATCAGTGATAGAAGTCCGCAGTTTCTTAGGCTTAGCTGGATATTATCGCAGATTCGTGGAGAACTTTTCCCGCTTGGCACTACCTCTAACCAAACTGATGCGAAAAGGAGAGAAATTCGTCTGGACGGAAGAACGAGAGAAGAGCTTCGAAGACCTAAAGCAGAAGTTAGTGTCTGCACCTATTCTTACTCTCCCATCTGGTACAGGTGGATTTCAGATCTACAGTGATGCATCGGGGAAGGGACTAGGCTGTGTTCTCATGCAACATGGGAAAGTGATCGCGTATGCTTCACGGCAGCTTAAGCCTTATGAAGAAAACTACCCTACGCATGACTTGGAACTTGCTGCAGTTGTGTTTGCATTGAAAATATGAAGACACTACTTATATGGAGAATCATGTGACATTTTCACGGACCACAAGAGTTTGAAGTACATCTTCACTCAACGCGAACTGAACATGAGACAAAGGAGATGGTTAGAGCTGTTAAAGGATTATGACATTAATCTACAGTATCATCCCGGAAAGGCTAATGTAGTAGCAGATGCACTTAGCAGGAAGTCTGGAATGATCAGTGGCATTAAAATCAAGGAACAGAACATAAGAGACTTGGAGCGACTAGACATCGAGATCATGGTACGTGGGCAGCACGGATACTGGGCGAATCTTAGAGTAGAACTCAAGTTACTATCTAGGATCAAGGAAGCTCAGAAGGATGATTGAGAAATATGGGCGATAATTCAGAATTTGGAGAAGCAGACAGAATTCAGAATGGACGTAGACGGTATCGTTTGGCAGGACACGAGACTTTGTGTTCCTGACAACCAAGAACTTCGGGAAGCATTGTTAGCAGAAGCTCATAGCTCTCCATTTTCTATACATCCTGGTTCGAATAAGATGTACCATGACATCAGACAGTACTTTTGGTGGAGTGGTATGAAACAGGATGTAGCCACTTATGTCTCCAAATGTCTTACCTGTCAGCAGGTTAAGATTGAACATCAGCGATCTGGCGGTCTCCTTCAACCGTTGGATATTCCAGAGTGGAAGTGGGACAAAATCACCATGGATTTTGTTACAGGTCTTCCACCTACTAAGAAGAAGCACGATGCTATTTGGGTTATCGTTGATCGACTCACCAAATCCGCTCATTTCTTACCGATACGCAAGGAAGACCCGGTAAGTAAACTCGCAGATACGTACAGAAGGGAGACCATGAGACTCCACGGTGCTCCCTCCAGCATCGTCTCAGACAGAGATCCTCGTTTCACGTCGCGATTCTGGAAAGGTCTGCAAAAGGCTTGGGGTACACAACTTAAGCTTAGCACGGCCTTTCATCCTCAAACTGACGGACAGTCGGAGCGAACGATTCAAACATTGGAAGACATGTTAAGGTCGTGTGCGTTGGAATGGACAGGTGATTGGGACGATTACATCTGTTTGGTCGAGTTTGCATACAACAACAGCTGGCACGCAAGTATCAAATGTGCTCCTTTCGAAATGTTGTATGGCAGGAAGTGTCGCGCCCCGATCTGCTGGGATCATGTGGGAGAGCGAACACTCAAAGGACCAGAAATTATAGAGATGACCAACGAGAAGATCGAGGTAGCTAAGCAGAAGCTGCAGGAAGCACGGTCGCGTCAGAAGAGCTATGCCGACAAGCATCGTAGGGACATACATTTAACGTGGGAGATCACGTCTTCCTGAAAGTTTCGCCAGCACGGGGTGTTAAACGCTTCGGGATCAAAGGGAAACTCAGTCCTCGTTTCATTGGACCGTTTGATATCATAGAACGAGTCGGTGAAGTATCTTACCGATTGGCGTTACCTCCTCAGCTTTCGCACGTGCATAACGTGTTTCATGTGTCCTTACTCAGAGGGTACAAGTATCATCCCCTTCACATGCTTCAGTATCCACTGGAACAGATACGTGAAGATCTCACTTTCATAGAGGAACCCGAACGAGTTCTTGACAGGCAAGAACGAGTCATGAGAAGGAAGACGATTCCATTTGTCAAATTCCTTTGGAGGGACCATACCGAGCGGGAAGCCACTTGGGAAACCGAGGAGTCTATCCGGGCTTCTTACCCTCACTTCATATTTTGAGTTCGGGTATGTTATTTCTTTTCCAGTCTATTTTATCTATAATTCGGGGACGAATTATTCTTTTTAGGGGGGAAGAATTGTAAAACCCGCATGCTTTTACCATGAATAGTGCCCTTAAGATCGTACGTCCTAGATTAAACTTACCTTATTTAGTATTGATCACATTCACGTGCTATTAGTTAAGTAAGTACATACGTGTATAACATGATAAGTATCGTTTACGTACGAACTCATGATAAACATTTAATAAGTATTTCACGTGAACATAATTAAAGCATGAACACCATTAAAACACGAACTAAAAGAATTACGTAAATACATATAATATAATTACGAGCATAAATAAATACGATAAGATACATAATAAAATAAACGGAAACACTTAAAACACGAACACGATTAACCACGAACGAACACGAAACATCGGGACACGGGAAAATGGTACGGGAACCCCATGTGGGGCCCCATACCCACGGCACACAAACCAAGGTGGGCTAAGCCCATTAACTTTTACCATGAAAGGGGGGTAATGGTAAAAACTCTTTTCATTATTCACATTTCAAGAAATAAACATTTAACCTAAAAAGTTTTCCTCTCCTCCTCTTTGTTCTCTTGTGTGCCGCCACCTATAACACCACCATAGGTGGTTGTTGGTTGATTTTGATCATAAAAATAAGTGCTATAAATCGTGTTTGTTTATCATCTTCCAAGCTACGTATTGGTATATCATTTCTTAACCTTTCTTTTCGTTTCTTTTAATCTTTGATTATTTTTATGAACATGTTATTATTGTTTTTACAAAAACACATTAATTAAACATTGATCTAACATGTTTTGATCATTAATTAAATCAAAGGATGATATAAGGGGTGTTTGTTTTTGGGCCGCAGGGTATAACCGACCCCAAGGGGGTTTGGTTTGTTTTAGCCGACCACCACCAAGACCTTTTTGGTCTTGGTTGGTGCGTGTGGGTCCCACGGCAACAAGGGGACACGGGTACCCCGGGTTGGTTCGGGGTACGGTGTCGAATTCATGCCCGATTCATGGTTCGTTGGTTAAAACCCGATTTATGTTAGATGTTAATTTTATGAATTATGAACTTAGGTTATAAATTAATTAATAAAATGATATATTAATTAATAACATGACTTAGGCTAATTTAATTATTAATTAACATGAAATTATTTTAACCTAAGTATTTTCATATAGTAAGCTTAGAATTAATTAATTATTTTAAACCATGCTTATAATTAATTAATTTAACATGACTTCGGTTATATTATTAATACATAATAATACACATTTTAACCTAAGTATTTAATTCTATTTTAATTAAAACATGTTATATTTTAATTAAAATACTTTAACCTATAGTTTAGTTAAAATACATGGAATAATGATTAAACTATACATTATATAATATGACTTAAGAAATAAGCATATAAACACTTAGGCTTATATACTTAGCTTATGTAACCAGTTTAAATCTAATTATGGAAACCTTCTATATATGGAAACTTGTTTATTTCAGGCAGCTAATCTAATTATGGAAACCTTCTATATATGGAAACTAATCTATTTTAAGCAGTAATTCTATTTTAGGAAACTTTCTATTTTTGGAAACTTTCTATTTTTGGAAACTTTCTATTTTTGGAAACCTTCTATTTTTGGTAACTTTATATTTTTGGAAACTTTCTATTTTTGGAAACCTGCTATTTTTGGAAAGTTACTTATTTTTGCTCAATGAGTATAATAACACATGAAATACCAGTAATACTTAATCAGATTAATCAGAACATAAGATAAACACCGATTAAGGCTTAAAACAGTAAAACATGACTTAAAACATATAAAATAAGTTAAGATAAGACATAAAACCCAGTACGTATTCAGTGATTCGATACTTATACACGTGTGTATTCATGTAGCGTTAGTGATCCAGAAGTAGGAGTCTTTCTTCCGTTCATTCACTGGACTTGAGGTACGGATTCCCGTCCTTTCAATATGGACATTCTTTCCTTATTAGGATTTCCCCGTATGCAACCAACTGTTTTCCCAGTACTTGTTTTATTGTTTTTGAATTGCTTATGTTTAATTTAGCATAACCTATAGTCATATACAAGCATGACCAGTTCACCTAGTTATGGAGGTACCATAACCATAACATTGGAGGCACCAATGTTATGACTTCCCCACAGCGGAGTGATTGCTCGTGGCGTCCTTTTCAGTTTTGGCCATATTATTATATCATGTGGGGCGTATGGGTGCATCCTAGTTACATGTTTATACAGGATTTCATGGTGAATGTGGTGTGTTCCTTGCATCCTTCACAAGGAGTTGATCCCTCCTACCCAAACCAGTTTATTAATTAGAGGCATCCCCTCTAATTTGCATGATGAGGTCACCCCTCTATGTATTCATGCACGTGACCTTTTCATGACCTATATGGGCTAATGGTAAATATGTTAAAACAGTTTTCATAAGATAAACATAAGGCTTTTCAAACTATAAAACCAGTTTTCTCAATACTTAACCAGGTTATTCAGGACTTAGTCTTCCGCTGTTATATGTTATATGCTTATCCTATTCATGCTATATTGTACATCCGTGCACTGAGCATCTTGCTCAGCCGTTTTCCTTTTCTATGTTCCCAAAACGGCAGGTACTCAGGGACGCTCGTAGATTTCAAACGTACGTGCATATGGACTAGAAGCTTTACTGCCTTTCTTTACTTTATGCATTTCCTTTATTTTAAATGCAGCTTGCAATGGACATTGTTTCGTCCTTTCCTTTTACAGTGCTTATGTTTGTGTGTGATGAGCTTTACTTTTGGACTACCGATGTTTAATTCCGGTATTTTCCTTTTATGGTCAAATAATGCTTAGACATTTATCCTTGTATGCTTTGATGACAGGCCATAATTATGCGTAATATTCCATTATCAAAATGGGGTGTTACAGCTCACACCTAGAAGCTTGAAATTTTTGTTACGTTTAATTTAATTACAAATGTGATATGCTGAGCGAACTAAACCAAGAACATACCATAATAACTTACACGGTTTTAGCTGGGTAAATATGTCCTAATGATTACTTAAGAATATTCCAGCTTTTTTAAAGACTGAAACTCGCAAGTAAACTAGTGACGAGATTGTTCAATCTTATGTACACATTAGCTAAAATTGTCCTAAGATTGTAGGTGAAGTAGGATCTTAAGAATATACTCCGTACTTGATATTTATATGATTTTGAGGCTTTAAAGAATTTTGCTTTAGTTGTTTTTCGAGCACCACAATCGTGAAATCTTAAAACCGCTTGTGATATGGGACGATCTTTGGAATTTAGTCGAACGTAAATATGCCTTTAAATATGGAAGTAGACTGCAACATATTTGGTTTAACGCACCTAAGACTTCTCTCTTGATTTTAAGACAAGCTTGCAGCTGTTCTGCTTCATCTCTCAAATCCTTTTGCCATTCCCTTACCAACGCACACAACACCTTTGCATTTGAACAAATTGTTGTGTAAAAACACGTGTTAAGCGATTGCCGTTGATTAAATAGTCTTTCCTAGCACTTATATGATTCTTATTTATCGTACATTTAGTAGTTTATTATCATTTTAAATTAGGGGTGTCTATAATTCGAGTTGGACCCACAAAAATAAAAAATTAAACCGAATTGAAATCGAACTAGAACCGAACCGAAAATACAATTCGGGTTTTGGGTTATAACATAACCGAACTATAAATTCGATTTTTGGGTTGGATATGGGTTTGGCAATAGGATCAAAAACCGAAGTTATACAAATATATATATATATATATATATATTATATATATTTATATATGTAAAATGATTACTAAAATTTAGTCTTAATATAAAAAACAATGCTTATACTTAAAAAGATTTTTTTGCTAAATTTGTATAAAATTATAAATATTTTTTAGAAAAAATCGGATAATTTGTGTTATTCGGGTCAACCCGAAAACCGAACCGAATTTAAATTCGACTTTCGGTTCGATTTTCGGGTTGACCGAAAAAATTTCTTTTACTCGAATAAACCGAACAGCATGAGAACCGAACCTATGGACACCCCTATTTTAAATGACATATGAAATTTAGGCACACTATATGTGGACCCTTAATACCTTTTACTAGTCTATACTTTTCGATCCCAGGAGATTATAGAAATGCCTTAAAATACATATGGGTCTAAACTAATCCAAATTTATTATAGCTCTAATTAGATGATTCTGAAAACAACTTTTTCCACAAGCAATGATAGCTTTATGCAAGACTTGTGTCAATGAATGTCAAGTAAAAACTCACATGAAGTTTCTTAACAAAAAATCAAGGTAGATGAGTAGACCATCTAGTTTATCATAAACCAAAATAGTAAAAAATTTCACATTTACTAATAGTCATTTTCTACCCTTTAAACTAGTTAATTGTATTTTAGTCCAAAAGAAAGCAAAATTGGCAAAAACTACCCTCACCTACCATATAAATTGAATTTTCTTAACCTAACAAAAATACACATAACATCATCCACCAAATTTTCACTCTCTCTCCTTTCTTTTTCTTGTCTAGCCGTGAGCCTAAACCACTCAAAACACCCAATTTTGATGATTTTAAACTTGAATCTCTTAAAACAAATTCTAGACCCTATCTTAGAGTCACAAGGTGATCATATTGCTATGAAAATTTCCCACATGCATTAAGTTTTTGTTTTTATAAATTTTGGTTGGTGAAAGAGTTGTAGATGATCATGCTTGTGATCATCTTAATCAAATTATATTGTTTTGATTATTAAATGTGTGAGAATGGTTGGATTGAATTAAAAAGTTGATTTGGTGTGAGTTGTAAAGGGTAAATTTTAGGCTGTGGGTTCAAGGTTGTTTTTGGATGACTTAAGTCTAAGTTATTGTTATACTAATAATATAGTGTTGTAGAGCTTTTCATAAGCTTCTTTTTGATATAAAAGTAGAGTTTCTAACTCCAAACGAGCGTGAAGTTACAATAGTTTGATTATTCGTGTAGCAGGAGACAAGTATCGACACAACTCGAAGTTGTTGTCGATATTTGGATCGAATCTCGGGGACTATAGAATGAGTTTTAAAAAGAGTTAAGGGTTGTTGTAAGTCTTTTAACCTAAGGTTGTGAGTCTATTTTCAAACCCGAGGGTTGGTTTTGTAAATTGAATTGTTTAGAGAGATTAAAATGGTTTTATGAGTCGAAGACGTAAAATTGTCCGCTTTTTGTAACTCAAAGATGTGTCGGGGAGAAGGCCTTAGGTGTAATATTTTCGAATGAAATTTGAACTGAGTCTTAATCGTTTATTTGTCCCAAAGAGGATGATGATGATTATTCAACCACTCCAAAGAATAAATCCTTGGGATTCTTTAAGTGTGAAATAAATAAGGGAAATGATCGCCATTCGCCGCCCTTGGAAGGCTAGGGTGATTATTCAACCCCCCAAAAGGATAAATCATGTAGGACTCTTTTAAGTGTGAAGCAAATATGGGTGATGACCGCCTTTTACACAGCCCATAGGAAGGCTAAGGATGATTATTCAGCTCCCTCAAAAGGATAAATCCTTTAGGACTCTTTTACTTGTGAAATAAAAAGGTGATGATCGCCTGTTTCGCTGCCCTTAGAAAGCTGAGGAGGATTATTCAGCATTCCAAAGAATAAATTCCTAGGACACTTTTAGTGAGGGAACCCAAAGACTATGTGACGTTCAGATACTATGGGTTGAGACATATATGTACTCAGGTTGTTGTTTGTCTAAGTAATGTCTAAGGATTTAGGGTCACTAGGGTGCTTTATTAACAAAAATGAATCATTCCATACTATAGATACAAAGTGTACAGAGATCTTAGTAGGATTCTAGGTGCAGACATTCTATGGGTCGAGGATAGCCTTAGACTTCACCACTGTCTTCTATAGACGTTTGAGAGTGGTTGCTTGTAAAACCTGTAAAAAACTAAAATGCTGAATACATGTGTGATATCAACGGTTGCAGACTGGGTTCCTGTTGTCTCTGCTGATTTAGAGACATTAGACGCTGGTTGATCATCAACTAGATTCTCTTGTCCATCCACGACCTTGAGAACATAGTGTGGCTTCGTTTCTTTCCTCTTCCTGATAGTTTTGGCGATTGTGTGTTGAGAAGCAGTTGAGGTTGACCTCCCTTTCAGCCTCGTATCTTTTGTTGTTTTGTACTACTTAGTGCTTTGCATAGAGGTCAAAGGCAAGGACTTATAAGAATCACAATAGTATTCACCCTCTCAGAGGAAGGTATCAAAGACTTAGGCATAAAGGTCACTCTGTAAGCTACTTCCTTCATGTTAGCTGTTATTGGTACGTCGTTAGGTCTAATCACCTTGTAGACAGCTTCTCTGATACGGCTTGGATGAATAAAGTTTAGAGATGGTATTTATCTCCTAAGAGATTTTCAAAGATAAGAGAGAGCAAGTGAGTAAAAAATGTTCTTTTCTCTTTCTCCATCTGTACTCCCTCTCAACTTCTTAACTAATTTTCCGAATAACAAGTTTCCAACATCCACATCTATACCTCAAATAAGCCCATAGGAAATCCTCTGATGAATAAAGTTCAGCTGTTCTTGTGATCCATGCATTCCTTCCAGGATTTTGACGATGTGTGCAAAAAGGAGTCTCCATAGAGGCGAGAAGTACTTCATCTTTATGGGTGATCTCTTCATAACTTCAGCTGGTGAAAGGGTTGGGATATTTCATTGACATAATATAGAGTTGCTAATGCCTCTCTGATTGTCTCTCTGGCAATAGAGTTGAGACAATCCTCTCTATGCTTTAAACCAGCAATGGACGAAAAATCCTCAATAGTGAAGATGAAAGTATTTTTACAACATGAGAGGTTAAAGGATATTGTGTTATCATCAATTATTTCTACAAATTACTAGAACTCACAAAGGTATTCTGGGTAATATACGGTAGGATATTTGGTAAAACAACATCAACGTCTCACTTCTTCATGAAATTCACGAGATGTCATATGTAGAGTTTGGGGATTTTGGCCAACCAATAGAGATATTGGATGCCAAGATGCTTTGGTTAATATCTAAGGTAACTTTCTTTGCTTTTGCTACAACAAAATCCATTGTCGATGATGGTGATGATAATGAATAAGAGTTAGGGTTTTATGAGTATTTGAGAGAACAAGATGAATAAAATGTGTGTGAAAAGGTTTGCTAAAAAGTAAGATGTGATCCAAAGTAAAATAAATATGCTTGATTTAGAAAAACAATTTCACATTCGCATTAAATGCGTATTGGGGTAAAGCTGTCAAAAACGTGTGACCCCTTGACCTTTCAAACCAGTTTTCTCTTTGTTATTTAGAAAATTACACATTTAATATTAAGAATGTTTTTCTCATTTACATCTATTGTAACTACCTAATTGCTTCATAAAACATTTAATATTATACTAGGCATCATTTAAAGCATTTGAATTGTCAGCAAGAGTTTCATCAATATTAAGCATACCTAGTTTAACAACTAGTATAGTATAAGTGGGTTCTGCCAATGGCTTAGTAAAAAGGTCAGCTAGTTGCAATTCGGTGGGTCCAAAATGAAGCTCAATGTCACCTTTTATGAAGCACGAGGTTGTTTGAAGCCGCTATGTCCATTGTATTATCACAAAATAGGGCACCTATTTAAATTGAATTTCATACTCAGCTAACTGGCTCTTCATCCAGAGCACTTGAGCAGAACAACCCTCATATACAACATACTCAACTTCATTTGAAGGAATAGCCACAGAGTTTTGCTTCTTTTCACTCCAACAGACCAATTTTTGTCCAAGGATCATACAGCTTCTTGAGGTACTCTTTCTATCAAGGCATCATCATGCATACTCCGAATCTGAATATGCTTTAAGATCAAAGCCTGATTCTTTTGGATACCACAGACCTAGAGATGGTGAACCTTTTAAGTGCCAGAAAATTTTCTTAACAGCCACTAAATGGTATTCCTTTGGTTTATCTTGGTACTTTGCACAGAGACATGTGGAGATATGAATATCTAGTCGACTAGTTGTGATATACATCAGTGACCCTATCATGCCTTTGTACATAGTTTCATTAATAGAGACCCTTAAATCAGGGCCTAAATTGTTTGGGGGAAACATGGGGCATTAGACTGATGAAGAGTCTACTAGTCATATTTCTTGTAAAATTCTTTAACATACGTTTCTTGACAAATAGAAATCTCTATAGGACTTTGTTTAATTTGAAAAAACCAAATAGTAAGTTAATTCCTTCATCGTACTCATTTCATATTACTTAGTCATTAATATAGTAAAACGTTTACTAAAATTAACATTGGTTGACCTAAACCCACATGATTCTAGATCGAAGCATGACTCTAATACTAATTGGAATTCTCTAAAACATGACTGAAACGAATATCTAAGATTAATAACACTCGAAATACGGCTAAAATGTAAGACTTTATTATTGTATAACAAGTATTACAATGTGTTATGGATCACACAGTTTGAGTAACAATGTATGAGATACCCTTTGGACAAGTGATGATAAGTTTATTGGCAAACTTTAAGACAGAGGCACAACTCTTCTTAAATGGATTTGAAAGAGTTAATGCAATAAGACTAACCAAGTGAAAAACATTTACTTTATGCTATATTTTCTATTTATACTGGTACGAGGTTGAGTAAGCTGGTGGAGTGGATAGCGACTTAACAAGAACTAGCAGGGCCAAACATCTTCATAGATGCTCTTATATTCTTGGTAATATGCTACATCGCATTTGGCAAATAGGGCTGACAACTGTTTGCCTTATCTTCACAACTTCGTTCATTAGGCAACTTTATTTCAAAACTACTATTTGTCCCGCTCAAATTGTTTCCGCCTAAACACTAAGAGATATCCAAAGTATACAGAGTGTTAACAATATATTGTCACCCCTATTAATACTCAAACACTGAGAGTCCCTGATACATCTCAGTTGTTATCCATCACAGCTGATGCGTATCTTCAAGTAATCTTTGACTTCCTTAACAATGTCTTTGACTTGTACTTCTCTGTGGTTGCTCACTAAGGTCAAAACCTCTTTGAGACTTTTAACACATGCATGTCACCTAGCCACATACAAGTTAACAATATTTGGCATATCTGTGATTAAATATATGACTCAGAGAAAAACTAACAGACATAATTTCTCAACAAATATAGATGACAAAATCGCAAAATGGATTTACCAATTTTTTAGGCTTTGTAAAAGAACCCGTAGTTGATATTTATATGATTTTGAGGCTTTAAAGCATTTTGGTTTTTTTAAATAGCCATATTCGAGCACCACAATCGTGGAATCTTAAAACCGTGAAGGAACATATTACAAAAAAATAGCGCTTGCGATTTGGGATGATTTTTGGAATTTAATCCAATGTATATATGCCTTTAAATATGTAAATATTTGAACATATTGTTGTAGTTTGAGTTATATATTGTCAGCTACACTTTCTTAATTCCAAATTTCAATCGTTGTAATGTGTCGACTAGAACGAGTCGACTAGTAGATAGAAATTTTTTTTAAGTGAACACATAACAACCATTTAAAAAACTAATAAAAAAAGACTTTTGAAAGTCACTTTACAAGTAAAGGTTGACCAGTTGATGATGTACTAATTCGACATAGTGATATGGTATGAAACTTCATTGAGATTTTTCAATCAAAATACACTTATTTTGATTTATTGTTATTCAGCTCACCTTTGCGTCTTATCTAATTGTTAAGACTCAAGAGTATAAAAAGACTAAGAATATGTATATGATTATTTAAGAATATTCCAGCTTTTTAAAGATTGAAACTCGCAAGTAAACTGCTGACGAGATTGTTCGATCTCATGTACACATTAGCTAAAATTGTCCTAGGATTGTAGGTGAATTTGGATCTTAAGAATATACTCCGTACTTGATATTTATATGATTATGAGGCTTTAAAGAATTTGGCTTTATTTGTTTTTCGAGCACCAGAATCGTGAAATCTTAAAACCGCTTGCGATATGGGACGATCTTTGAAAATTAATCGAACGCAAATATGCCTTTAAATATGTGAATATTTGAACATATTGTTGTAGTTTTAGTCATATATATTTACAGCTACACATTTCTTAATTCTAATTTTCAATCGTGTGATAATGTGTCGGCTAGAACGAGTCGACCAGATAGAAAAAAAAGAATCATTTAAGTGAACATAACAGCCACTTAATAAATGACTAATAAAAAAAGACTTTCGAAAGTTCTTAAATGATACAGATATGAGTGTATGTATTTGACGTTAGAGCCCTTGGTGCATGCCTATATATAGCGATGTATGGTTTGGAGTAGCAAATCAAATATAATTGAAAACACATATATAAAAGATATCAATCAAGATTTTATATAATGGTAGTCATTCGAGTTGTTTCATTATCATATGCATGTTTAGTTACTCTCAATCCGTTGTTAGTTAATTTGACATATATATCCTAATGAAATGCCGCATGCATGCAGGTCGTAAAAGTTGGAGCATGGGGGGGTAATGGCGGAACTAATCAATGGTCATTCAGACTTGAAGATGGTTTTAAGTTAACTAAGATCAAAATCGTTAGCCGAGGCGGCTGCGTATGCTCCATCCGCTTCACTTACCTTGATAAAGACAAAGTCGAACACAATTCAAGACAATATGGTGGCGACACGGATTCTGGTAAAACGGACACAGTACGTAACCATTCATATATAACATTTTGTCTATTATGTTTTTCTACATAGTACGTTACAAATGAAAGCTATATATATGTTTTTATTTCATTTAATCTAGCTTATCATTGCTGACGGGGAAAAGATAACTGGGATAAGTGGAACTGTGGGAGCATCATATGGTGATATCACTGTTATTACGTCGTTGAGCTTTAAAGTAGGAATAAAGAACAACGGCCCATATGGGATACAGAGTGGAACTCCTTTCACATTGCCTGTAGCTTTGGGTGACGTTTCTGGATTCTTTGGCAACTATGGGGCGGTCCTTGACAGTTTTGGAGTCATGCTTTCTTCCAACAACTAGCTAGCAATGCTTGCCAATAAGCTTATATACAACAACATGCATGCATCATGATTCATGCATGTTGGTTAAAGTTGGTGTATGTGTCTTGTTTTAAGTATATATATGAAGCAGAGTCTGTCTGTGTCTTCTGATGATGCAAACGTACTCCTTAGCTTTCTTTATTTGCATCTATCGTTTTTTATATATTTCTTGTTATTTACTTCATGTTGTGGGATCGCAACAATGTATTATATTGAGTCGTGTACGTACTAAGTCGCGTCAAGTTTGGAATAAGCACGTACGTACCTTTGTATGTCCTGCACTCGTCTCTTTGTAAAGCTTCTAATGAATGATATCAATATTTATTTATGTTTTGCTTGTTACCTACTATACAGCTTTTATTCCACACCCAAATATATATTTCAGTTTACAAATCTTAATTAGATGTTTGCATCTTCTTCTGTTCTATCTAATTTGCTTTCCAGCTATTATTTCTTCTGCAAGAAGGTTAATGAGCAGTTTCATACTACGTGTTTTGTTAATAAATACTACGTATAGGTTTTTTCAAATACCCGGCCAGTTAATGTCAATTTGAAATTTGACATATTGACCAAGTATATATGTTTCTAAGAGAGCTGGGAGTCTTGGCGCCGTGGGGTGCCAAACCCACGGCGCGGTTGCCGTGATGAGTCCCCTGTGGCACAAAAGCCACGGCGTGTAGCCCCGGCGCCGACGTACTCACGGGGCGTGAGTTTGATTTTTAAAAAAAAAAAAAAATTTTGAAATTTTTTTAAACCTAACGGCTCCTAGCCGTTTTTTTTGAAAAAAAAAGTTTTTTTTTTTTGTTTTAAATGCCTTCAACGGCTAGTTTTTAAAAAAAAAAAAAAAAATTTAAATTAAATGCGTCAAACGGCTAGTTTTTTAAAAAATAAAATTTTTTTTTTTTTTCAATTAATCCCTATATATACTACATTTCCTATATCATTTTTTACACATACACACAAATCATTCTCTCCTTTATCATTCTCTCATTCACAAACACAAACACAAACACAATCAAAATGGCCGGCGAAAATTGGTTCGGATTCACCCACCTCCTTCAATCCAACATGGGTGGCGGTGACGGAACTACGTCCAACCCACAATTCCCCGGATTTCTTACCCACGGTCCGATGACTCCCGAAGATCAAGCTTTTATACAAAAGCAACAAGACGATTATTTAGCCTATACCCAAAGACGCCAATCACTCCAATCTCCACCACCCGAAACCGAACCAACAAAAAAAGCCCGAAAGAAAAACGCCGCAAAAAAATCAAAAGAACCCGTTCCGAATGAAGGTCTTGGTCGGTGGACCAAGGACGAAGAAGCCGTGCTTGCCGAGTGTTACATCGCGACATCCGAAGATCCGAAAGTTGGGCGTCACAAAAAAAGAGACACTCTTTGGATTCGGATTACCCGGGTGTTTAACGAAAGAAATCATCAAGAACGTACCAAAGACATGCTCACGGGTAAGTGGAATCCGATGCATCATAATATTATGAAGTGGCACGCACTACAAGAAAATGAAGTTAAGGCAACACCAAGAAAGTGTTGTATTATGCCTTTAAAATGTTGCATTACACATAATGTGACACTTTTCCAAGTGCCGCGTTATGCAACGTCGCCTTAGGTATATGCAACACTTATATTGGATTATGTAACACTTTGAAAAAGTGTTGCCATGCTTAGCAATTTTTATACTTAAAGGTGCAACACTTTTAAAATAAGATGCAACACTTTTTACACTTAACTGCAACACTTATACACACATGTGCAACACTCTTACATTTCATAGCCACACTTTTCACATTGATGTGCGACCTTCTTTTAGATTCTCTAACAACACTTTTTACATAAATGTGCAACACTTAGAATAAGTAAAAATACAACACTTTGATCTACGAATGGCAACACTTTATGGTGTTTTATCATATTATTGCAACACTTTTTTCGATAATTTGTAGCACTTTTATTCCTAACAAGTGTTAAATTTTTATAATACACAAATTTTTCACTTTCAGTATATTTCTATTCCATAATAAAAATAATTAAATACAACAAGTAAATATCATATTGTACTTTAACCATGTTATTCAATGTAAAAAAGCTAATATAAATAATCACATAAAAAAGTTATCTAATCAAAATTCCATCTTGACATATTCTTTTTTGCAGCTCGACACATGCAACTTTCTTTTGCTAAAGTACCTCGAAGCAATGTACCTGCTACACATGAAAACGATATAAGATGAAATTTGTTTCTATATATATAGTAAAATAGTTACCTTGTATATACTCCTATAAATCTGTACGATATCATTCAAGTAGTTATCTGAAAACACCGATCAATAAAAAAACCAGCAAACTTTATACATGAACTTTAAGGTTCTAATGGAGATCGAGTGTTACCAAATGCCGCTGGTGTCTTGATCATTTCTCTTTCCCTTCGTCCCATTGGAGATAGAGGCAATATCAAGATAGGATGATGGTCGTATAGTGGCAGTGTCAATCTCATCAAAGAACATTTCTGGTGAAAGCTTCATCTGAGAAATGATTGAAAATTCCAAAATAATTATAAGAAATACAAGGTAGGAATTAAATATTCTAAATGAATGGAAAATAAATAGGACGAAATAATAGAATTTGTTTGTTGTGCAGGCCCTGCATTCCCATGTTTGCTATGTGGATGTGTTTGTGGTTATGTTCGCACATCTTAGTAGCAGTGTATTGCTTGTTTGTTTTTTATGCGTTTGGAATTCATCTATAGTGGGTGTGTTCACTCGAATGGCTTGTTATTCCAAATTCTTTGGTAATAGTTGTTTCTCATAGGTTTTAGCCTAAAATATATGTGGTTTCTAAAAGGTTTCAGCTGCAATATATGAGACCGCAGCTCAAATGGTCCATTTTTTAATTTAGTCATACACACTGGTGATATTTGGTTGGTATATGCTCACATTTTGCAAGTTTTGAGACAGCAACTCAATTGGTAGATTTTTTTATTTAGACACATTGATCTTGTTTGATTGACTAATATCCTTCTCCCTTCTAATATATGTTCCAATTTTTGTATTTGATAACTTTTCAATACCTAGTGGGTCTTATATCACTTTAGTTGGATAGTTGTCAATGTGGTCCCATTGTAGGTTTAGTTCTTATGTGTGCTGGTTGTAGGCCGTTTGGCTCGGTTATTTTTTTTCTTTGTACTTTTTGATTTTTTTTGTATTTTCATGTGTGTGTCCTACTTTGGGTTTCATCCTCTTTAATTGCCTTGCTTGAAGAGGCCGGATAAATTTTCTTTAATATCATTTTTTTTTTGTGATTTTATATATGCTACCTTTCAAGCATATTAAAATTAATAATAAAAGGGCCTAAACAGCTGGGACAATGATTGAGAAAATGTATTACCTGATATTGGAATCTGTCTCATTTTCAACCAGAGTATATATATGATATCTTGATATGGACGCTAGTTAAAGCAGGTGATACTTAGACTTTTTATATTTACATCATCGAGAAAGGGTCCTCATTAGAAAAGCAATTGCACCTTATATTGGCACCGTTTGAATCCAAGATCTGAATCTTCGTCTAGTAGCCTGCTAAACAATAACAAATGGAGGTTATGTATTTGGGCAAGATCTTGAGCGATAGGTTGAACAATGAACATATGCACAATACCATAATACGTCAACGAATTTATTCAAACAAACTAAATTGTTGTTGCTAGACAATATAACTGCTGTAATCATACTTTGCACAACTGGTTTTATATAAAGTTTACTAATATTTACATAAATAAAGTTTCAAGTCCATCCAACCCATATAACTCGTTTCGTTACAGATATGGGTGTTATCGGGTCGGGTTGATTCGGGTTTCAGTAACCCGACCCTGTAACATACCACGTTATCAGCTTTTGGGTCAAAACAGGTCGGGTTGAATCGGGTTGGGTTGTCGGGTAGTTACCTGGTTGAACGTGTAAAAAAATAGCATAAATTTTGCATGAAGAAAACTTTGGAAGTAACTGATATTACATAAATTTGCCTGAATAAAAAGAGAACCACAGTGGCATACATATAAACATTATACAAAAAATATGGCACAATTGCATATTTGAACGTGTAGAAAAAGAGAGCAAAGTGGCATATTTGATGTCATTAGACTAAAATCTAATATTTAAAATACTAACAATCGATGTTCAGTTTCTGCGGTTTTGCGCCTTTGTTTACAATTAAGACATGTTAAAGTTCATGAATATGACTTGTAATGATTTGGATCAAATAGAATAACAATCTTATGGGAAAAATGTAAAACAAATGCAGTGGCTTTAGTAAACAAAATTAAAATACAAGTACACAACACATTAGTTTTGCATGAAAAGCAAATGCAAGCAAAAAAAAGGTGCAGCAACTAGTTAAAGTTATAGTTCTATTTTCTTCGTCAACTAGTAGTATCAGACTGAAACTTTAGCTACTCGTGTACAAATATGCAAATACACTTGAACCAAGTATTAAGATGCGGAATTATAACTAATGGACTATAATAAATGGGCATTAGTTAAAAGACTATGAAAAATTTAATGCGTCATTATACCTTGTCGGGCTTATACCTTGATAACGAAACAATTAAAATCCTAACCCAACCCTATTAGGTTATCGAGTTGACCCGATAAACCCGACAAGCTAAGTCGGGTCAACATATTTGACTCCTCTAGTTACACATGTGGCCAAAATGTCATGTAAAAAAAGGGTAATAAGATAAAGGCTCATCAGAACCTTTATGTAAACTAGTCCAACCAATCTAATAATTTATCCATGGCAAGTGTTTCAAGGTTATTGCATGACAACATGGTACTGTTAAAATTTGTAAAAACAAAATACAACGACCTTACAATGTGAAGATGTTTGGTAATGAAAGTTTTACCAAAATCGATAATTGCTTTCAACACTTTTACATACTTCTCCAAATTTCCTTCTTTTTAACCTCCTACAAAATTAACAACACGGGCAACTTATTAGATCTGCGAAGTCAGCATAACCTGTGCACAAAATTCATTTTTTTACACAATGAACCAATAACTTACATATAAAGCATGAGTATTAATTTACTATAAACCGTTTATGAATAAATGTAAAAATACTAAGCCTATAAACTATTAAGTTTTTAAACGCCCTTATAACAAAACAACTTACTTTAGAAGGTATCAACCGTATTATGTAAGACACCTTTTGTGATGAGTTTTCATTTAAATTCTTACCTCTATACATGTATGACAAAAGAACGAGTATAAACACCCATTCATAATAGCAAACGGTACAATCAAACATCCTATTTTGACAGCGAACCCCAGGTCCTGAAACTCCTATTTTTAACAGAAAAACAACAGGTTCGAAAATCATGTTTTTTAGAGGAAAAAAGTTTGAACAAAGCCCCATTTAACCACTCTCTTGCACTCTATTTTATTATTGATGAATAACAGATCTTATTATTTACATATCATATTACTGATACTAATTCTCTAAAACTACAAGCTTACTGCTACCTTGCTCCACCGTAGTGCACATTGTTATCCTACGCATCCTGTAGTAATACAATCATTACAGAAAAGACAAATAGGTCAAATTAACAATCAATTGATTATTTGATTATGATTATAGCAGTAAAAGTTTTATCTTATACTTTCATATACGGAATCTTATTAATAATATGGATAAAAAGGAAAAAAAATCAAGGGTAATAAATTAACCAAGGTAAATTTATAAAAACACAAATAAAAACATGTTAATAATATGGATAATAAAAATAAATCCAAACTCAACCATTCACAATTTGATTAAAATTCTATTCAGCAAAGATCTAAGATTCGCAAACCCAAATCTATATGGAATCTTGAATTTAAAGATGCAATATATGAATAAAGTCATTGAATAGTAAAATTAGGCGACTTGAGCTATAGATCCCTAATTTTGGGATACTACTTTTAGGTTTCATAAAACTAAAGATAATGGGGAAACGGTATATATGCAATCAGACGTAATAAGTACCATGTAATGAAAATATTAATATAAGATTGATTTTCACATACCTTATGACTGGATTAGAATAAACTCAAAAAGAAGTAAAGCTAAATGAAAGAAAGAAAGGGAGGCGGGTTTTAATTTTGGGTTAAAAAAAGGGGCAGGATTTAATTTTTGGTAAAAAGAAGGGCGGGAAGCTTAAGAAAAAGTAAGCGGGATATTCGATTTTCATGAAATATATTTTGTGATATTCTAGAAAGTGATTGTTTTTAGATTAATTATTACAGCACTTTTGTATTGCGTTATATTCTTGAACTTGCAACACTTTATTAAAAAGTGTTGTTTTTTATATTAACAAGCAACACTTATTTTGAAAATGTCGCTCTTTTACTGTTTTTCTTAGAAAGGTAACACATTAAGGAAATGTTGATTGTAAAATGTTGCATTAGGCTCATTTTGTTGTAGTGACGCCATCTACAAGAAATGTCATCGGGACAAAAAAAGTGACGAAAGCGAGGTTGATGTGATTGAACGGGCTCGGGTCATTTACGCGGACGAGAATAGAAATGCCTCGTTTAATCACGAAAAGGCATGGAATGTTTTGAGGAAGTCCCCGAAATGGGACGCACCCGAGGTTGCCCCGGTTGATTTGACCGAGAACGAGGAAGGCGGTTCGTTTTCGATGCCGATGAACACGGACGAACTATTCCAACGAGATCAACGACCCCGCCCCGCGGGTAAAGAACGGCCCGGGAAAAAAAGCCGTTCGGAAACATCGGCGAGTACCGGAGGAAGTAACTCGTCTCGATTTGAAGACGCGGTTACCTATAACCTTCGTCTCCGTCGTGAAGCCTCGCAAAAAGCGTATGCGGCTTCGACACGCAAAGACGACACGATTGCCGAAATGGAGGAGTTGAAATTTCTCAACTATGACACCTCCAATATGGATCCCGAAACGGTCGCGTTTATAAACTTTAAAAAAGAAGAAATCAAGGCTCGTCTACGCGCAAAAATGCCGAATATCAATCAATACCGCGACGTTGAAGATTCCGAAGACTCCTCCAACTAGTAGTTTTTTTTCGTAATTTTTTTCGTAATTTTTTCGTTTTTTTTTTTTTTATTCGAAGTTGTATTTTTCTATTTTTTTAGGATTGTAATATTTATTTTTATTTATGAAATGAATTAATTTAGTTTGAAAATGTGAGAAAAAAAAAAGTGGGACCCACAAAGGGGAGTCGCTTGGAGTGATGACTCCCCTGATTTTTCCAAGTGAGTGAGTGAGTGGGTTTCGCTGACGTGGCACCCCAAAAACCCCTCACTTGGGTGATGACTCCTATTCCTCTAATGAATGATATCAATATTTATGTTTTGCTTGTTACCTACTATACAGCTTTTATTCCACACCCAAATATATATTTCAGTTTACAAATCTTAATTAGATGTTTGCATCTTCTTCTGTTCTATCTAATTTGCTTTCCAGCTATCATTTCTTCTGCAAGAAGGTTAATGAGCAGTTTCATACAACTGAAAAACGGAATTGAACAAAACCAGCTAGCTTAGAAGAAATAAAAATGATCAAGAAAACGAACATATAAGCTACAAGCCTCTTACAGAAATTATCAAAGTATCGCTTATCACACCTCATATATAGACTCACACTATATTTTTGCTACAACAATAAATTCAACTTTACCTGATGCATTGAGCTTTCAAATGGTCTGGTCTGACTCAAGTCATCATTGGAGGATTTCATAACTAGTGTATACGACGTCTATCCTAACTAAACATCAATCTGCCCGGCCAACACGAAGTACTAATATAAAACATTGTGACCATTTCCAAGCAGAAGGTTTAGTTTAATTTAACACCATAATGTCACTTGCCACTAAAACTACTCAGATTGGAACCTTTGGGTGTTAACCGAGATTGTTACTTCTATTCATTTGACGAGTTGCTTGCCTTGTTTAGAAAACCTATTTGTTCTTGGTGGGACTTGGATTTATCCTAAAGATTTTTACAGTTTACTTAATTGGAACGCACGTAACTAAACTTAAAATGATCATATCTGAGAGGGACACAACAACAGGCCTCAGCCAACTTAGCTTACCTGCTTCTTCTCATGGGCTCCAAATTACTAAACCAACTTGTAAATGTTATCTAGAACGACTAGAAGATAGAACAAAAATCATTTAAGTGAACATAACAACCACTTAATTAGGGACTCATAAAAGAAAGACTTTCCAAAGTCTCCTTACAAGTCAACATTGAAAATGCCAGTTGATGATATGGTATGATATTTCATTAAAAAAAAGACTTTCCAAAGTCTCCTTACAAAACGTTCTAACGCTTGATCGTTGAGTGATATATACTTAAAAAAACGTAATATATACATGTTTTCTCTTATACATTTACTTCACTAAAAGATCATGTGTCAAATGTCTTTATTTTTAGCTAATGAGAGAGGGTTTGTTGGTTTACAACTTTACATACAATGATTATCAATTTGCATAAACCAAAGAACCGAACAACCTACACTTAAACTTTGTTGGCAAAGTTGTAAGTATGGATGTGACTTATGGATGTGGCTTACGTATAATCGTATGTAAGATCGTTCCTCGACTTGATCTTACCAATTTGATGAGTTATGTTATTATTTAATGCCAAAATCATATGTAAGACTTTTGTCTTTTCTTCATTGTTATTATATTACTCTATACTTTTATATTTTAGTTTTAAAATATTTTACATAATTTATATGTTGCTACCATATAATGTCGTGATGGACAAAGAACATATTCGATTTTTATTTGTGCTTAAGAAATGAAGTTACTTAAAATATTAACATAGATGGGTTTTTATCTCTATTGCTTCGGAGAAAACCTACAAAACCCTACTAATGGACGCCGCCTCTATAACAAACTAATACAATACCCGTGCGTTGTCCGGATATAACGATTCAATAAACATAAATATAGTTATAAAGTCATTTCTGTATATTTTATAAAAAAAAAACTCGAAAACACTCACATTTAACAAAAATATTAGTTAACCATAGAAGCAATTACTGTAATAGTTTAATACTTACTTAATAAGCGTAGAGCCGAGACTCAATTTGTCAAATCAACTTATTTTCCCCAACAATGCTAAAGTAACTTGCTAAAATCATTGTTCATAAACCAAAAAAGGCAACATACACGGCAAAAAGATACACACAACATATTGATCATATTTAAAATTAATAACCAAACACTAACTACCAATTTACCAGTAGCATTTAATTTCCGTAGAAAATTTGACAAAAAGCTCTCATTTTTCTCTATAGACTCACGTGATCAAATACTACATTGATTGTAGGGATGAGCTCGGTATCGGTCCGTCCCGAACCCATCTCGAATTAGTGGTACCGAATATTTTTCGATCATAAATTAGTGGTACCGGTACCGTACCGATCGAACGGGATTCGGGTATCGGTACCCGTACCGGTACCGGGAAATCGGGTTTTTCTTGTTTTTTTAAGGAATTTTCCGATTTGGTACCGGTCCCGTCCCAAATTAGTGGTCCCGATTTTTTTTCACCTTATTTTGGAGTCCCGGTACCGTCCTGAACAGGATTCGAGTACCGATTCTCGGTACGGTTCCCCGAACGGTTCCGGTTCGGTTTCGAGATTCGGGACGAAATGTTCATCCCTAATTGATTGTTTCTAGAACAACAAACTTTTGTTGCTACTTCCTTCCTTCTTTACACCATGATCTACTCATAGTTAATGTAAAAGTTAGTCTTTTACATCTTGCTGTTTGAACAGCATATGCATTTCTTTTCACAATTTCATAATTTTGGAAGGAATAATAAAACATTGAACATAACTCCTTCAACACTGGCGCGGTAGCAACAAAACTCAATGAAATATGGCCTAAAATCCAACTTAGACAAGTTGGGGGTATCCGCTAGCAACCCTCATTCCATTGTTGTGAGTAAAAGAATTATATAATCCAAAAAATGCTCGCTAAAGTATGTAGAAAACAATGTACTAATATTTTTTCCAAAATCAATCGCGTAAGGATTTTTTTTACATATTCAAGAAATTTTACAACTTGTAACACCAATTTAAAATCTTCATGCATCCAAAATGTCTTCAAGCTCCATGATCAAAACATAAACCACAAATCAAACACTCTTCACAAAAATAATCAATCTTCATCCATCGTCAATGTCTTTATGCTCCATTTATTAGCATAACATAAGCTGCAAATCAAACGCCTCTTCGCATAAATAACCAACCAACGTTCAAATGTAAATTCCAAAAAAAAAACACAAACAAACGAAATACCCGTAGATCTATATTCGATGAATCACAACAGTTTATGACTTTTAGAGGTGGCAATTTCAACCCATTCGACCAAAAGTAGGTCAATTGGGTTCAATTTCATAACCTTATTGGTTGAAATGGGTTGAGCAAAAATAGAGTGATGGGTCAAATGAGCCAACCCCTTTCTTTGTGTAAAATGAAATTTGGGTCAAATGGGTTTGAGAATGGGTCAAATGGGTTTAAAAATAGGTCAGATGGTTCCTATTATTATACCAAAAACCCAATAGTGTAAAAAGTTAGTTTTTATTATTAAGTCACTGAATTTACGTTTTCGTCACTAAATTTACGTTTTCGTCAGTAAATTTACGTTTTCGTCAATAAATTTCTGTTTTGTCAGAAAATTTACGTTTTCGTCAGTAAATTTACGTATTCTTCATAAAATTTATGTTTTGTCAGAAAATTTACGTTTTCGTCAGTAAATTTACGTTTTCGTCAGAAAATTTACGTTTTCGTCAGTGAATTTACGTTTTCGTCACAAAATTACGTATTCGTCAGAAAATTTACGTTTTCGTCAGTAAATATACGTTTCCGTCAGTAAATTTACGTGTTCGTCAGAAAATTTACGTTTTCCTCAGTAAATTTACGTTTTCGTCAGTAAATTTACGTGTTCGTCAGTAAATTTACGTTTTCCTCAGTAAATTTACGTTTTCGTCAGTAAATTACATATTCGTCAGTAAATTTACGTTTCCGTCAGTAAATTTACGTTTTCGTCAGTAAATTTACGTATTCGTCAGAAAATTTACGTTTTGGTCAATAAATTTACGTTTTTGTCAGTAAAACTACGTATTCGTCAGAAAATTTACGTTTACGTCAATAAATTTACGTTTTCGTTATAAAATTTACGTTTTCGTAGTAAATTTACGTATTCGTCAGAAAATTTACGATTTCGTCAGTAAATTTACGTTTTCGTCAAAAATTTTACGTTTTCGTCAGTAAATTTACGTTTTCGTCAGCAAATTTACGTCTTCGACGGTAAATTTTCGTTTTTATCAGATAATTTATGTTTTTGTTTTCGTCAGTATATTTCGTCAGTAAATTTACGTAAGCGTAAATTTAAAGACGAAAACGTAAATTTTCTGACATAAACGTAAATTTTTGACAAAAACGTAAATTTACTGACAAAAACGTAAATTATTGACGAAAACGAAAATTTATTGAGGAAAACGTAAATATACTGACGAAAACGAAAATTTTCTGACGAATACGTAAATTTTCTGACGAAAACGTAAAGTTACTGTCTAATACGTAAATTTTTTGACGAAAACATAAATTCTCTGACGAAAACTTAAATTTTCTGACGAAAACGTAAATTTTCTGACGAAAAACGTAAATTTCTTGACGAATACGTAAATTTACTGACGAAAACGTAAATTTACTGACGAAAACGTAAATTGACTGACTAAAACGTGAATTTTCTGACGAAAACGTAAATTTTCTGACGAAAACGTAAATTTTCTGGCGAAAACGTAAATTTACTGACGAAAACGTAAATTTACTGACGAAAACGTAAACTTTCTGACGAAAACTTAAATTTACTGACGAAAACGAAAATTTACTGACGAAAACGTAAATTTACTGACGAGAACGAAAATTTACTGACGAAAACGTAAATTTACTGACGAGAACGAAAATTTACTGACGAATACGTAAATTTATTGACGAAAACGTAAATTTTCTGATGAATACGTAAATTTACTGACGAAAACGTAAAGTTTCTGGCGAAAACGTGAATTTACTGACGAAAACGTGAATTTTTTGACGAAAACATGAATTTTCTGACGAATACTTGAATTTACTGACGAAAACGTAAATTTTTTGACAAAAACGTAAATTTACTGACGAAAACGTAAATTTATTGACGAAAACGTAAATTTTCTGACGAAAACGTAAATTTACTGACGAAAACATAAAATTTTCTGACGAAAACGTAAATTTACTGACGAAACGTAAATTTACTGACGAAAACGTGAATTTACTGACTAAAACGTATATTTACAGACGAAAACGTAAATTTACAGACGAAAACGTAAATTTACTGAAGAAAACGTAAATTTACTGACGAAAACGTGAATTGTATGACTAAAACGTATATTTACAGAAGAAAACGTAAATTTACTGATGAAAACGTAAATTTACTGACGAAAACTTAGAAATACTGATGAAAACGTAAAAAGTCGATGAAAAACTTAAAACAACTGACCAAAACGTAAAAATCGAACGAATACAGATAAAAATGTTTGAACATATTAAAAGATAGGAAAATATTGTAAGTTAGTGGGTTGACCCGACCCAAACCATTTGACCCATAACCCATTTGACCCATTATTAAATAATGACTCATTTGACTCATAACCCATTTGACCCACAACCCATTTGACCCATGACCCAAACCCAACCAAACCAACCCATTTGCCACCTCTAATGACTTTATAGATGTATTAGTATTACGTCAAACTTTGAAATCTATATGAAAAATACTGGATAACACCATATTTGAGAAAAACCTTACCTTAATCAAGACATCATCTGCAACTCTGCAAGTATTCTTCTTATCCTCATATCCTGTAAATCACAGCAACCATATTATAAGAAAAAGCAAGATTAGATGAGATATTTATCAAAGAGTTTATAAGTAGACACACACAAACAAACACAAGGATACGGGAGAAAAAAAACGTAATTCACAAAGAATATCAGTTAGAGCCAGAGTGCTTAGCCATAGCAGTTGGTAGGCTATAGAAGGAATAGAGGAACGGTTCATGGAGGTGGACTGGTAAAAGAAAAGGATTGTGAGAGATCGAATATTTCTGGAGGTTTTTATAAGTCGATACATTGATAATCATTCCTAATTTACAGGCTATGAGAACTTTTTACTCAAGTTTGTTGGTATAGATAGTTTGTTGCAGCTACTTTCCTGTCCATCATACGATAATGCAATATTTTATGGTAACATACTATTTTATTCGAATGTATAAATCTTCCTCCACTTTCAACGCTAGTTTGTTACTCCTTATTAAAGATAATTTATGAATTACACGCTTGGTTTATAAAATATCACCTGATTGTTGTTGTTATGTGCCAACATTGCATTGATAAATTCTGCTAAATCCTGATAAACAAACTACAATAACACAAACAATGTAAGCAATGGATTAGAATATTTGTTTAAAATGTGTGTATATGTAAACAAACTAACACAATCTATGTTTGTGTTTTGCAGGTATCATGTGAGTGTGAGTGTGACTTGTCATGTCTTTATATAGTACTATTGAATTAAGGGATAAATTCACATTTCTAAAGTTCCGAAATTTGGTGCCAACATAGTGACCTTATCTATCGTAAAAGTATACCAGACAATGAATATGTGATGAAAAAGGTACCATATACATTTCCTGAATTGTAGTATGTAGTTTGGTAGGAGTATATACGTAACACATATAATATATAAGTCCATTTTTTGCTCAAGTTTGTTATTAAAGATAATCCTTAATTTCGATGGTCAGGATTGAACTAAAAGGTGCAATTGTAACGGTGGGGATTGAAACTAAAAATACATGACCGGCGGCAATATAATAGTAATTCTAATTCTTAACTTCTTGATCGTGATTCGTTCTATCATTACCACGTTTGATTCAATTAAGATTTTGTTTTGCATCATTGTATTGGGTTATTACGTGTATTTGATATTCGAATTAGGGCTTCTTAGGTTGAATTAGGGTTTGTTCAGCGCTACTATTAGGGTGTGTATAAATCAATCGTGTTGTATGTTTCCTCTTTGTTGAAGATTTGTTTAACATGAAAGTCGGGTAGATGGTTGCTGTGATTTTGTTTAAACCCTAATTTTTAATTAGGGTTTTTTTGTGGTGGAATTGGTTTTCTCGTATATGGAGGGTTTCAATCAGATTAATGAGGGGGGGTTCGTCGAGCTTATGGAGTGTATGAATAATGGCCATCTAGGCAGTGTTCAAGCTGCGAGTTCTGATTTGAAGAACTCACCACCAAAGGCTACTAAATTTCTTATTAAGAAAATTAGTGATGTTGCTAAGTATTTTTGTGTTTCGCTTAATTCTCTTGAGGAGATAGATGCCTTTTTTAAGGAGCTTGATGCGGGCTCAAATCAGGCATGGGAACGTTTGTCACAAGGGAGTCGTGATGGAATCATTAAGATTATTGATCAAAATTTGAGCTTTCTTGAGCAGCAAGCTGTTGAGGAGCCTATTATTAAGTCTGCGGATGTTAATAATGAGATTTGTATTGTAGCTGATGTTGTTTCTGAAGGGGTTGATGTTTATGTACCTCGAAGAGTGGTTCAAAAGGTTGGTTCTCGCTTTGAATATACATTGTATGGTTATTTTCTCGGCCAGAGATTGGCGTATCCAGTTGTTGAGTATTTTGCTAGGAGCAATTGGGATAAACTTGGGTTAAAACGAATTATGATGAATAAAAAGGGATTTTTCTTCTTCAAGTTTGATTCACAAGCTGGTTTGGAGGATGTCTTGGAAGGTGGCCCTTGGTTGATTTGCAAAAATCCTATCATTCTCAAGACATGGTCATTGGGGACTCGCTTGGTTAAATAAGAACTGACTCGCATTCCAATTTGGGTGAAATTGCATGACGTTCCAATTCAGTTTTTTAAAGAGAAAGGAATTAATTTAATTGCTTCTTTTCTTGGTAAGCCAATTATGTTTGACTCGTTTACTAGCTATATGTGCAAAGATTCATGGGGTAGGAGTAGTTTTGCTAGGTGTCTCATTGAAATTAATTGTGATATTGATTTGGTTGAGATTGTTACTATTGTTGTTTCGTCTCTTACTAGTGATGAGTATACCAAAGAAACAATCCGAGTTGAATACGAATGGAAGCCGTTGAGGTGTGATACATGCAAGATTTTTGGTCATGACATTGATTTGTGCCCAAAGAAGGTTGTGACTATTCCTAGTACTTCTACGGTTCATACTAGTGCGCCTGTTGAGACATCTAATGATGGATTTCAATTAGTGGGTAAGAAGAAAAATAGGAATAGGAAGTCCAAGTCTAAGTTTACTGGTCAGTCGGTTCAACCGAATGTCAAGTTTGTTCCCAAAGCAACTTCTAGTGAACCGAAGAAAGGTGGTACATATGTTGGTAATGCTGCATCTTCCAAGAGGAAGGAAGTAGATCTTTTTTCATTTGATAGTAATGTGACCACATCTAATTCGTACTCAACTTTAAATGAAAATGAAGAAGAGGTTGCTCTTATTTATAATGAATCGGCTAATCTTCTCAACTCTAAAACAGGTGGAAGCTCCTACTCCACTACTGTTGTTGGTTAGACTGGTTCATTATGTTATGTTCTAGGTGCACATATGTTTCTAGAAATGTAAGTGGTTATGACGTGTCATAAGCAATAGATTAGGTGGTTTATCAAGCTTATAAGCTTGAGGTTAATGCGGTATCTCAGCCACATTCCATTTGTACTTCATTTTTTTGGATAATATATTTACCGGGGAAACCCATTACCAAAAATATTAACATAGATTTAGTTTTTATATTTTGAATTTTTTATATGTTTACGTGTCATGTCTTCTTTTTCATTTCTCACTAAAAAATTTATTTAGATGTGCAAAATTAGACAAATTAATGTATTTTTCTATATTTATTATCATTATTTTTAAAGGTCATATCTTGTGAATGCGCGTTTAATATTTAATGGATATATATAAGTGTATAATGTTATAATCCATCAATCATGTTAGCAAGACAAACATTTTGATGGGACCCTATGATCTCGATTTTGTAAAGACAGATATAAAGTAAGATCTCGATCTTAACAACCTTAATACTTTACTTTCAGTTAGGTTTCATATTGTCAATAAACTACACTTTTCTAATTTTACGATGTTCTATCGCTTGATCGTTGAGTTGTATATACTTACAGAACGTAATATATACATGTTTTTTCTTATAAATTTTCTTCACTAAAAGATCATGTGCCAAATGTCTTTACATACAACGATTATCAATTTGCTTAAACCAAATAACCGAACAAGCTACACATTATTAGGATGTGCGTAAGTTATAGATAGTATTTTATACGGCCGATAGTACGTGGGCCTAAGGGGTCACACACTTTGACATCAAGATCATCTTTTATTAAGTTATACAATACAATATGGCTATATTTATTTTGTAAACTTAGTTTAATAAAAGTCTATACTTATCGGTCATTCACTACTAGAAAATTTGGCATCAGCATGTTTGCATCGCTATTTCGTCTCTAAAGCCCTACAGCGACGGAATATTAACGAATAAATTCCGTCGCAAAAAAGTCCTCGCAAGTTTTTTTATGACAAACTTAGTGACAGAAGTGTTTGAGTTCAGTGACGGATTGTTGGTCTCCATCCCCTCACTAGTTACTTTATAAAGTTACATAAATGAACTTTGCTTCGACCATAAAGTGACGGCCTGGAGACAGTTGATGTCGCTAAGAGTAACGACGAAGCAGTCGCTATTCCATCTCTAATAATCGGCCAACCATTTTTGTCGTTAGCACATCGCTACTAGAAAAATATGTATTTATCGTTAATGCACCACTAAAAGTTTTGTCTTACAACCATGACTAACTATTTGTTGCTCGAATCCAAACAATTGCATAACATATTTGAGAAAACGCGTCTCTAACTTTTTGCTATTTAAAAATATTTTCAAAATAAAATATGGCACACAAACAAATACAAGAATGATATTAGTCAAGATGACACACAAACTAATACAACAGTGATAACAAACGTATTCAAATCAAATAAAAAGCATATTCGAAGAGAACTAACATTTGTTGTTCGATAACATAAACGAAATGGAAACCAAATAATCTCTCTTACATAAAAGTTAAGAGAGCCTAAATAGATTTAAATCTTTTCATAAAGTGTAATGGTTGACGTTCAAGATGTACAACCAGTTGCATTACCTAGCTTTGTTTTGTTTGGCGGGTAACACAACTCGTGATACCATGAGCCACAAGCATAGCTTGAATTTTTTTCACGCATTTCATACTTGAGTTGTTCACACATTTTTTCTTTTACCTCTCCGCGCATTTCTTCATTGAGCTCATTATCTATTTCGTCCTTGAGCTCGACTATCATTTCTTCCTTCAATTCTTCATTTAACTCCCCACGAACGCTATCAAGACAGTTTTGGAACATACCAAATTCAAACATAAGTTTTTTGACATATAGGTTTATGGTCATACAAATATCAATCATATTCCAAAAACAAAACAAAATATATGGTCATAACAATACCACATAGACCACAAAAGTGCTACAAAAAAATCAAATATAGTAACAAATCTCTTATAACTAATATGAACCAAGTCATAAAAAGTTATTTCCTCCATTTAAGAGGTGCATGAGATTGGTTTCTATAGCTGATTATGGTTATAAACTAATTAGTTAAATTGAGCTACTCTCAATCTATCAAAAAAATTTGCTTACTGGCCCATCAAATCTAATCACATTTGTGGTTTGAATACCTCAAAAACATCCTTATGTGGTGCATTATAACATAATAAGAACATAAGTAGTTTTTTTAACAACAAGAACATAAGTAGTTATATTAAGCTTTTTCAAACATCCATGTAGCCAAAGAGTGATATAAGAGTTCTGAACTATGCTAAAGGATTTTATATATAAGAAAAAAGACTCGGGCCTACATAGAAACAAGGTGCCAACTGGTTTTCAATACTTCATGGCTATACGAGTGCCTAAAAGTTCAAAAGTTTTCAATATTTCATGCCTAGATAGATTGAAGAAGGTAAACTAACCTAGAATGTAATAAATTAAAGATATGTGATACTTTCTAGCAGTAAGAAAGGAAGGATTAAGAAACTTATATCTGTTTGTAAATAAATAAAGGAACACACCTGGACATCTTTCGACCTTGATGATAGAGCACTAGTACACCTTCTAGATCAAAGAGTTCATCAGCTGTTGGGGGCGTTTGTGTACTTATTCTTGTAAAGAAAAAATTTCAAGAATAGTCCCTATCGTTTACATTGAAAATCAATTTTCGTCCCTATTTCAAATAAGTGCACCAGTCATCCCTATCGTTTAAAATTTGGATCAAAATTCGTCCCTATCTTGGATGGGAGTTAATTTTGGTCGTTAAGTAGTATGAGATGAGGGATAATTTGGTCCTTTACTCTTTTTTTCTTTTAATTTTTTTATTTTCATTACACACAAAAATAACATACCGTCACTTTTGTTCTTTGTGAATAAAAAAACAGATCCAAAGATCTAATCCTTTCCATCTATACCATCATTTCCATATGCATACAGATCCATCATCACCTTCGAAAATCTGTATCATTTCTATCTATACCATTATCACCTTCAACCACCAACATATGCACTCAGATCCACTTTCATTTCTAAAAAATTAAAACATATACGAGACCCATATCCAAACTTCACATAAATCATTCTCAATATCACAATCATATTCCAAACAACAAATTCCATCCTTTCATTCACGTTTTTTTTAAAACGAAACCCAAATCTAGATCCCTAAGCTTTCCTTTTGTAATGACAGCGGACTCTATAACATCACCATCAAATACCTTTGTGGCTTTCACGAACTAAAGTGCAGTTGGCTTACCGAAAAAGTTCTAAAACTCGCAGAATAATTTGACCACATTCACTTCTCCTTCTTCGTAATAACCGCCTTTTCATACAAAAAATAAACCATCGACGATTTGGGGGTAACCTACCTTACCCACACTCCAATTTCTATCTTCAATTTCCATATATCTCATCATTAGCAAATTCGATTTAGGGTCTGTTTAACAAAAGTTTTTTTGAAGTTTTTTAAAATGTTAGCAACGTCTTACTTGAGCTCGATGCCAATACCCACATCAACACACCACTTGCAAACAACTCACTTACCTCTTGTTTCAAAAGCCTTAAACCATGGAACCCCAAACTCCAACTTCTGGACAAAATGGCTTGGATTGCCATTGAAGGACTCCCACCACAAGCCTGGCACGAAGCCTTATTCACTCGCATCTACACCAACCATTTAATGATGATTCGTTAAGGATGTTGTGAGGGATTTTTTGATACATAATAATGGATCGGATCTGGGTTTTAGTTTAGCATAGATGAGTGGTGATTTATGATATGTGGCTTGTGTTTTTTTTATTTTGGATGGATTTGGGTTTTAATTTAGCATAGATGAGTAGTGATTGATGATTCGGTGAGAGAGAGGGAGAGAGAGATATAGGGGCTGAGAAATATGTTTGAGAGAGAGATAAGAAATAAAAGAAAAAATATTTGTGACTTTTTAATAGAAAAGACGTAAATACCCCTCTAATAAATAGATTTAACAGACAAAATAAACGCCCATCCAAGATAGGGACGATTTTTGATCCAAGTTGTAAACGATAGGGACGACTGGTGCACTTATTTGAAATAGGGACGAAACTTGATTTTCAGTGTAAACGATAGGGACTATTCTTGAAATTTTGTCTCTTGTAAATTTGTCAAACTTTTGTAATATCTAAAAGGGATACAAAATAATACTTTGAATTTTGAACTCTGCAAAACAGATACTCAAATAATAAAAAATAGAAAACAAAAAAAAATATAAGTATAACCTTACAAATTTAATTTTATATTGAGAAATTGTACTTGAGCCAGCACAATGTTTCGACAAAATCCTTCTTTCACATTGTTCTAATTGTTGCTACCTAGTATTGATGTAAACTTAGATTGAAAAATTAAGATTAAAGTTGTTTGGTGGAATACCTAGCGTCAACTAGCAGTTTCACGTAGTTTTTTTAACTTGTTTACTTTTGATACACATATTGGGCTACATTATGACGTGTAATTGGGCTATAACATAAATAGAGTTTTATCGGGTTGAACCTGAAACCTGATAAAATATAAAAACTTAACCCCTAACCCGACCCTATAAGACTATCGGGTTTATCGGATGGATAAGCCGAGTTAGACCTGAATGAACCCGACCCTATAAGGGCTTATCGGTTCGGGTTGGATTAGATCGGGTCGACCCATATGACACCTCTACTAGCAAGCCACTAAATGTAGAGTTCAATAAGGTAATTAGGCCGCCATATCAAAGATTCTTGTAACTCGAAATGAGAGTTTCAAATAACTTAATCGATAGGTGAGGTGACATGCTGCAACTTAATATAGTAGTGAAAGGACAGCATGAGCAGGATCCTATGTTCGCTAACCTTTATAGAGTTTCTAATCAGATCAAGTGTCGCAAGCTGATTTCCCAGTGGACTTCACCAATTTGTTTCCACCTTTATCACCCAATGGAAAACCATGGCACCTACACACATGATAGAGTAAAGTTGATTCAGTTATGAAAAAATATATAACAGATCAATGACATTAAATGTTTTTTTTAACTCTCTATCACAATAGAATACGAGAGAAGATAGCATAAACTGTTAACTGCATGCTAGTCCATACAAGAAATAAAGATGACTTAAAACTAAGTTATTTTTTTCATAGAATCGGACTCTCTTAGAATTTGGTTATCATATACATATTTTTCTTCTATCAGCAAAAGGCCACTTCTTAAAAAAATAAAGGCCATGATACACTCCTTAGCGGTAATATAGTAGTTTACTCGCATTAATACTTATGATGAGAATATACTAGGGATGAGAATTTCGACCCGAATCCCCAAACTGAACCAGAACCGTACCGATTCCCGGTACCCGATCCCGTTCGGAATGGTACCGGGACTACAAAATAAGGTGAAAAAATTCAGGACCACTAATTCGGGACGGGACCGATACCGATACCTGAATCCCTTTCGGTACAGTATCGGTACCACTAATTTATGCTCGGAAAATTTTCGGTACCACTAATTCGGGACGGGACCGACACCGTGCTCATCCCTAGAATGTATATATTCTATTTTATCATAGGTAATGTCATATACAAATATAATACCAGGCGGGGTTCAAATTCATCAAAGATGCGAGTAAAACATGAAAGTAGACTGCAAAATATTTGGTTTAACGCACCTAAGACTTCTCTCTTGATTTTAAGACAAGCTTGCAGCTGTTCTGCTTCATCTCTCAAATCCTTTTGCCATTCCCTTACCAACGCACACAACACCTTTGCATTTGAACAAATTGTTGTGTAAAAACACGTGTTAAGCGATTGCCGTTGATTTAATAGTCTTTCCTAGCACTTATATGATTCTTATTTACCGTACATTTAGTAGTTTATTATCATTTTAAATTAGGGGTGTCTATAATTCGAGTTTGACCCACAAAAATTAAAAATTGAACCGAATTGAAATCGAACTAGAACCGAACTGAAAATACAATTCGGGTTTTGGGTTATAACATAACCGAACTATAAATTCTATTTTTTGGTTGGATATGGGTTTGGCAATAGGACCGAAAACCGAAGTTATACAAATATATATATATATATATATATATATATTTTATATATTTATATATGTAAAATGATTACTAAAATTTAATCTTAATATAAAAAACAATGCTTATACTTAAAACGATTTTTTTGCTAAATTTGTATATAATTATAAATATTATTTAGAAAAAATCGGATAATTTGTGTTATTCGGGTCAACCCGAAAACCGAACCGAATTTAAATTCGACTTTCGGTTCGATTCTCGGGTTGACCGAAAAAAATTCTTTTACTCGAATAAATCGAACAGCATGAGAACCGAACCTATGGACACCCCTACTTTAAATGACATATGAAATTTAGGCACACTATATGTGGACCCTTAATACCTTTTACTAGTCTATACTTTTCGATCCCAGGAGATTATGGTAATGCCTTAAAATTCATATGGGTCTAAACTAATCCAAATTTATTATAGCTCTAATTAGATGATTCTGAAAACAACTTTTTCCACAAGCAATGATAGCTTTATGCAAGACTTGTGTCAATGAATGTCAAGTAAAAACTCACATGAAGTTTAGTAACAAAAAATCAAGGAAGATGAGTAGACCATCTAGTTTATCATAAACCAAAATAGTAGCAAATTAAGGACCATGACATCACTAGATTAAGAAATCAAATAAAGGTTTTAAATCACTTTCCCACGACCAACGAATTTTATATGGCCCAATTCATACTAATATAAGTATCTAAAGATTTTTAATGGCTTTTTGGTGGTTTAGATGTGGCTGATACAAACAAAGACTTATACATATGATATATACTAAGATAAATATCTAAATACATGCATTTCTATCGTACACAGTTCGGTTCCTGTAACTGCGGTTACATGAAAATGAAAACCGAACCAACCTGTGACAAACGGGTTTTTTCGATTCTGTTTTGGTTTCTGCAGTTATTGGTTCTTCCTAGTTTCAGATCATACGAATGGCTCGGTTTGTCGATTTCTTAGATTTTTTAACACCCCTAAGTGTTGTACTGCTTTTATCAAACCAATACAAAAAGGATTTCTTACATGTAGCAAAAACGTTAAAAGAAGAACCCTAGGAAAAGTGGCTCAATTAGGTACAAACACTGATCTAGATTTAAATATGTGACAATCCGTCAATTTCAGGTCCTCATTTTAATCTCGACAATTACATATTATGTATTTACTTATTGAGGATTTTGAAATATCGGCTAACCGGGAAGGTTATTACTTGAAACTTAGCGTAAAAATATTGTTTAGATGAAAACCAACAAGGAATACGTTAGGTATCGATATTATATTCTCAAAATATCATATGAATGATTTTATTGTATCTATTTTTATTTCTAATGTTTTACGTTTTAACGAATGACGAGAACTAGTAGTGATCGTGATACCGACGGATGCCCAAAATTTTATGTTTTATTCTCGATTGTTTCGATATTTAATTATTTTCAACGTTTTCGATTTAATTACGTTTTAAGTTGTGTCGAAGCTATATTATTATATATGAAGCTTCTTAACTTTTGAAAAATATTTTTACGAAACCCGAGTCCCGTAAATATTTTCACATTTACTAATAGTCATTTTCTACCCTTTAAATTAGTTAATTGTATTTTATTCCAAAAGAAAGCACAATTGGCAAAAACTACCCTCACCTACCATATAAATTGAATTTTCTTAACCTAACAAAAACACACATAACATCATCCACCAAATTTTCACTCTCTCTCCTTTCTTTTTCTTGTCTAGCCGTGAGCCTAAACCACTCAAAACACCCAATTTTGATGATTTTAAACGTGAATCTCTTAAAACAAATTCTAGACCCTATCTTAGAGTCATAAGGTGATCATATTGCTATGAAAATTTCCCACATGCATTAAGTTTTTGTTTTTATAAATTTTGGTTGGTGAAAGAGTTGTAGATGATCATGCTTGTGATCATCTTAATCAAATTATATTGTTTTGATTATTAAATGTGTGAGAATGGTTGGATTGAATTAAAAAGTTGATTCGGTGTGAGTTGTAAAGGGTAAATTTTAGGTTGTGGGTTCAAGGCTGTTTTTGGATGACTTAAGTCTAAGTTATTGTTATACTAATAATATAGTGTTGTAGAGCTTTTCATAAGCTTCTTTTTGATATAAAAGTAGAGTTTCTAACTCCAAACGAGCGTGAAGTTACAATAGTTTGATTATCCGTGTAGCGGGAGACAAGTATCGACACAACTCGAAGTTGTTGTCGATATTTGGATCGAATCTCGGGGACTATAGAATGAGTTTTAAAAAGAGTTAAGGGCTGTTGTAAGTCTTTTAACCTAAGGTTGTGAGTCTATTTTCAAACCTGAGGGTTGGTTTTGTAAACGGAATTGTTTAGAGAGATTAAAATGGTTTTATGAGTCGAAGACGTAAAATTTTCCGCTTTTTGTAACTCAAAGATGTGTCAGGAAGAAGGCCTTAGGTGTAATATTTTCGAATGAAATTTGAACTGAGTCTTAATCGTTTAGTTGTCCCAAAGAGAATGATGATGATTATTCAACCACTCCAAAGGATAAATCCTTGGGATTCTTTAAGTGTGAAATAAATAAGGGAAATGATCGCCATTCGCCGCCCTTGGAAGGCTAGGGTGATTATTTAACCCCCCAAAAGGATAAATCCTGTAGGACTCTTTTAAGTGTGAAACAAATATGGGTGATGATCGCCTTTTACACTGCCCCTAGGAAGGCTAAGAATGATTATTCAGCTCCCTCAAAAGGATAAATCCTTTATGACTCTTTTACTTGTGAAATAAAAAGGTAATGATCGCTTGTTTCGCTGCCCTTGTAAAGCTGAGGATAATTATTCAGCGTTCCAAAGAGTAAACTCTTGGGACACTTTAAATGACGGAACCCAAAGACTATGTGGCGTTTAGATACTATGGGTTGAGACATATATGTACTCAGGTTGTTGTTTGCCTAAGTAATGTCTAAGGATTTAGGGTCACTGGGGTGCTTTATTAACAAAAATGAATCATTCCCTATTGTAGATACAAAGTGTATAGAGATCTTACTAGGATTCTAGGTGCAGACACTCTATGGGTCGAGGATAGCCATAGACTTCACAACTGTCTTCTACAGACGTTTGAGAGTGGTTACTTGTAACACCTATAAAAAAACTAAAATGCTGAATACATGTGTGATATCAGCGGTTGCAGACTAGGTTCTTTTTGTCTCCGATGATTTGGAGACACTAGACGATGGTTTATCATCAACTAGATTCTCTTGTCATCCACGAGCTTGAGAACAGAGCATGGCTTCGTTTCTTTCCTCTTCCTGATAGTTTTGGAGACTGTGTGTTGAGAAGCAGTTGAGGTTGACCCCCCTTTCAACCTCGTATCTTTTGTTGCTTTGGACTAGTTAGTGCTTTGCATAGAGGTTAAAGGCAAGGACTTATCAGAATCACCAATAGTATTCACCTTCTTAGAGGAAGGTATCAAAGACTTAGGCACAAAGGTCACTCTGTTAGCTACTTCCTTCATGTTAGCTGTTATTGGTATGTCGTTAGGTCCAATCACCTTGTAGACAGCTTCTCTGATATGATACAGCTTGAACGAAGAAATTTTAGAGCTGGTATATTTATCTCCTAAGAGATTTTCAAAGATAAGAGAGAGAAAGTGAGTATAAAAATGTTCTTTTCTCTTTCTCCATTTGTAGTCCCTCTCAACTTCTTAACTAATTTTCCGAATAGCAAGTTTCCAACATCCACATCTATACCTCAAATAAGCCCATAGGAAATCCTTTGATGAATAAAGTTCAGCTGGTCTTGTGATTCCTGCATCCCTCCCAGGCTTTTGACGATGTGTGCAAAAAGGAGTCTCCACATAGGCGAGAAGTACTTCCGCTTTAGGAGTGATCTCTTCATAACTTTAGCTAGTGAAAGGGTTGGGGTTTTTCATTGACATGATATAGGGTTGCTAATGCCTCTCTGGTTGTCTCTCTCACAATAGAGTTGAGACAATCCTCTCTATGCTTTAAACCAGCAATGGAGGAAAAATCCTCAATAGTGAGGATGAAAGTATTTTTAGAACATGAGAGGTTAAAGGATATTGTGTTATCATCAATTATTTCTACTGATTACTAGAACTCACAAAGGTATTCCTGGTAATATATGGTAGGATATTTGGTAAAACAACATCAACGTCTCACTTCTTCATGAAATTTACCAGATCTCATATGTAGATTTTGGGGCTTTTGGCCAACCAATAGAGCAATTGGATGCCAAGATGCTTTGGTTAATCTCGAAGGTAACTTTCTTTTCTTTTGCTACAACAAACTCCATTGTTGATGATGGTGATGATGATGAATAAGAGTTAGGTTTTTATGAGTATTTGAGAGAAAAAGATGAATAAAATGTGTGTAAAAAGGTTTGTTGAAAAGTAAGATGTGATCCAAAGTAAAATAAATATACTTGATTTAGGAAAACAATTGCACATTCGCATTAAATGCGTAGTGGGGTAAAACTGTCAAAAACGTGTGACCCCTTGACCTTTCAAACCAGTTTTCTCTTTGTTATCTACAAAAGTACACATTTAATATTAAGAACAGTTTTCTCATTTACATCTACAGTAACTACCTAGTTGCTTCATAAAACATTTAATATTATACTAGGCATCATTTAAAGCATTTGAATTACCAACGAGAGTTTTATCAATATTGAGCACACCCAGTTTAACAACTAGTATAGTAAAAGTGGGTTCAGCCAATGGTTTAGTAAAAAGGTCAGCTAGTTGCAATCCGGTGGGTCTAAAATGAAGCTCAATGTCACCTTTTATGAAACACGAGGTTGTTTGAAGCCGCTATGGCCATTGTATTATCAAGGGAACCTATTCAAATTGAATTTCATACTCAGCTAACTGGCTCTTCATCCAGAGCACTTGAGCACAACAACATAGCCACAGAGTTTTGCTTCTTTGCACTCAAACAGACCAATTTTCGTCCAAGGATCTGACAGCTTCCTGAGGTACTCTTTCTATCAAGGCAGCATCATGCATACTCCGAATCTGAATATGCTTTAAGAACAAAACCTGATTCTTTTGGATACCACAGACACAGAGATGGTGAACCTTTTAGGTGCATGAAAATTTTCTTAACAGCCACTAAATGGTATTCCTTTGGTTTATCTTCGTATTTTGCACATAGACATGTGGAGAATTGAATATCTAGTCGACTAGTTGTGATATATATATTAGTGACCCTATCATGCCTTTGTACATAGTCTCATTAATAAAGACCCCTAAATCAGGGCCCAAATTGTTTGGGGGAAGCATGGGGCATTAGATTGATGAAGAGTCAACTAGTCATATTTCTTGTAAAATTCTTTAACATACTTTTCTTGACAAATAGAAATCCCTTTAGGACTTTATTTAATTTAAAATCCCAAAAAGTAAGTTAATTCCTTCATCATACTCATTTCATATTTCTTAGTCATTAATTTAGCAAAATGTTTAATAAAATTAACATTGGTTGACCTAAACCCACATGACTCTAGATCGAAGCCTGGCTCTAATACTAATTGAAATTCTCTAAAATAAGACTGAAACGAATATCTAAGATTAATAACACTCGAATTACTCCTAAAATGTAACACTTTATTATTGTATAACAAGTATTACAATGTGTTATGGATCACACAGTTTTAGTGACAATGTATAAGATACCCTTTAGACAAGTGAGGATAAGTTTACTGGCAAACTCTAAGACAGAGGCACAACTCTTCTTAACTGGGTTTGAAAGAGTTATGCACTAAGTCTAACCAAGTGAACAACATATATTTTCTATTTATAGTAGTACGAGGTTGAGTAAGTTGGTGGATTGGATAGCGACTTAACAAGAACTAGCGGGGCCAAACATATTCATAGATGCTCTTATATTCTTGGTAATATGCTACATCGCATTCGGCAAACAGGGCTGACAACTGTTTGCCTCATCTTCACAACTTCGTTTTTTAGACAACTTTATTTCAAAACTACTATTTGTTCCGCTTAAATTGTTCCCGCCTAAACACTAAGAGATATCCAAAGTATACAGACTGTTAACAATATATTGCCACCCCTATTAATACTCAAACACTGAGAGTCTTTGATACATCTCAGCTGTTATCCATCACAGCTGATGCGTATCTTCAAGTAATTTTCGACTTCCTTAACAATATGTCTGACTTGTACTTCTCTGTGGTTGCTCACTAAGGTCAAAACCTCTGTGATACTTTTAACACATGCATGTCACTCAGCCACATACAAGTTAACAATACTTAGCATATTTGTGATTAAATATATGACTAAGAGAAAAAGTAATAGACATAATTTCCCAACAAATATAGATAACAAAATCGCTAAATGGATTTACCAATATTTTTTAGGATTTGTAAAAAAACACGTAGTTGATATTTATATGATTTTGAGGTTTTAAAGCATTTTGGTTTATTTTATTTTTAAATAGCCATATTCGAGCACCACAATCGTGAAATCTTAAAACCGTGAAGGAACATATTACAAAAAATAGCGCTTGCGATTTGGGATGATTTTTGGAATTTAATCCAATGTATATATGCCTTTAAATATGTGAATATTTGAACATATTGTTGTAGTTTGAGTTATATATTGTCAGCTACACTTTCTTAATTCCAAATTTCAATCGTTGTAATGTGTCGACTAGAAGATAGAAAAAAATCTTTTAAGTGAACACATAACAACCACTTGAAAAAACTAATAAAAAAAGACTTTTGAAATCACCTTACAAGTATTGGTTGAAAATTCCAGTTGATGATTGTACTAATTCGACATAGTGATATGGTGTGAAACTTCATTGAGATTTTTCAATCAAAACACACTCATTTTGATTTGTTGTTATTCAGCTCACCTTTGCCTCGTATCCAATTGTTATGACTCAAGAGTATAAAAAGACTAAGAATATGTATATGAAAACGTTGATAATGTGTCGGCTAGAACGAGTCGACCAGAAGATAGAAAAAAGGAATCATTTAAGTGAACATAACAGCCACTTAATAAATGACTCATAAAAAAAGACTTTCGAAAGTCCTTAAATGATACAGATATGAGTGTATGTATTTGACGTTAGAGCCCTTGGTGCATGCCTATATATAGCGATGATGTATGGTTTGGAGTAATATGTAGCAAATCAATATATTTGAAAACACATATATAAAAGATATCAATCAAGATTTTATATAATGGTAGTCATTCGAGTTGTTTCATTATCATATGCATGTTTAGTTACTCTCAATATAATTCGTTGTTAGTTAATTTGACATATATATCCTAATGAAATGCCGCATGCATGCAGGTCGTAAAAGTTGGAGCATGGGGGGTAATGGCGGAACTAATCAATGGTCATTCAGACTTGAAGATGGTTTTAAGTTAACTAAGATCAAAATCGTTAGCCGAGGCGGCTGCGTATGCTCCATCCGCTTCACTTACCTTGATAAAGACAAAGTCGAACACAATTCAAGACAATATGGTGGCGACGCGGATTCTGGTAGAACGGACACAGTACGTAACCATTCATATATAACATTTTGTCTATTATGTTTTTCTACATAGTACGTTACAAATGAAAGCTATATATATGTTTTTATTTCATTTAATCTAGCTTATCATTGCTGACGGGGAAAAGATAACTGGGATAAGTGGAACTGTGGGAGCATCGTATGGTGATATCACTGTTATTACGTCGTTGAGCTTTAAAGTAGGAATAAAGAACAACGGCCCATATGGGATACAGAGTGGAACTATGGGGCAACTATGGGGCGGTCCTTTGGCAACTATGGGGCGGTCCTTGACAGTTTTGGAGTCATGCTTTCTTCCAACAACTAGCAATGCTTGCCAATAAGCTTATATACAACAACATGCATGCATCATGATTCATGCATGTTGGTTAAAGTTGGTGTATGTGTCTTGTTTTAAGTATATATATGAAGCAGAGTCTGTCTGTGTCTTCTGATGATGCAAACGTACTCCTTAGCTTTCTTTATTTGCATCTATCGTTTTTTATATATTTCTTGTTATTAACTTCATGTTGTGGGATCGCAACAATGTATTATATTGAGTCGTGTACGTACTAAGTCGCGTCAAGTTTGGAATAAGCACGTACGTACCTTTGTATATCGTGCACTCGTCTCTTTGTAAAGCTTCTAATGAATGATATCAATATTTATGTTTTGCTTGTTACCTACTATACAGCTTTTATTCAACTTTACCTGATGCATTGAGCTTTCAAATGGTCTGGTCTGACTCAAGTCATCATTGGAGGATTTCATAACTAGTGTATACGACGTCTATCTTAACTAAACATCAATCTGCCCGGCCAACAGGAAGTACTAATATAAAACATTGTGACCATTTCCAAGCAGAAGGTTTAGTTTAATTTAACACCATAATGTCACTTTCAACTAAAACTACTCAGATTGGAACCTTTGGGTGTTAACCGAGATTGTTACTTCTATTCATTTGACGAGTTGCTTGCCTTGTTTAGAAAACCTATTTGTTCTTGGTGGGACTTGGATTTATCCTAAAGATTTTTACAGTTTACTTAATTGGAATGCACGTAATTAAACTTAAAATGATCATATCTGAGAGGGACACAACAACAGGCCTCGGCCAACTTAGCTTACCTGCTTCTTCTCATGGGCTCCAAATTACTAAACCATCTTGTAAATGTTATCTAGAACGACTAAACTCCGCATTTGTTTATCTTGGTTGATAAATAGTTTTTATTGTTTAGACAAACTCCGCATTTGTTTATCTTTGTCCGGAATAAAGACTGAATATAAAAGCATAAGCAGTTTTAATGATCAATGACAAGTTGAAGACTTTGCTGATAGCGTACTTTTTGCCTTAATAATGTGAAATTTGAGCTCTAAATATAAATATGTCAGTTTGATAAGTATGTGTTTACGCGGGAACGAGGCTTTGAACTTCCAGCAGGAACCTCAGATCGTGCAATGATCAAATACACAGATTTTTCTGTAGGATAAGTAGTAGGAGAGGCATTTCCTGGAATCTCTCACAAATTTGCTCAATTTGAGCAGAAAGTCAGAACTGTTATTTAATGTAAACACCTCCGTAGACCTTAGTTGTTCTATTCTATGCTAAGAATTATACTAGAGCTTTGAGAATTTACTTATGACTGGGTCAATCTGGTGCTATGTGTAACCTGTAAGTGGTGAAACATGTCAAATGATGTTAAAATAAAGGGTCAAATGGAGTATCTCAGATATATGAGCTATATGTCGTGTTGCATGCAGATACATGTGGAAGCTCGAAAGTTTGCATATCAGACGGGTGTGAAGGTGGTGGTCGTTTATGGAGGAGATTCTATATATTAATCACCAGGCAGCTGGAGTTCAAGGCTTATATTTCTCAGTTTAGACGATTAATAAGCAGATCCATGCGAGCGTTTTCCTACTGTAACCCAACCTGTATGACCCAAAAAATTTTATAGCCTGCAGCTGCAAACTTATGACTTGATTGGGTGAATATGTATTACATATGCTCTTTTGGGGTCAGGGTTTCAATCTCTTCACATTAAACATCTGGCAGGGTTAGATTTAACTGCTACGTTGGGGAAAATACAGCAAGTAATAAAATAGTTTCCTGATTTTGTAAAATTATTGTTGCTACTTATATGATAACCTTGTATATTGAACCATTTTATGGGTTTCTTTATCATCTACTTTGATATGAATCATTATTTTTTAATGGTGTTAATGGCATATCTTGTGTGGCCCAGTTACAAGAGCTGGAGAGAGGAGTTGATATTCTTGTGGACTCCAGGAAGATTGGTCGATTTGCTAGAAAGGGCAAAATTGTCGTTGAAAATGATAAAAGTATTTGGCACTTGATGAAGCAGATCGTATGCTGGATATGGGATTCGAGCCACAAATCAGAAAGATCGTGGAGCAAACTGACATACCTCCTCCATGTTTGCAAGACAAACAATTCTGTTCATTGCCCCATTTCCTAGAGAAATCCAGGTTTGATGGTTGTTTTATTTAGGTTATGCTACATATAATGTATTGTGTATCTGTGGATAACTGGATAAGTAATAAGTGGGCAAATTTGAATCATAAATATACTTTTCAAATAACTTTTTAGATAATCTTTTTTCTTTTAACTTTATAGTAACGTCCTCTGTTTTTCGCTCAAAGCTTCGTTCTAGCCGCCAATCCCTCTATTCATCATATCCATGTACCCTTGTAATGACTCTTTTCTTTGTAACCTCATCTCATCATTAAACTTCTTTATAAACGCTTCAACTCGTCGATTCAACTCATCATGTCTTGGTGATCCTTCTTTCCTCAGCGACCCTTATTTCCTCAGCTTCCCGCTCGCAACCACACAGTCCACATGATCCGTAGGGTCGCTAAGTATATCTAAATTTTTCATCGCATTAATCAAACGGTGGCAAATGGCATGGGGGTTGTGGTTCTCGAATGTGTCCGGCTTTTTTAAGTGTCGACTTAAGGGCGTTTGACGCCCATCAGTTATTGTCTTCCACGTGCTCTCTAATGTTTCGTGTTTTTTTGGGTTTGAAACTATTAACGATGGTGCACATGTTGAAACATTTGTTAGGGTACTAGAAAATTTGATATCCTAACTAATATTTCAACACGTACGAGATCATTAAAAGTTTCAAAGCGAAAAAAACACGAAACATGATAGAGCACATGGAATACGATAATTGGTGGGCGTCATATGCCCTTAAATCAACATTTAAAAAAGTCAGACACATTCGGGTACCACAACCAACATGAGCCGAAGTTAGATGATAATGCGATGAAAACGTTAGAAACAAGTAATAATCGCACGGATAGTGTGGTGGCGAGCGGGAAGATGAGGAAAGAAGGGTCGTTGGGGAAAGAAGGATCGCCAAGTCAGGATGAGTTGAATCGACGAGTTGAAACGTTTATTAAGGAGTTTAATGATAATATGAGTTTACAAAGACAAGAGTCATTACGACGGTATACGGTTATGATGAAATAGAGGTGTGGCGGTGCAAAAACCCATATGGCACTAGAACCATCTACCCCCTTCTCTTATTCTGCGTTATACGATTCCTATTTCCTTAGCGGGTCGAGATATGATGGCTTGTGCTCAGACAGGTTCAGGGAAGACAGCAGCATTTTGCTTTCCTATAATTAGGGGAATAATGAGAGTGCAAGTGCAAAAACCATATGGCCCCTTGCTCTTATTCTGTCTCCTACGAGGGAGCTCTCATGCCAGGTTTGATGGTGGCCGTCTTTTGATAAAGTAATAATCCAAACGTTATTTTGTCGCCACACGACATCATCTTTGTGTCATCTCGGCATAAAATAATAGGGAAAATTCTTGAAATGCCACACGAAAAAACCATGTCCACGCGGAAAACAAAATTTAAAAACCAAACAACGCTCACTGATCGACCAACGAGGGACCCAATGGCGCCAGTATAGCGTGTGTGCTGTGCAGCTACGGCGCGCTCTATGTGGAAAAAACGCCCAACAACCGGCTGCACTGTGCACTCTCATATTCAATCCTTAAGTTATCACTGTAGTTAAAGCAAAGGTTTTAAATATGCCATCAAAGAATCAAATGTAAGAGAAAGTGAATATCGATGCGTTCTTTATTGAAATGTAGCCTCGCCAAGATGGTCGGTTGTCGTTATGGACTTCACACCTAAAGCGAGTTTTATAGGCAGTACATGTATTATTGACGATAAAAGGTTCCACTGAAGGAACTGATCATGAAACTTTACCAAACCACTGCCCCTTTTGTTTCACCGATACCAGAAATTTGCTGATAGAAAACGGGTCAAATGGGTCGAGAGGGTCTCCCACGGTATATATATCACTTTATTTGGCACACACAAAGTGAAATTTTATGGACTTAAAATTAATAGTCGTGAGATAGGATCGAACTCGGGATCGCGGGATTGCACACATAACGTAAAGGGTTAAATTATTTATTAAATATATTATATATATATTTATTAAATCAAACCAAAGCTTAACTAACGATCGTTAATAAATAATAGTTAAGTTATAACGACCGTTATGGAATTAAATAGAAGCTAAAAGAAGAAGGAAAAAAATTACACATAACACCCCTTGGTGGGGTGTTAACCGCCGACTTATAGAGGGGGCAAAGGGGAACTTCGGTTTCCTTATTTGTTTATAACTTGGAGCCCAAGGATTGTCAAGGCTATATAAACAAACCCCAAACCTCATAATTTTTTAATCCCTCTTTCTTTTCTTCTCCTTTGATCGCCGGCCATACACACCCAACTTAGGGTTTCGTTTGGTTTTCGATTAAATTTATTTTATCTAGTCCTAGCCCCTCTCTAGGGTTGTTGGGTAGATATTCCATAAGCGTTGAAGCTCGGTTTATTCGTGCTAGACTCATGGTTAACTCGCCGTATTACGTGTGTACAAGAACGTGATATAATCTTCCTTTAGATTATATTCTTGGTAGTGTTCATAATAAACCCTAGTTGCCGTTCGTTCCGTCGTCTTGTGGATCTTGCTAGGATAAAGGTATGTAACCCTAATCTTGATTAATATAATTGTGTTAAATTAATGATCTTGTTAGTCGCTTCCGCTATGCGTTCTTTGATCCATATTAGGGTTTTAAATAATTGTTATGAACTATATAAACCATCAGTGGCATCGAGAGCCGTTTTAACATGATTATAATTATCAAGATCTAAAGTTTTTTAACTAATATTGATTTGTGTTAAAAATTACATGTTGTTTTTTAGGTTTTATAAAAATTAGGGTTTTGTTTTTTATTGTTTTTTAAAATTGGCTATGCCGATTTTTTTTATAAATTTTTTTTTGTAAACCCTAAAATTACATGGTAATTAACATTAGATGTATGCATGAATTAATTGTTATGTCATGCGTGGTTACGATCCGTAGTGATTTAATTAAATTGTTAAGTGATTTGGGTGGAATTTTGATGAATTGCATGATTAATTGTTATGTTGTGTAAATTCATGTTTCGATCCATAGAGATTTAATTGTTAAAATATGTGGGAGATCCGTGATGAACATGCATGTTTTTCATGGATCATATGTTTATGTGGTAATTGTTACGTGTTTTGCTACATGCTTTATTTGATTCAATAAATCTAAAATTAGGGAAGACTTTTATATGAATATAAAAACCTAGATTTGATATTATTTATTGAATAAATCGTATGCATGCGGCTATTTGATTTATTTATTGCACATATAAATTGTTATTATGTGTTTATGATTTAGTTTTTTTTTATACCTACTTGTTTTCATACGTTTTATATTGATTGTATTTTGTAAACAAGGGTAATTTTTTGCAAGAAAAATTAATATGGACTAAATCATATCAAAATAAATGAATTGTTTTGAGATCTAAATTACATATGATTTGCGTTGATTAGAATTGCAATAGAAACTTAACGGCCTACTCAATTATGACAAACTATAAAGTGGGTATAACGCACCGCTGGTCATGTACCCGGTTAAGGAAGGAGGTGTTATGCTTCAGCGCTGACCAAATTCCCGGCTCGCCTGTGCGTGAAATTGGTATTACCTACGGTTGTTATTGGTACAATTCTTTAAGGTTGATTTAACTACATTAATTCACATCCGAAACACAATGAATAAGGTTATTGCTTTGTGCTATAACTAAGTTCTAGAAAAAGTACGGTGTGAATTTAGTTGTGTGTAAAATCTTTAATTGGTTTAACCAATACCTCAACTTGTAAGTATATGATGAACTTTTAGTCTCAACAAAAAGTTTACTAAACGTTTTATTAAACTTATGTTATGGAGATGTATGCATGCTTCTCCATACATGATTTTGACACCAAAATCTATAACCTAAAATTTAAGTCATATGCCCACTAATTGACGAACATTTGAAGTTAAAATTGTCGTCATATAAGATATCGGACGATGTTGTAATGGAGAGAAAACTTAATGACCGAATAAGATTGTTTTACGTTCCTAGGATTGTAGGTGAAGTAGGATCTTAAGAATATACTCCGTACTTGATATTTATATGATTTTGAGGCTTTAAAGAATTTTGCTTTAGTTGTTTTTTGAGCACCACAATCAAATCTTAAAACCGCTTGCGATATGGGACGATCTTTGGAATTTAATCGAACGTAAATATGCTTTTAAATATGTGAATATTTGAACATATTGTTGTAGTTTTAGTCATATATATTTACAACTACACTTTTCTTAATTATAATTTTCAATCGTTGATAATGTGTCGGCTAGAACGAGTCGACCAGAAGATAGAAAAAAAGAATCATTTAAGTGAACATAACATAACAGCCACTTAATAAATGACTCATAAAAAAGACTTTCGAAAGTCCTTAAATGATACAGATATGAGTGTATGTATTTGACGTTAGAGCCCTTGGTGCATGCCTATATATAGCGATGTATGGTTTGGAGTAATATGTAGCAAATCAATATAATTGAAAACACATATATAAAAGATATCAATCAAGATTTTATATAATGGTAGTCATTCGAGTTGTTTCATTATCATATGCATGTTTAGTTACTCTCAATCCGTTGTTAGTTAATTTGACATATATATCCTAATGAAATGCCGCATGCATGCAGGTCGTAAAAGTTGGAGCATGGGGGGGTAATGGCGGAACTAATCAATGGTCATTCAGACTTGAAGATGGTTTTAAGTTAACTAAGATCAAAATCGTTAGCCGAGGCGGCTGCGTATGCTCCATCCGCTTCACTTACCTTGATAAAGACAAAGTCGAACACAATTCAAGACAATATGGTGGCGACGCGGATTCTGGTAGAACGGACACAGTACGTAACCATTCATATATAACATTTTGTCTATTATGTTTTTCTACATAGTACGTTACAAATGAAAGCTATATATATGTTTTTATTTCATTTAATCTAGCTTATCATTGCTGACGGGGAAAAGATAACTGGGATAAGTGGAACTGTGGGAGCATCGTATGGTGATATCACTGTTATTACGTCGTTGAGCTTTAAAGTAGGAATAAAGAACAACGGCCCATATGGGATACAGAGTGGAACTCCTTTCACATTGCCTGTAGCTTTGGGTGACGTTTCTGGATTCTTTGGCAACTATGGGGCGGTCCTTGACAGTTTTGGAGTCATGCTTTCTTCCAACAACTAGCAATGCTTGCCAATAAGCTTATATACAACAACATGCATGCATCATGATTCATGCATGTTGGTTAAAGTTGGTGTATGTGTCTTGTTTTAAGTATATATATGAAGCAGAGTCTGTCTGTGTCTTCTGATGATGCAAACGTACTCCTTAGCTTTCTTTATTTGCATCTATCGTTTTTTATATATTTCTTGTTATTTACTTCATGTTGTGGGATCGCAGCAATTAATGTATTATATTGAGTCGTGTACGTACTAAGTCGCGTCAAGTTTGGAATAAGCACGTACGTACCTTTGTATGTCGTGCACTCGTCTCTTTGTAAAGCTTCTAATGAATGATATCAATATTTATTTATGTTTTGCTTGTTACCTACTATACAGCTTTTATTCAACTTTACCTGATGCATTGAGCTTTCAAATGGTCTGGTCTGACTCAAGTCATCATTGGAGGATTTCATAACTAGTGTATACGACGTCTATCTTAACTAAACATCAATCTGCCCGGCCAACACGAAGTACTAATATAAAACATTGTGACCATTTCCAAGCAGAAGGTTTAGTTTAATTTAACACCATAATGTGACTTGCAACTAAAACTACTCAGATTGGAACCTTTGGGTGTTAACCGAGATTGTTACTTCTATTCATTTGACGAGTTGCTTGCCTTGTTTAGAAAACCTATTTGTTCTTGGTGGGACTTGGATTTATCCTAAAGATATTTACAGTTTACTTAATTGGAATGCACGTAATTAAACTTAAAATGATCATATCTGAGAGGGACACAACAACAGGCCTCAGCCAACTTAGCTTACCTGCTTCTTCTCATGGGCTCCAAATTACTAAACCAACTTGTAAATGTTATCTAGAACGACTAGAAGATAGACCAAAAATCATTTAAGTGAACATAACAACCACTTAATTAGGGACTCATAAAAAAAGACTTTCCAAAGTCTCCTTACAAGTCAACATTGAAAATGCCAGTTGATGATATGGTAATTTCATAAAAAAAAAGACTTTCCAAAGTCTCCCTACAAAACGTTCTAACGCTTGATCGTTGAGTGATATATTCTTACAAAACGTAATCATTTAAGTTAACATGTTTTCTCTTATACATTTACTTCACTAAAAGATCATGTGTCAAATGTCTTTATTTTTAGCTAATGAGAGAGGGTTTGTTGGTTTACAACTTTACATACAATGATTATCAATTTGCATAAACCAAAGAACCGAACAAGCTACACTTAAACTTTGTTGGCAAAGTTGTAAGTATGGATGTGACTTATGGATGTGGTTGTAAGCTACACGTAACCGAACAGGATCGTATAATCGTATGTAAGATCGTTCCTCGATTCGATCTTTACCAATTTGATGAGTTATGTTATTATTTAATGCCAAAATCTTATGTAAGACTTTTGTTTTTTCTTCATTGTTATTATATTACTCTATACTTTTATATTTTGGTTTTAAAATATTTTACATGATTTATATGTTGCTACCATATAATGCCGTGATGGACAAAGAACAGATTCGAATTTTATTTGTGCGTAAGAAATGAAGTTACTTAAAATATTAACATAGATTTAGTTTTTATATTTTGAATTTTTTATTTGTTTACGTGTCATGTCTTCTTTTTCATTTTTCGCTAAAATTTTTATTTAGATGTGCAAATTTAGACAAAATAATGTATTTTTCTATATGTATTATCATTATTTTTAAAGGTCATATCTTGTGAATGCGCGTTTAATATTTAATGGATAATATATAAGTGTATAATGTTATAATCCATCAATCATGTTAGCAAGACAAACACTTTGATGGGACCCTATGATCTCGATTTTGTAAAGACAAATATAAAGTAAGATCTCGATCTTAACAACCTTAATACTTTACTTTCAGTTAGGTTTTATATTGTCAATAAACAACACTTTTCTAATTTTAAGATGTTCTATCGCTTGATCGTTGAGTTGTATATACTTACAGAACGTAATATATACATGTTTTTTCTTATAAATTTTCATCACTAAAAGATCATGTGCCAAATGTCTTTACATACAACGATTATCAATTTGCTTAAACCAAATAACCGAACAAGCTACACATTGTTAGAATGTGCCTAAGTAATAGATAGTATTTTATACAGCCGAGAGTACGTGGGCCTATGGGGCCACACACTTTGACATCGAGATCATCTTTTATTAAGTTATACAATATAATATGGCTATATTTATTTTGTAAACTTAGTTTGATAAAAGTTTATACTTATCGGTCATTCACTACTAGAAAATCTGGCATCAACATGTTTTCATCGTTATTTCATCCTTAAAACCCTACAGCGACGGAATACTAAGGAATAAATTCCGTCGCAAAAAGGTCTCGCAAATTTTTTGTGACAAACTTAGTGACAGAAGTGTTGGAGTTCAGTGACGGATTGTTGGTCTCCAGCCCCTCACTAGTTACTTTATAAAGTTACATAAATGAACTTCGCTTCGACCATAAAGGGACGGCCTGGAGACAGTTTATGTCACTAAGAGTAACGACGAAGGAGTCGCTATTCCATCTCTAATAATCGGCCAACCATTTTTGTCATTAGCACATCGCTACTAGAAAAATATGTATATATCGTTAATGCACCGCTAAAAGTTTTGTCTTAAAACCATGACTAACTATTTGTTGCTCGAATCCAAACAATTGCATAGCATATTTGAGAAAACGCGTCTCTAACTTTTTGCTATTTAAAAATATTTTCAAAATATGGCACACAAACAAATACAAGACTAATATTAGTCAAGATGACACACAAACTAATATAACAGTGATAACAAACGTATTCAAGTCAAATAAAAAGCATATTCGAAGAGAACTAACATCTGTTGTTCGATAACATAAACGAAATGGAAACCAAATAATCTCTCTTCCATAAAGTTAAGAGAGCCTAAATATATTTAAATCTTTTCATAAAGTGTAATGATTGACGTTCAAGATGTACAACCAGTTGCATTACCTAGCTTTGTTTTGTTTGGCGGGTAACACAACTCGTGATACCATGAGCCACAAGCATAGCTTAAATTTTTGCACGCATTTCATACTTGAGTTGTTCAAATATTTTTTCTTTTACCTCTCCGCGCATTTCTTCCTTGAGCTCATTATCCATTTCGTCCTTGAGCTCGACTTTCATTTCTTCCTTCAATTCTTCATTTAACTCCCCACGAACGCTATCAAGACAGTTTTGGAACATACCAAATTCAAATATATGTTTTTTGACATATAGGTTATGGTCATAGAAATATCAATCCTATTCCAAAAACAAAACAAAATATATGGACAAAACAATACCACATAGACCACAAAATTGCTACAGAAAATTCAAACATAGTAACAAATCTCTTATAACTAATATGAACCAAGTGATAAAAAATTATTACCTCCATTTAAGAGGTGCATGAGATTGGTTTTTATAGCTGATTATGGCTATAAACTAATCAGTTAAATTGAGCTACTCTCAATCTATCAATAACAAATTGCTTACTGGCCCATCAAATCTAATCACATTTGTGGTTCGAATACCTCAAAAACATCCTTATGTGTTGCATTATAACACAATAAGAACATAAGTAGTTTTTTTAACAACAAGCATATAAGTAGTTATATTAAGCCTTTTCAAACATCCATGTAGCCAAAGAGTGATATAAGAGTTCTGAACTATGCTAAAGGAGTTTATATATAAGAAAAAAGACTCGGGCCTACATAGAAACAAGGTGCCAACTGGTTTTTAATACTTCATGGCTATACGAGTGCCTAAAAGTTTAAAAGTTTTCAATATTTCATACCTAGCTAGATTGAAGAAGGTAAACTAACCTAGAATGTAATAAATTAAAGATGTGAGATACTTTCTAGCAGTAAGAAAGCAAGGATTGAGGAACTTGTAGCTGTTTGTAAATAAATAAAGGAACACACCTGAACATCTTTCGAACTTGAGTATAGAGCACCAGTACACCTTGTAGCTCAAAGAGTTCATCAGCTGTTGGGGGCGTTTGGGTACTTATTCTTGTAAATTTGTCAAACTTTTGTAATATCTAAAAGGAATACAAAATAATACTTTGAATTTTGAACTCTGCAAAGCAGATACTCAAATAATAAAAAATAGAAAACACAATTAAAAAAATATAAGTATAATCTTACGAATTTTCTTTTATATTGATAAATTGTACTTGAGCCAGCACAATGTTTCGACAAAAATCCATCTTTCACATTGTTCTGATTGTTGCTACCTAGTATTGATGTAAACTTAGATTGAAAAATTAAGATTAAAGTTGTTTGGTGGGATACCTAGCTCAACTAGCAGTTTCATGTAGTTTTTTTTAACTTGTTTATATTTAATAAACATACTGGGCTACATTATGACGTGTAATTGGGCTATAACATAAATAGAGTTTTATCGGGTTGAACCCGAAACATGATAAAATATAAAAACTTAACCCCTAACCCGACCCTATAAGACTATCGGGTTTATCGGGTGGATAAGCCGAGTTAGACCTGAATGAACCCGACCATATAAGGGCTTATCTGTTCGGGTCGGATTGGATCGGGTCGACCCATATAACACCCCTACTAGCAAGCCACTAAATGTAGAGTTCAATAAGGTAAGTATGCCGTCATATCAAAGATTCTTCTAACTCGCAATGAGAGTTTTAAATAACTTAATCGATAGGTGAGGTAACATGCTGCAACTTAATATAGTAGTGAAAGGACAGCATGAGTAGGATCCTATGTTTGTTAACCTTTATAAAGTTTCTAATCAGATCAAGCGTCGCAAGCCAATTACCCAGTGGACTTCACCAATTTGTTTCCACCTTTATCACCCAATGGAAAACCATGGCACCTACACACATGATAGAGTAAAGTTGATTCAGTTATGAAAAAATATATAACAGATCAATGGCATTAAATGTTTTTAAGCTCTCTATCACAATAGAATACGAGAGAAGATAGCATAAATTGTTAACTGCATGCTAGTCCATACAAGAAATAAATATGACTTAAAACTAAGTTAATTTTTTTCATAGAATCGCACTCTCTTAGAATTTGGTTATCGTATACATATTTTTCTTCTATCAGCAAAAGGCCACTTCTTAAAAAAACAAAGGCCATGATACACTCCTTAGCGGTAATATAGTAGTTTACTCACATTAATACTTATGATGAGAATATAATAGGGATGAGAATTTCGACCCGAATCCTCAAACCGAACGTGAACCATCCCGAAACCGGTACGGTTACCCGAATCCCGTTTGGAACGGTACCGGAATTACAAAATAAGGTGAAAAAAATTCAGGACCACTAATTCGGGACGGGGCCGGTACCAAATCGGAAAATTTCCAAAAAAACAGAAAAAACCCGATTTCCCAATACCCGAATCCCATTCGGTACGGTACCGGTACCACTAATTTATGCTCGGGAAATATTCGGTACCACTAATTCGGGACGGGACCGAAACCGTGCTCATCCCTAGAATATACATATTCTATTTGATCATAGGTAATGTCATATACAAATATAATACCATGCGGGGTTCAAATTCATCAAAGATGCGAGTAAAACTTGGAAGTAGACTGCAACATATTTGGTTTAACGCACCTAAGACTTCTCTCTTGATTTTAAGACAAGCTTGCAGTTGTTATGCTTCATCTCTCAAATCCCTTTGTCATTCCCTTACCAACGCACACAACACCTTTGCATTTGAACAAATTGTAGTGTAAAAACACGTGTTAAGCGATTGCCTTTGATTTAATAGTCTTTCCTAGCACTTATATGATTCTTATTTATCGTACATTTAGTAGTTTATTATCATTTTAAATTAGGGATGTCTATAATTCGGGTTTGACCCACAAAAAAAATTGAACCGAATTGAATCGAAGTAGAACTAAACCGAAAATACAATTCGGGTTTTGGGTTATAACATACCCGAACTATAAATTCGATTTTTAGGTTGGATATGGGTTTGGCAATAGAACCGAAACCGAAGTTATACAAATATATATATTTTCTATATATTTATATATGTAAAATGATTACTAAAATTTAATCTTAATATAAAAAACAATCCTTATACTTAAAATATTTTTTTTGCTAAATTTGTATATAATTATAAATATTTTTTAGAAAAAATCGGATAATTTATGTTATTCGGGTCAACCCGAAAACCGAACCGAATTTAAATTTGGCTTTCGGTTCGATTTTCGGGTTGACCCAAAAAATTTCTTTTACTCGAGTAAACCGAACAACCTGAGAACCGAACCGATGGACACCCCTATTTTAAATGACATATGAAATCTAGGCACACTATATGTGGACCCTTAATACCATTTACTGGTCTATACTTTTCGATCCTAGGAGATTATGGAAATGCCTTAAGATTCATATGGCTCTAATCTACTCCAAATTTGTTATAGCTCTAATTATATGATTCTGATAACAACTTTTTCCACAAGCAATGAATAGTTTTATGCAAGACTTGTGTCAATGAATGTCAAGTAAAAACTCACATAAAGTTTACTAACAAAAAATCAATGTAGATGAGTAGACCATCTAGTTTATCATAAACCAATATAGTAGCAAATTAAGGACCATGACATCACCAGATTAAGAAATCAAATAAAGTTTTTAAATCAGTTTCCCACGACCAACGAATTTTATATGACCCAATTCATACTACGATAAGTATCTAAAGATTTTTTTAAGGGCTTTCTTGTGGTTTCGATGTAGCTGATACAACCAAATACTTATACATATGATATATACTAAGATAAATATCTAAGTACATGCATTTCTATCGTACACACTTCTGTTCCTGTAACTGCGGTTACATGAAAATGAAAACCGAACCAACCTGTGACAAACGGGTTTTTTCGATTCTGTTTTGGTTTCTGCAGTTATTGGTTCTTCCTAGTTTCGGATCATACGAATGGCTCGGTTTGTCGATTTCTTTGATTTTTTAACCCCCCTAAGTGTTGTACTGCTTTTATCAAACCAATACAAAAAGGATTTCTTACATGTAGCAAAAACGTTAAAAGAAGAACCCTAGGAAAAGTGGCTCAATTAGGTACAAACACTGATCTAGATTTAAATATGTAACAATCCGTCAATTTCAAGTCGTTATTTTAATCTCGAAAATTACATATTATGTATTTACTTATTGAGGATTTTGAAATATCGGCTAAACGGGAAGGTTATGACTTGAAACTTAGCGTAAGAATATTGTTTAGATGTAAACCGACAAGGAATACGTTAGGTATCGATATTGTATTCTTAAAATATCATATGAATGATTTTATTGTATCTATTTTTATTTCTCGTATTTTACGTTTTAACGAATGACGAGAATTATTAGTGATCGTGATACCAACGGATGCCCAAAATTTTATGTTTTATTATCGATTGTTTTGATATTTAATTGTTTTCAACGTTTTCGATTTAATTACGTTTTAAGTCGTGTCAAAGCTATATTATTATATATATGAAGCGTCTTAACTTTTGAAAAGTATTTTTACGAAACTCGAGTACCGTAAATAATTTCACATTTACTAATAGTCATTTTCTACCCTTTAAACTAGTTAATTGTATTTTAGTCCAAAAGAAAGCACAATTGGCAAAAACTACCCTCACCTACCATATAAATTGAATTTTCTTAACCTAACAAAAACACACATAACATCATCCACAAAATTTTCACTCTATCTCCCTTCTTTTTCTTGTCTAGCCGTGAGCCTAAACCACCCAAAACACCCAATTTTGATGATTTTAAACTTGAATATCTTAAAACAAATTCATGATCCTATCTTAGAGTCACAAGGTGATCATATTGGTATGAAAATTTCTCACATGCATTAAGTTTTTGTTTTTATAAATTTTGGTTGGTGAAAGACTTGTAGATGATCATGCTTGTGATCATCTTAATCAAATTATATTGTTTTGATTATTAAAAGTGTGAGTTTTTTATTTTGATATTGATTTAGGTGACATGCAAGTGCTGGGATTGAAAGTAAATGATATTAGGATGTTAGAATTAGTAGGAGAATGGTTGGATTGAATTAAATAGTTGATTTAGTGTGAGTTGTAAAGGGTAAATTTTAGGCAGTGGGTTCAAGGCTGTTTTTGGATGACTTAAGTCTAAGTTATTCATAAGCTTCTTTTTTTTATATAAAGTAGAGCTTCTAACTCCAAACGAGCGTGAAGTTATAATAGTTTGATTATTCGTATACCGGGTGACGAGTATCAACACAACTCGAAGTTGTTGTCGATATTTGGATCGAATATCAGAGACTATGAATGAGTTTTAAAAAGAGTTAAGGGCTATTGTAAGTCTTTTAACCTAAGGCTGTGAGTCTATTTTCAAAACCGAGCGTTGGTTTTGTAAACGAAATTATTTAGAGAGATTAAAATGGTTTTATGAGTCGACGGCGTAAAATTGTCTGGTTTTTATAACTCAAAGATGTGTCGGGCAGAAGGCCTTAGGAGTAATATTTTTGGATGAAATTTGAACTGAGTCTTAATCGTTTAGTTGTCCCAAAGAGGCTGATGATTATTATTCAACCACTCCAAAGGATAAATCCTTGGGATTCTTTAAGTGTGAAATAAATAAGGGAAATGATCGCCATTCGCCGCCCTTGGAAGGCTAGGGTGATTATTCAACCCCCCAAAAGGATAAATCCTATAGGAATCTTTTAAGTGTGAAACAAATATGGGTGATGATCGCCTTTTACACTACCCCTAGGAAGGCTAAGGATGATTATTCAGCTCCCTCAAAAGGATAAATCCTATAGGACTCTTTTACTTATGAAATAAAAAGGTGACGATCGCCTGTTTCGCTGCCCCTAGAAGGCTGAGGATGATTATTCAGCATTCCAAAGAATAAATTCTTGGGATACTTTTAATGATGGAACCCAAAGACTCTGTGACGTTCAGATACTATGGGTTAAGACATATATGTACTCAGGTTGTTGTTTGCCTAAGTAATGTCTAAGGATTTAGGGTCACTGGGGTGCTTTATTAACAAAAATGAATCATTCTTACTGTAGATACAAAGTGTACAAAGATCTTAATAGGATTCTAGGTGCAGACACTCTATGGGTCGAGGATAGCCCTAGACTTCACCACTGTCTTCTATAGACGTTTGAGAGTAGTTGCTTGTAAAACCTATAAAAAAAACTAAAATGCTGAATACATGTGTGATATCAGCGGTTGCAGACTGGGTTCCTGTTGTCTCTGATGATTTGGAGACACTAGACGCTGGTTGATCATCAACTAGATTCTCTTATCATCCACGAGTTTGAGAACAGAGCGTGGCTTCGTTTCTTTCCTCTTCCTGATAGTTTTGGAGACTGTGTGTTGTGAAGCAATTGAGGTTGACCTCCCTTTCAGCCTCGTATCTTTTGTTGCTTTGGACTACTTAGTGCTTTGCATAGAGGTCAAAGGCAAGGACTTATCAGAATCACCAATAGTATTCACCTTCTCAAAGGAAGGTATCAAAGACTTAGGCACAAAGGTCACTCTGTTAGCTACTTCCTTCATGTTAGCTGTTATTGGTACGTCGTTAGGTCCAATCACCTTGTAGACAGCTTCTCTGAAATGATACGGCTTGAAAGAAGAAAGTTTAGAGCTGGTATATTTATCTCCTAAGATATTTTCAAAGATAAGAGAGAGCAAGTGAGTATAAAAATGTTCTTTTCTCTTTCTCCATCTGTAGTCCCTCTCAACTTCTTAACTAATTTTCCGAATAGAAAGTTTCCAACATCCACATCTATACCTCAAATAAGCCCATAGGAAATCCTATAATGAATAAAGTTTAGTTGGTCTTGTGATCCCTGCATTCCTCCCAGGCTTTTGACGATGTGTGCAAAAAGGAGTCTCCATAGAGGCGAGAAGTACTTCAGCTTTAGCGGTGATCTCTTCATAACTTCAGATGGTGAAAGGGTTGGGGTTTTTCATTGACATGATATAGGGTTGCTGATGCCTCTCTGATTGTCTCTCTGGCAATAGAGTTGAGACAATCCTCTCTATGCTTTAAACCAACAATGGAGGAAAAATCCTTAATAGTGAAGATGAAAGTATTTTTAGAACATGAGAGCCTAAAGGATATTGTGTTATCATCAATTATTTCTACTCAGTACTAGAACTCACAAATGTATTCCTGGTAATATACGGTAGGATATTTGGTAAAACAGCATCAACGTCTCACTTCTTCATGAAATTCACCAGATCTCATATGTAGAGTTTGGGCTTTTGGCCAACCGATAGAGCTATTGGATGCCAAGATGCTTTGGTTAATCTCGAAGGTAACTTTCTTTGCTTTTGCTACAACAAACTTCATTGTTGATATAATGATGGTGATGATAATGAATAAGAGTTAGGGTTTTATGAGTATTTGAGAGAACAAAATGAATAGAATGTGTCTGAAAAGGTTTGTTGAAAAGTAAGATGTGATCCAAAGTAAAGTAAATATACTTGATTTAGAAAAACAATTTCACATTCGCATTAAATGCGTAGTGGGGTAAAACTGTCAAAAATATGTGATCCCTTGACCTTTCAAACCAGTTTTCTCTTTGTTATCTAAAAAATTACACATTTAATATTAAGAACATTTTTCTCATTTACAACTATTGTAACTACCTAGTTGCTTCATAAAACATTTAATATTATACTAGGCATCATTTAAAGCATTTGAATTATCAGCGAGAGTTTTATCAATATTGAGCATACCCAATTTAACAACTAGTATAGTAAAAGTGGGTTCAGCCAATGTCTTAGTAAAAAGGTCAGCTAGTTGCAATTTGGTGGGTCTAAAATGAAGCTCAATGTCACCTTTTATGAAGCACGAGGTTGTTTGAAGCCTCTATGACACCTATTCAAATTGAATTTAATACTAAGCTAATTGGCTCTTCATCCAGAGCACTTGAGCACAACAACCCTCAGATACAACATACTTAGCTTCAATTGAAGACATAGCCACAAAGTTTTGCTTCTTTGCATTCCAACAGATCAATTTTTGTCCAAGGATCTGACAGCTTCCTAAGGTACTCTTTCTATCTAGGCAGCATCATGCATACTCCGAATCTGAATATGCTTTAAGATCAAAACCTGCTTCTTTTGGATACCACAGAACCATAGATGGTGAACCTTTTAGGTGCCTGAAAATTTTCTTAACAACCACTAAATGGTATTCCTTTTGTTTATCTTGGTACTTTGCATAGAGACATGTGTAGAATTGAATATCTAGTCGACTAGTTGTGATATACATCAGTGACCCTATCATGCCTTTGTACATAGTCTCATTAATAGAGACCCCTAAATCAGGGCCCAAATTGTTTGGGGGAAGCATGGGGCATTAGACCGATGAAGAGTCAACTAGTCATATTTCTTGTAAAATTCTTTAACATACTTTTCTTGACAAATAGAAATCCCTTTAGGAATTTTTTTAATTTGAAAACCCAAAAAGTAAGTTAATTCCGTCATCATACTCATTTTATATTTCTTAGTCATTAATTTAGCAAAACGTTTACTAAAATTGACATTGGTTGACCTAAACCCACATGACTCTAGATCGGAGCCTGGCTCTAATACTAATTGGAATTCTCTAAAACACGACTGAAACGAATATCTAAGATTAATAACACTCGAAATACTACTAAAATGTAAGACTTTATTATTGTATAACAAGTATTACAATGTGTTATGGATCACACAGTTTGAGTGACAATGTATGAGACACCCTTTGGACAAGTGATGATAAGTTTACTGGCAAACTCTAAGACAGAGGCACAACTCTTCTTAACTGGGTTTGAAAGAGTTAATGCACTAAGTCTAACCAAGTGAACAACATTTACTTTATGCTATATTTTCTATTTATAGTTGTACGAGGTTGAGTAAGTTGGTGGAGTGGATAGCGACTTAACAAGAACTAGCGGGGCCAAACATCTTCATAGATGCTCTTATATTCTTGGTAATATGCTACATCGCATTCGGCAAACAGGGCTGACAACTGTTTGCCTTATCTTCACAACTTCGTTCTTTAGGCAACTTTATTTCAAAACAACTATTTGTCCCGCTCAAATAGTTCCTGCCTAAACGCTAAGAGATATCCAAAGTATACAGAGTGTTAACAATATATTGTCACCCCTATTAATACTCAAACACTGAGAGTCCCTGATACATATCAGCTGTTATCCATCACATCTAATGCGTATCTTCAAGTAATCTTCGACTTCCTTAACAATATCTCTGACTTGTACTTCTCTTTGGTTGCTCACTAAGGTCAAAACCTCTGTGAGACTTTTAACACATGCATGCCACCCAGCGACATACAAGTTTACAATACTGAGCATATTTGTGATTAAATATATGACGAAGAGAAAAACTAACAAAAATAATTTCCCAACAAATATAGATAACAAAATCGCAAAATAAATTTACCAATATTTTTTAGGCTTTATAAAAAAACTCGTAGTTGATATTTATAGGATTTTGAGGCTTTAAAGCATTTTGCGTTATTTTTTTTAAATAGCCATATTTGAGCACCACAATCATGAAATCTTAAAACCGTAAAGGAACATATTACAAAAAAATAGCGCTTGCAATTTGGGATGATTTTTGGAATTTAATCCAATGTATATATGCCTTTAAATATGTGAATATTTGAACATATTGTTGTAGTTTGAGTTATATATTGTCAGCTACACTTTCTTAATTTCAAATTTCAATCGTTGTAATGTGTCGACTAGAACGAGTCGACTAGAAGATAGAGAACAATCTTTTAAGTGAACACATAACAACCAGTTATAAAACTAATAAAAAAAGACTTTTGAAAGTCACCTTACAAGTAAAGGATGAAAATTCCAGTTGATGATGTACTAATTCGACATAGTGATATGGTGTGAAACTTCATTGAGATTTTTCAATCAAAACACACTCATTTTGATTTGTTTTTATTCAGCTCACCTTTGCCTCTTATCCAATTGTTAAGACTCAAGAGTATAAAAAGACTAAGAATATGTATATGAAAACAAGTGTTTGAAAGTTATGAGATATCTTCACTCTTAAATATAGATGTGCTCACACCTAAAAGCTTGAAATTTTTGTTACATTTAATTTAATTACAAATGTGATATGCTGATCGAACTAAACGAAGAACATACCATAATAACTTACACGGTTTTAGCTGGGTAAATATGTCCTAATGATTATTTAAGAATATTCCATCTTTTTTAATAACTGAAACTCGCAAGTAAAATGGTGACGAGATTGTTTGATCTTATGTACACATTAGCTAAAATTGTCCTAGGATTGTAGGTGAAGTAGGATCTTAAGAATATACTCCGTACTTGATATTTATATGATTTTGAGGCTTTAAAGAATTTTGCTTTATATGTTTTTCGAGCACCACAATCGTGAAATCTTAAAACCGCAACACAACTCGTAATGGTTAACGTTCAAGATTTAAATATTTGGCGGGTAACACAACTCGTGATACCATGAGCCACAAACATAGCTTGAATTTTTGCACGCATTTCATACTTGAGTTGTTCACAAATTTTTCTTTTACCTCTCCGCGCATTTCTTCCTTGCGCTCATTATCCATTTCGTCCTTGAGCACGACTTTCATTTCTTCCTTCAATTCTTCATTTAACTCCCCACGAACGCTATCAAGACAGTTTTGGAATATACCAAATTCAAATATATGTTTTTTGACATATAGGTTTATGGTCATACAAATATCAATCCTATTCCAAAAACAAAACAAAATATATGGACAAAATAATACAACATAGACCACAAAAGTGCTACAGAAAATTCAAATATAGTAACAAATCTTTTATAACTAATATGAACCAAGTGATAAAACATTATTACCTTCATTTAAGAGGTGGATGAGATTGGTTTTTATAGATGATTATGGCTATAAACTAATCAGTTAAATTGAGCTACTCTCAATCTATCAATAAAAAATTGCTTACTGGCCCATCAAATCTAATCACATTTGTGGTTCGAATACCTCAAAAACATCCTAATGTATTGCATTATAACACAATAAGAACATAAGTAGTTTTTTTAACAACAAGCACATAAGTAGTTATATTAAGCCTTTTCAAACATCCATGTAGCCAAAGAGTGCATATGCTAAAGGAGTTTATATATAAGAAAAAGGACTCAGGCCTATATAGAAACAAGGTGAAAACTGGTTTTCAATACTTCATGGCTATACGAATGCCTAAAGTTCAAAAGTTTTCAATATTTCATGCCTAGCTAGATTGAAGAAGGTAAACTAACCTAGAATGTAATAAATTAAAGATATGTGATACTTTCTAGCAGTAAGAAAGAAAGGATTGAGAAACTTGTAGCTGTTTGTAAATAAATAAAGGAACACACCTGAACATCTTTCGACCTTGATGATAGAGCACCAGTACACCTTGTAGCTCAAAGAGTTCATCATTTGTTGGGGGCGTTTGTGTACTTATTCTTGTAAATTTGTCAAACTTTTGTAATATCTAAATGGAATACAAAATAATACTTTGAATTTTGAACTCTGCAAAACAGATACTCAAATAATAAAAAATAGAAAACACAAATAAAAAACATAAGTATAATCTTACGAATCTTTTATATTGAGAAATTTTACTTGAGCCAGCACAATGTTTCGACAAAAATCCTTCTTTCACATTGTTCTGATTGTTGTTATCTAGTATTGATGTAAACTTCGATTGAAAATTTAAGATTAAAGTTTTTTGGTGGAATACCTAGCGTCAACTAGCAGTTTCATGTAGTTTTTTTAACTTGTTTACATTTGATAAACGTACTGGGCTACATTATGACGTGTAATTGGGCTATAACATAAATAGAGTTTTATCGGGTTGAACCCGAAACCTGATAAAATATAAAAACTTAACCCTTAACCCGACCCTATAAGACTATCGGGTTTATCGGGTGGATAAGCCGAGTTAGACCTGAATAAACCCGAACCTATAAGGGCTTATCGGTTCGGGTCGGATTGGATCGGGTCGACCCATATGACACCCCTACTAGCAAGGCACTAAATGTAGAGTTCAATAAGGTAAGTATGCCACCATATCAAAGATTCTTGTAACTCGAAATGTGAGTTTCAAATAAATTAATCGATAGGAGAGGTAACATGCTGCAACGTAATATAGTAGTGAAAGGACAGCATGAACAGGATCCTATGTTCGCTAACCTTTATAGAGTTTCTAATCAGATCAAGCATCGCAAGCTGATTACCCAGTGGACTTCACCAATTTATTTCCACCTTTATCACCCAATGGAAAACCATGGCACCTACACACATGATAGAGTAAAGTTGATTTAGTTATGAAAAAATATATAACAGATCAATGGCATTAAATGTTTTTTAAACTCTCTATCACAATAGAATACGAGAGAAGATAGCATAAACTGTTAACTGCATGCTAGTCCATACAAGAATAAAGATGACTTAAAACTAAGTTATTTTTTTTCATAGAATCGCACTCTCTTAGAATTTGGTTATCATGTACATATTTTTCTTCTATCACCAAAAGGCCGCTTCTTATAAAAACAAAGGCCATGATACACTCCTTAGCGGTAATATAGTAGTTTACTCACATTAATACTTATGATGAGAATATACTAGGGATGAGAATTTCGACCCGAAACCTCAAATCGAACCGAAACCGTCCCGGAACCGTACCGATTCCGGTACCCGAATTACGTTCGGAACGGTACCGGGACTACAAAATAAGGTGAAAAAAGTTCAGGACCACTAATTCGGGACGGGACCGATATCAAATCGGGAAATTCCCGAAAAAACGGGAAAAATCTAATTTCCCAGTACCGGTACCGGTACCGATACCCGTCCCGGTACCGATACCCGAATCCCTTTCGGTACGGTACCGGTACCACTAATTTATTCTCAAGAAATATTCGGTACCACTAATTCGGGACGGGACCGAAACCGTTCTCATCCCTAGAATATACATATTCTATTTGATCATAGGTAATGTCATATACAAATATAATACCAGGCGGGATTCAAGTTCATCAAAGATGCGAGTAAAACATGGAAGTAGTCTGCAACATATTTGGTTTAACGCACCTAAGACTTCTCTCTTGATTTTAAGACAAGCTTGCAGCTGTTCTGCTTCATCTCTCAAATCCTTTTGCCATTCCCTTATCAACGCACACAACACCTTTGCATTTGAACAAATTGTTGTGTAAAAACACGTGTTAAGCGATTTCTATTGATTTAATAGTCTTTCCTAGCACTTATATGATTCTTATTTACCGTACATTTAGTAGTTTATTGTCATTTTAAATTAGGGGTGTCTATAATTCGGGTTTGACCCACAAAAATAAAAAATTGAACCGAATTGAAATCAAAGTAGAATCGAACCGAAAATACAATTCGGGTTTTGGGTTATAACATAAACGAACTATAAATTCGATTTTTGGGTTGGATATGGGTTTGGCAAAAGGACCGATAACCGAAGTTATACAAATATATATATTTTTTATATATTTATATATGTAAAATGATTCTAAAATTTAATCTAAATATAAAAAACAATCCTTATACTTAAAATATTTATTTTGCTAAAATTGTATATAATTATAAATATTTTTTAGAAAAAATGGGATAATTTGTGTTATTCGGGTCAACCCGAAAACCGAACCGAATTTAAATTCGGCTTTCGGTTCGCTTTTCGGATTGACCCAAAAAAATTATTTTACTCGAATAAAACGAACAGCCTGAGAACTGAACCGATGGACAAATGACATATGAAATCTAGGCACACTCTATGCGGGCCCTTAATACCTTTTATTGGTCTATACTTTTGGATCCTAGGAGATTATGAAAATGCCTTAAGATTCATATGGCTCTAAACTAATCCAAATTTGTTACAGCTCTAATCAGATGATTCTGATAACAACTTTTTCCACAAGCAATGAATAGTTTTATGCAAGACTTGTGTCAATGAATGTCAAGTAAAAACTCACATAAAGTTTACTAACAAAAAATCAAGGTAGATGAGTAGACCATCTAGTTTATCATAAACCAATATAGTAGCAAATTAAGGACCATGGCATCACCAGATTAAGAAATCAAATAAAGTTTTTAAATCAGTTTCTCACGACCAACGAATTTTATATGACCCAATTCATACTACGATAAGTATCTAAAGATTTTTTAAGGGCTTTTTGGTGGTTTAGATGTAGCTGATACAACCAAAGACTTATACATATGATATATATACTAAGATAAATATCTAAATACATGCATTTCTATCGTACACAGTTCGGTTCCTGTAACTGCGGTTACATGAAAATGAAAACCGAACCAACCTGTGACAAACGGGTTTTTTTCGATTCTGTTTTGGTTTCTGCAGTTATTGGTTCTTCCTAGTTTCGGATCATACGAATGGCTCGGTTTGTCAATTTTTTGGATTTTTTAACACCCCTTAGTGTTGTACTGCTTTTATCAAACCAATACAAAAAGGTTTTCTTACATGTAGCTAAAACGTCAAAAGAAGAACCCTAGGAAAAGTGGCTCATTAGGTAGAAACACTAATCTAGATTTAAATATGTGACAATCCGTCAATTTTAGTTCGTTATTTTAATCTCGACAATACTTATTGAGGATTTTGAAATATCGGCTAACCGGCATTCAGTTGTCCTTACGGAACATTTGCTTATAAAAGAATGCCTTTCGGCTTATGCAATGCTCCTGGGACTTTCCAGAGGTGTATGATGGCTATATTTCATGACATGGTTGAAGAAACAATGGAAGTCTCTATGGACGATTTATCGGTCTATGGTGATTCTTTTTCATCTTGCCTTGCCAATTTAGAACGAATACTTAAACGGTGTGAAGACATTCGTCTCGTTCTTAATTGGAAAGAATGCCATTTCATGGTAAAAGAAGGCATTGTTCTAGGTCACAAAATTTCCAAAGCCGGTATCGAAGTCGACCGTGCTAAAGTTGACGTCATTGCTAAGTTGCCTCCACCTACTACCGTCAAAGGAGTTAGAAGTTTTTAGGACATGCGGGATTTTATCGTCGTTTCATCCAAGATTTCTCTAAGATAGCTCAACCAATGAGTCAACTCTTAGAAAAGTATACCCCTTTCATCTTTTCTCAAGAATGTCTCGATTCTTTCAAACTTCTTAAAGGTAAATTAACTAAGGCACCGGTCTTAGTCTCTCCGAATTGGGAATTACCTTTCAAGCTCATGTGTGATGCTAGTGATTTCGCGGTAGGAGCGGTTTTAGGTCAACGAGTTAACAAACACTTCCAACCAATCCATTATGCTAGCAAGACAATGACGGGGGCTCAATTGCATTATACCACTACCGAAAAAGAGCTTTTAGCCGTAGTGTATGTTTTTGAGAAATTTTGCCCCTATCTTGTGCTTTCCACCACCATCGTTTACACCGATCATTCTGCCTTGAAATACTTGTTGACCAAGAAAGATGCTAAACCGAGACTCCTTCGTTGGGTTTTGCTCCTACAAGAATTTAAAATCGAAATTCATGATAAAAAGGGAGCGGAAAACCTCGCTGCGGATCTGTAGGATATGTAAATCTTGCTTATGTTTTAGAAAGAGAAAGAGATAGAGAGATGATGCAGTTCACACACTTCTAGAGAGAGAAAGTGAAAGATAACTATGTGTAAATTAAAATGAAATCACCACCCTCTCCATCTAAGGAGAGGGTTTATATACCCAAGCCTTGTGATGGGCTTGGGCTTACAATATTAGGCCGGCCTACACATGTTGTAGGCTAGGCTTGGTCTTGTTTGTTTAATAAAGATATCTAGACTACGAACTACTTAATATATTGTCAGAGTGACCGAATCTTCCTAAATACGTAAAAACGTATTTCCAACAATCTCCCCCTAAGGCAGGTCACTCCAAACAAGGGTGTTACCCTAGTTACAATAATAAAATAACCCTAGCATACTATGCTTGTCTTGAGCTCGTAGTCTTCGTCTTTCTTTTCTTTTTCTTTTCTGGTGAACATGCTGATGTGATCTTTGATATCAATCTTTAGCATTAATCTCTTGCCTTGATCTTGTGCATCCGTCACTTGTGATCTTCGTCTCCTCGTGACATCATGTCTCACATACTTATACCTTTGTAATTCTTGAAAGCTTCAGAGTTTGATACAGCGGAAGACTTAACTTTTAGGCTTTCTTGAATTTGTTGAAGTATTAAATGCGAAAAGTATAAGCATGCGGGGACGACTTCTTCTCGGATTCCGCAACGCCACCGTCTTCAAATGCCGCAACATAAGTAGACACGAACGAAATGGCTTTCAACATTTCATTCTAATTCGGTATCATTTTACCTCCGGTCGGTGAAGACCGTTGGACGATATAAAATACCGTACTTGTGGCATGTAGATTTAATTAAAAATCTCCTTGAAAAGATTTCGCGGGTAAACCCGTTCTCTTTACTCGACCGTCCAAAGCTGACTGCGAACGTAAAGAGTGAATCATTTGGATAAATTATCCGCATGATTTGAGCCGTCAATTCTGATTCCTGGACCAAGTTTGATTCATTAAAGAATCGCACCATCTTTGCTTTCCAGTTGTCACGAGTATGATTCATATTGAATCTTGCAAGTTACCTACCAAGTGCTGTTTGATGTTAACACTAGAAGGAATTCCACTCATCACTGTGAACACTAAGGTATCACTCTAAGTGTTCTGGCAAGATCACTTAGATATTGCGTAGAGGCCTGGAACGTGTTTAAGTTCAATTAAGAATTAAACCACTGTTGCTTTCCAGTTATCACAAGCTTGATTCATAAAGAATCGCACAAGTCACCTACCATGAGCTTTTTGATATTCGATCAAGAAGGATTTCCATCATCATTGTAAATACTTTTGTATTACTCGGATGTTCAGGCAAGATCATGAAGATTTTGCGTAGGACTCTTAAGATCTTTCTTACTTTTCACAGTGTGTGAAGAAGCAAGGAAATATGATAGTGTGTCCTAATGAGATATTTGATAATCTCAAATGGCTCTAGACTCGATCGTGCACTTTGGATTTTAGTGATCGGAGGCTGGAGAGGAGTGCCACCTTTTCAATACCAATTTATTCGGAGTGAATAAATCAATAGATAATGCGTTGTCTCCGTAGGATTAAAACAAATATCTTTTAAGAGATATCTGAGTTAGCTGGGATGGGTTGTGCATTGCATCACTGGGTCCATGATGTCTATCTTCAATATCAAGAATCATTAAAAATGATCTCAATAGCATATGTATTGACCCGGTTTCTACCTAAGTTTGTAAGGAGGGCTTCTTTCTTTACACCCTTTATCTTTACAATTCTTTTTCATTCTTCAACCCCTTCAATGCTTACCAATACGTCATAACTAGCACCTTGTTGTGATTGTTCCAGTGCTAACTTAAGTACTTGGTCGACATTCAACTACATTCACAATCTTTTCTCCAACTTTCCTAAGGACTACTATTTCTAGCTATGGAATGTCCTTGGGAAGATTCCTCCGGTTCTGGAAGAATCATAGGACTATACCTATCCTACCATCCTTATGTCACCATAATCTTCATCGTCGTGAAATAAATTGTTTTGGGTAAGTATATGTCACCATAAAAATCCATTTTGATATGCAAACTGTTTTGCTCCCCCTTAACATATGCCACGATATTCAAAAACATTTCGCATATGTCGGGATGAGCCAACACATTAAGTCAAACAATTTGTGATAATTTCCCATATTAAATCACATTTTCTCCTCCATATTAAAAATATTAACCCAATCGATGTTTTTAATATCAATTTTTTTAATGAAGTTTTAACAAAGGTTTTGGGAAGAAAGATGCAAGTCCGTTTTATCTTCATGATACCAAATGTATGATATATGATACCAATTTGTAACATGATCACATATTCACCATATTAGAAAAAAATTGACAAGGTTGGACCTGATTGATGAGAACATCATATGATAAGATCAAATGGTTCTTGTCAGCATATGTTGGTCGCCTCGTCACGTCTGAAGTCATCTCTTTACACCACATGTATGATTTGTATTGTTGTCTTGACACCAGTTAGTGAGCTTGGCACGTTCGGCATCGAAGATTCTGAATGCTTGACAATTGCTCCTCCTCAATTGTTGACCCGTGTTCTATTGAAATAGTTGTAGTCGTCGTTTGAGTATCACATCGTCGAGTATGTAGATACCAATTGTAGATAGCTATGGTTGTAGAGATGATAGCTTCATAAAAACAAGACTTCTCTTGTTTTAACAAATAAATGCACTGAAACGTACATCGATTTGTGTTAGACCAAGTTATAAAGTAAACTTGATCCCTTACAAGGTTTTAATGTAAACCTTGCCCGAGAAAATTAATTCCCGTTGTGAGACAAAGCTTTCATAAGAAATACTTGGCTTTAAAATGAAAACCGGGTTGCAGTAAAAAATAACTACAAGCCATTTAGGCATGTTTTATGAAATATTTACAACTTTTATACGAACTCTATTTATGGCGCCGTGTCAATATTAATCGACATTTCTAAGGCCGTAAATATTATCGTACCAAAAGACATGCCTTTGAAAAATAAAGTAAAAATATTTTTGGATTTTTCTAAATTTTTTAATTTTTATGGTTTTTATATGGTTTTATATTTTTGTATTTTGCTTTTGTGGATAAAAATATAAACAATATATACAAATGATCACCAAGGATATGGAGAATAGTTTACCATCACTATTCTTTCGCTTCATATGCTAGTTCCTTAAGAGTCTCAGGCAAGAAGGTTCTCATTCCTAGCTTGTCGACCAAAAATTCAATTCGAGCGCGATCTAAAGCCTTCGTGAAAATATCCGCCAATTGATACTCAGATCGGACAAAGTAAAGCTCTATTACTCCATTTTCCACTTGCTCCTTGATGAAGTGGTAACGAATGTCAATATGCTTCGACCGAGAGAATTGAACGTTGTTGCAACATAAGGCAATTGCACTTTTGTTGTCACAGTACATCGGAATTTTGTTGAAACCTAGACCATAGTCGGTTAATCACGATCTCATCCAAAGAATTTGAGCACAACAACCAGACATAGCTATGTATTCTGCTTCTGTACTTGAAATTGCAGCGCTTTCTGCCTTTTCGATGCCCAACTGATTAGTCGATCTCCTAGTAGTTGCAAAGTTCCACTCGTGCTACGCCTTGTATCTTGACAACCCGCGTGATCCGCATCTACATATGCCATAAGTGCAATCGAAGAGTCCTTCGAATACCAAAGTCCCCGATTAATGGTTCCTTTAAGATATCGAATGATCCATTTCACAGTGGCCAAGTGTAACTCAGTAGGTCGAGTTTGATACCGAGCACACATACATATAGCAAACTGAAGATCAGGTCGACTAGCTGTGATATACAGAAGAGTACCGATCATTCTACGGTAAGTGTCGGATCAACGGCAACTCCATGTGGATCTGAATCAAGCTTAGTTCGTTCCACCATTGGAGTATCCACGGGATCACAAGATTCCATCTTATATTTCTTAAGCGATTCAAGGGCATACTTGGATTGATTGATAAAGATGCCTCTGGGACTCTGAGATATCTGAAGATCTAAGAAGAATGATACCTTGCCCATCATTGACATCTTAAACTTGGAAGACATGAGTTTCCTAAATTCGTCGGATAAGGTTTGGGTCGAGGCTGCAAATATAATATCATCAACATATATTTGTACCATAATCATATCTTTACCACATTTCTGAATGAACAGCGTGGGATCCACCTTGCCTTTAGCGAAGCCTTGCGTAATGAGGAATTGTGACAATAGATCATACCATGCGCGTGGAGCTTGCTTCAACCTATAGAGAGCCTTCTTAAGCTTGTACATGTGATTAGGATAATTAGGATTCACAAAACCATCCGGTTGTTGAACATATAGCTCTTCCTTGATTTCACCATTAAGAAATGCCGTCTTCACATCCATCTGATATACGATCATATTTATGTGGGCTGCATAAGCGAGGAATAGTCTAATAGCTTCCAAACGGGCAACAGGTGCAAAGGATTCCATAAAGTCGATGCCCAATAAGTGCTTGTATCCACGAGCTACTAGTCGAGCTTTGTTCTTCAATATTCCGCCTAACTCATCGAGTTTCACCTTGTAAACCCATTTCAAAGTGAGTAATTGCACTTGATCCGGGCATGGGACAAGTTCCCATACTTCAAGACGTATAAATTCATTAAGTTCTTCTTGCATAGCTTCTATCCAACAGGATTGAGTAAAAGCTTCTTGCCATGTCTTAGGTTCAACTTCAGTGAGAAAAGCATCAAAATGACAAAACATTGCATTTTCTTGTAACTTACTTCGTGTGGATACTGGACGATTAGGGTCACCAATAATAGAATCTATTGGATGATCCTTTGTCCACTTGCTGTCATGTTCATGAATCCGTGGATTGGAGTAAACTGTAGTAGGAGCTTCCTCTAAGGTGTATGACCCGGCTTGATTAGGGTCGGGAATAGGTACACCAAAGAATGGAAGTTCACGCATTTGAGCGAATTCCAAATCGTGATCATCATCATCCTCTTCATCATCAATAGGCATGAGATGGGTAGTTGATTCGGGTGTTGGTTGAGAATTACTAGTTGATGGTATATCTTGACCAATTGTAGGTGCAGACTTATCAGATTGTGCTTCGGTTGCTGGAGCGACAACTTCGGTTACCGGAGCTATTACCTCAGGTTCTGGAGCAACATTACTTGGAGGAGTAAAGAATTCATCAAAGAACGGTTGAAAAAACGTATCTTATTCTTTCCTAGTGGGTGGTATAAATGATGATGAAGTAGGGTTGTTTGGGACAAGACCAGAACTAATGTTACTGGGTCCCATTTTATGAAGTGCGGGTTCAGAGCTGCTGTAACACCCCACTTGGATAAGTGGACCATTACGTGTATTTATGACGTGTCATCAAAGCATAAGGTAAATGTCCTAAAACATTAACTGACCATAAAGGAAATACCGGAATCAAACATTGGCAATCCAAACATAAGCCCAAAACATGAAAAATAAAATACTAAAGGAAAGGACCAAACAATGTCCAAATAAGCAGAATAATGTAAGAATGCATAAGTAAGAAGTCTGGATAGCTTCCATCCAAATGCACACGCTCTCAGAATCCTAAAAGCGTCCTGGTGTACCTGCCGTTAGAACATGAAAGGAACTACGGCTGAGCATAACGCTCAGTGGACGGATATAGCATGATAAGAATGTACTGAAAGAAATGAAATAGAAGACAACAATGAAGCTATAAGTCTGATATGTATCATGTGGTAGAACTCTGCATAAAATCTGAAAAACCTGGTTCATATATACCGATACTGAAATATAACTATAAATTCTGAAAACATGCATTTACTGTATTGTATTTGCCAGAGCTTATATAGGTCACGTGCTGTAACAACCGTGCATGAATAACTGGAGGGGTGACCTCGTCATGCTGTAGAGGGGTGACCTCTAAATAACTGTGCTGGGTGGAGGGATCAGCTCCAATGTGAAGGATGTAGAGCACACACCACATTCACCCTGATAACTTGTAACACATATAAGCCTAGGATGCATCCATACGCCCCACTAATAATACTGATAAAATGGCCAAGCTGAGCTGAGTGGGACGATGCAGGATATCACTCTCCTGCATGTGAGTCACGACACTGGTGCCTCTAGTGCCGTGGTTACGGTACCTCCGTAACTAGTACATAAACTGGTCGTGCTTGTATATCATGCTCAGGCAATTCATTTAGTTATTAACATGATTACTGATAAACTTAAACATATACTGGGGAAAACATTTGGCTGAAGACGGGGAATCCTAATCATGCAAAGAAAGGAAGTCCTTACTGAAGGACGGAAATCCGTACAAACAAATGATACTTGAATAGAGATAAGAATATCCGTACCTTAGCCAAACTCGACGTCTAAACAAAGTCAGAACTTATTTCCCAACACAAAATATCATATTTGTATCTACATAGATAAACCAACGGATAAATTACAAGTCGTTCTTCATTGGCTTTGAACTAAAACTAATCCAATTCTTAAAATATAATGACTTTACCATGGTATCTAGTTACTTGTTTCTATTAGTAAATATATATATCTCTATATAGACTTTGAATAGTTCATTCATAAATTAGGCTTCTCAAAAAGTAAATGCCCAACATCATAAAGGAAACCAAACATGAATTGGACCAACACTATATAAAATGATCAGTTTTAGTGTGATAAAAATTAGTAATTAGTAAAGTTTAATATGGTAGAAGTACAAGGACTAATACTAAAAATAGTAGTAATTAGTCATGAAAAATGCATCATCTTCTTTATGGGTTTCTAGAGCCAAGCGAGAGTTTTATGCATGAATACGACAATTTTGTTTGAATTCTTTGAACCGTTTTATGTAGTCTAACCCTTTATAGATATCGACCTACTATCGTCATGCCGTTTTTCGTAAAAGTAAGCATATAACCACATAACATAATACTCAAAAACTTATGATCAATCTACGATTAAGGCTTAAGTATTACCCACATGGAAACGAGAATAGATTGGAACCAACATGAGTACGAGCCTCAATCACAAACGCTCCACATCGATGTTACTTGATCCGAATTCAAAGCCCACGTCTAAGCGTATAGAAACCGACCCGTATGCGATCGAAACTCAATTCAAAGAACGGGCTTGCAAACCACCAGCGCACATGCATTTGGTGATGTAGCGCACATAAGCCCGACAAACTCGAACTTGTGTTCTGCTAATCTTCCAACGTTTGTTTATCATGAAAATAAATTAGGGTTTGGAATTAATTATGGCTTTGAGCCAAGAGTTTGAGAAAGCAGCGGTTTATAAAAACATTCTTACGTCAATCTTGCCATGAAAGTCGGGCGTTATAACTGGAAGAGATATAAAAGAGCGTTTCTTATTTGTGGGTCAAATGATTTAGAATAATAAATGAGCAAAATTATAGCTAAAATCTCGATTCACTTTGTACATCTTTTACTAATTCTGTTTGACCACATCAAAAGCTTTCCTAAATCAACAACAATTATATATAAAATCAAACCTTTCACATCTATCTATCTATAACTAAAAGTGTCAATTGTAATATCATTCGAGACATTGGCTAGCCTCTATTTTTTTTCTTTTGTTTTCTAAAATTGAGAATAAATTCTCTGTGTGTTTATTAATCAAGTGGACCGAGCCTAAAGCCCATTTTTGGTTTCCTTTTTGTTTTAAATCTGCGACCCAACAAAACACGAGCATACTTTTCTATTTTCGTTATCTAAATCGACCCGTGTTTTATTGTTGTCTCGTGATCTCGTGTTTTAGCTGCTGTAATTATTCTGACATGTTATATTTATTTTACTGAATAAATAATACATACTAAATACTTGGATCATAATATTATTTATTATTATAATAAATAATTTTACGTAACGTTTTTTATTAATTCTGTGGCTGCGTGTAATTAATGTTCGAGGATTTTAAAGCGGGTTTTACAATTCTTCCCCTCTAAAAAATTAATTCGTCCCCGAATTAAAGATGCGATTATGTCGAGGTTTTACAATTCTTCCCCTCTAAAAAGGAGAAATTCATCCTCGATTTAAAGGTAATAAGTTGGTGGAGTTATAAAAGCTGAAAGGGCATATATGTTGAAAGAGCATGAAGGCTGAAAAGACATATAAGCTGAAGGACCATTCGTCCTTGATTTAGAACATACTATTGCTGAAAGTATAACGTGACATGACTGGAGTGAACATGGAACGTAACATGACTGAAAGAACTTAACTGGATTTATTGAAGGAAAAGGATGAGAGGTCCGGATGAACTCCTCCGTTTCAAGTGGCCTCCCGCTTGAAACGATCCCTTCAAAAATCTAAACATAATGAAAATCTTGGTCTTGACGACCCTGTCCTGATGAATGCTGAATAGTTTCTGGTTCCATACTTAAGGTGGATTTTCTGAGTCTGATAGACTGAAAAAGCAATAGCATGTAGTATACATGAAACGGTACGTACAAGTATTCTGCAAAGATAACATTTATATCTCTGAGCAAGCTGCTGCAAACATAAAGGGACGAACTACGCGAAGAATTATGAACGTGCTACGTGAGCAATTGTGAACGTGGTTCGTGATCATAAGAGGAACGTTGTGCATGAAAGATATCATGAATGTGATACGTGAAACATACTGTGGGCGTGATACTAGAACATATCATGAACGTATGCTGTCTGAGGAATGAATGCCAAACGATACAGCCTGAGATGTGAAACGTCTGCCTGAGTATGGAAACGTTGTATTAAACTTGAGTCTGGTTTCTTAAGCTTTCTGTGACCAACTTCGGTACCAGACCTGGAACGTATCCACGGAGATGGAACACGAACTTGAACGTGAACAATGGCATGAATGCGAATCGTGAACTTAAATCATGAGATGAACTGAGACGGTATCATACTGTGAATGAGACGTAAACGTAAAGGTGAACGTAAACATACACGTGACCGTGAACATATATTCTATCTGATATAGAGATCGTTGGAATACCTTGAATTCGTACAATTTACTTGAAATTTTTCTGTAGGTCCGCTACTGCGTGATCCTTTCAGATGAAAGAAACGCGCAGGATGGTTACATGGTTGACGATAACTTATATAGTATCATACTTTCTTTGAGCATGTGGTAACTGATATCAATTTCATGGAATTTCGTCCCATTTCTCCTCAGAAATTACTAAGGATCATAATAACTTGCTAATGTAACGATCTTTTGTCTTAAACCTGCGGTATATCAGGCATCTAGATATTAACATAGCTGCATCAATGTGTGATACTGCTTCCATCAAAATTCTACTTGAGATCATGGGATATTCTGGTGAAAATCTGGTTGGATAGTCATGGAAGAATTTTTAGTGAGAACTGTCAGCAATTTCTGCGGTAGCAGTTAATTGAGTTCTAGAAATGTTTGTACTTCGTTCACAGGCGTCGGTCGGGACCATCAGGTGATGGCCTTCACCTTCGCAGGCTTGTCTGAAATTTCTTTCTACTGAATTAGGGTGGCTCAGAAATGCCACTTCGTTCATCTAGAACTCATATCTAGAAAGCTACATATATAATTTTCCTATCGGAGAATCAGTACAACTGTGGGAAGATGATTCCCTTGTACATCTCTAGAATTTAGCAGAGTAGGAGGTTATCATTGAATATACTGACGATTTTTTCTGAGAATTCATGAAAAAAATTTATTCATAAATTTCCTATTATAGCTGGAGCATTAGGGAGTTCAGAAGTATACGTAAAAATCTTAGAGAGGCTATAATCTGTGTAATAGCAGTCAGGAAAGCATCACGTTCTTTCTTTCTCCACTGATGGCGGCATGATCGTGACTTATTCTGGAAAATTGTTTAAGGCATCGCAGCAGGTCAGATAAACCTTCTATACGCGAGATGAACATCTATTAAGAATGATGATCTTGTAACTTCCGATGATCGATACATGATCTCATGTTACTGGCTTTCTTCCTGATGGACAGAAAGCGGTGCATTTTCTGGTGATGTGCTAGGGCGATTAAGCCTCGTTTCGGTAACTCTGGCAGCTAATACTGCAACTCTTTTAACGTAGCTAAAACCCTGCAATTAAGAGTTTTGAAAACAGGTTCTGTTCTTGAGACAAGCTCGATGTTAAAATATGTCTCGTGGGTAGGAAGGAATTTTTGGAACACCTTCTGGAATGACATCAGGAAATTTTTAGGATAATCTGCTGATTATGGGTTCGAGGAATTTTAGAAGTGAATTTATAACTGGTAGCTAAAAGTGTTCGTAGCTATGTATTGATAAGTCACGCGTTTGTAAGGAAGAAACAACTTGTACTGATTTTTCTGGCAGAAATATATACTGAATATATTTGGGATTCAGTAAGACGGATCTCGTCGTTAACTGAAAGAAGAACTTTAATAAATATGGTGATACCGTTGAGTCCTTTTGGCTGGGAGGTAGATAAATACCTGATTTAAGATAAAGCTGACATAAGAATACGTAAAGTAAACATGGCGACTTTTCACTGAATGTGTTCGTCTGTAACCTCACAGAGTGAATACTGCGTGTTTAACCTGATTAATACTCCAGTGGTGGTGATTGAATTTTAAATGATCTGATTCATGCATGGCATAATGGAACGGGTATACCCTTTTCTGAAAGATACCCTGAATTACTGAGGGTCTTGCTTGGAACATACTGGAGTTAGGAGCTCGGACTCGTACTTTGAGAAGATATTCGTAAGACGTGTATCATGACTGGTGCCCTGATATGTGTCTTCCGAAATGATACCTGAGAACTATGCCTTGACTGATGTCTTGGCACGTGTTTTAATAGATGAATATGAACAAGGCTGAAAAATTTTGGTAACTGTTAGGATTGGCGGACCGGTGAGACTGCTGACCTCTGTATTTCTGGTCATGTCCGTGTCGGAGTTCCGATGGTTACTGATTGGTTAATTTTAAGTACGATGGTTGTCACTACTGCTTTATCTGTCAATTCATGACGATCATTATCATGACCCTGATTCCTGTAACTATTCTGCTGAGTGGCCGGCTGAGTTCCGGTTCCCACTCTTTGAATATACGGTTAGCTGAGTGGAGTGTGACATCTAACTGAGAAGGTAAAAGTATGTAATGCAATGGTAGTGTTTGATGGTTGAAATTTTGTCTTGACATAAAGTTCAAATTTATAGTTTTCGTCCTTGCTCTGCGGAGTCTTCATGATATGAACGGAAACAGCATCTTGGGAGATCTCCAAAATATCAGCAGCATCAGCGATTTTGAGGTCTTCAAAGTGTTCGCAGCATCAGCATCTTGTAAAATCCTCAACTCACGAGCAGCATCAGCACCTGGTAAAATATCGACAAATGGAAACGCCCGAGATGATTGAGGATCGATTAGCAATATCAATGGAGTAGGGTACCTGGTGTACACCTGGACTACTGTACATGAAGTACAAAATGAATATTGCACATGAAGCATGTCGAGACATTGTACGTGGGGTACACATGTATCACTGTACAAGGAGTATAATTGAGGCACTATACCGAGGTCCATAATAGACTACTGTTCATGGCACTGGTGGAAATTTTATTGGATGGTCGATACTGGTGTCGCTTGTCTGACGTGATCAAGAAATAAGTTGATTTAAACGCTGATAAACAAACCTGAAATAAGTAACATGATAGGCCGACAATTCCTACGTCGACTTACTGCTGGTTGCATCGAGGCTGAAAAGTATGATATAATCGAAGTCCCAACAGTGGTCAGCATGAAACATTATTAATGAAGGCCAATCATGACTTATCATGGAAACGGGTTTTGCTGAGGTTCTTGTGTATCTTCACATGAAAACATCATTACTTGGCTGAAAACATAATCCTCGTAAGGAGACATGAAACTGAATCATCATGAAGACGACATCAACGTGAGGATATGAAAATTTGACTGTTACAAGGAACATAAAAATTCAATCAACTGAGGTGTAATATCAACTGATGTGGACGGCTATGGTTCAATCCACAGAATTCAAAGAAGAAAACATGAGACTAAGTATGAGCTATTCTGGTTCGATCCATACTGGTCAAAATTTTCTGAGAACTGTCATGTATAGAAATTTATAATCTGGTATTAAATTTGGATGGATGTAGTCCAATCCATACTTGTCAAAATTTATAGAATGTCGTGATATGAGCAAAGATGAACGTCTATGGTTCAGTTCACAAAACAACATTAAACTGAAAAACATGAAATTTGATCTGAACATTGCTGAACGTATATGGGCTGGTTCACCAAGTAATATTCGACTGAAAACATGAATCTGTCAAGAGTAAGGATGAACGCCGTTGGGTCGGTTCACCAATACAAAAATCTGAACGAGCAAGGGTGAACGCCTATGGTCAGCTCACCAAAACGAAAATTCGCTAAAAGCACATGCGACTAAATATGGCTAGTTATGTACAAACCTTTTACTTAGTCAAAACTTTAAGAAAACTGACTGATAATTGAAGAAAACTGACTGAATAATCCATGAGAAACATGAAAGATAACAACGCCAAGATCTGGGAAATTCCTGGTGACTACCCACTAGCCACAGGTCAAGTTTTAGAGCCTACAGGTCGAACCTATATCTCTGATACCATAATTGTAACACCCCACTTGGATAAGTGGACCATTACGTGTATTTATGGCGTGTCATCAAAGCATAAGGTAAATGTCCTAAAACATTAACTGACCATAAAGGAAATACCGGAATCAAACATCGGCAATCCAAACATAAGCCCAAAACATGAAAAATAAAATACTAAAGGAAAGGACCAAACAATGTCCAAATAAGCAGAATAATGTAAGAATGCATAAGTAAGAAGTCTGGATAGCTTCCATCCAAATGCACACGCTCTCAGAATCCTAAAAGCGTCCTGGTGTACCTGCCGTTAGAACATGAAAGGAACTACGGCTGAGCATAACGCTCAGTGGACGGATATAGCATGATAAGAATGTACTGAAAGAAATGAAATAGAAGACAACAATGAAGCTATAAGTCTGATATGTATCATGTGGTAGAACTCTGCATAAAATCTGAAAAACCTGGTTCATATATACCGATACTGAAATATAACTATAAATTCTGAAAACATGCATTTACTGTATTGTATTTGCCAGAGCTTATATAGGTCACGTGCTGTAACAACCGTGCATGAATAACTGGAGGGGTGACCTCGTCATGCTGTAGAGGGGTGACCTCTAAATAACTGTGCTGGGTGGAGGGATCAGCTCCAATGTGAAGGATGTAGAGCACACACCACATTCACCCTGATAACTTGTAACACATATAAGCCTAGGATGCATCCATACGCCCCACTAATAATACTGATAAAATGGCCAAGCTGAGCTGAGTGGGACGATGCAGGATATCACTCTCCTGCATGTGAGTCACGACACTGGTGCCTCTAGTGCCGTGGTTACGGTACCTCCGTAACTAGTACATAAACTGGTCGTGCTTGTATATAATGCTCAGGCAATTCATTTAGTTATTAACATGATTACTGATAAACTTAAACATATACTGGAGAAAACATTTGGCTGAAGACGGGGAATCCTAATCATGCAAAGAAAGGAAGTCCTTACTGAAGGACGGAAATCCGTACAAACAAATGATACTTGAATAGAGATAAGAATATCCGTACCTTAGCCAAACTCGACGTCTAAACAAAGTCAGAACTTATTTCCCAACACAAAATATCATATTTGTATCTACATAGATAAACCAACGGATAAATTACAAGTCGTTCTTCATTGGCTTTGAACTAAAACTAATCCAATTCTTAAAATATAATGACTTTACCATGGTATCTAGTTACTTGTTTCTATTAGTAAATATATATATCTCTATATAGACTTTGAATAGTTCATTCATAAATTAGGCTTCTCAAAAAGTAAATGCCCAACATCATAAAGGAAACCAAACATGAATTGGACCAACACTATATAAAATGATCAGTTTTAGTGTGATAAAAATTAGTAATTAGTAAAGTTTAATATGGTAGAAGTACAAGGACTAATACTAAAAATAGTAGTAATTAGTCATGAAAAATGCATCATCTTCTTTATGGGTTTCTAGAACCAAGCGAGAGTTTTATGCATGAATACGACAATTTTGTTTGAATTCTTTGAACCGTTTTATGTAGTCTAACCCTTTATAGATATCGACCTACTATCGTCATGCCGTTTTTCGTAAAAGTAAGCATATAACCACATAACATAATACTCAAAAACTTATGATCAATCTACGATTAAGGCTTAAGTATTACCCACATGGAAACGAGAATAGATTGGAACCAACATGAGTACGAGCCTCGATCACAAACGCTCCACATCGATGTTATTTGATCCGAATTCAAAGCCCACGTCTAAGCGTATAGAAACCGACCCGTATGCGATCGAAACTCAATTCAAAGAACGGGCTTGCAAACCACCAGCGCACATGCATTTGGTGATGTAGCGCACATAAGCCCGACAAACTCGAACTTGTGTTCTGCTAATCTTCCAACGTTTGTTTATCATGAAAATAAATTAGGGTTTGGAATTAATTATGGCTTTGAGCCAAGAGTTTGAGAAAGCAGCGGTTTATAAAAACATTCTTACGTCAATCTTGCCATGAAAGTCGGGCGTTATAACTGGAAGAGATATAAAAGAGCGTTTCTTATTTGTGGGTCAAATGATTTAGAATAATAAATGAGCAAAATTATAGCTAAAATCTCGATTCACTTTGTACATCTTTTACTAATTCTGTTTGACCACATCAAAAGCTTTCCTAAATCAACAACAATTATATATAAAATCAAACCTTTCACATTTATCTATCTATAACTAAAAGTGTCAATTGTAATATCATTCGAGACATTGGCTAGCCTCTATTTTTTTTCTTTTGTTTTCTAAAATTGAGAATAAATTCTCTGTGTGTTTATTAATCAAGTGGACCGAGCCTAAAGCCCATTTTTGGTTTCCTTTTTGTTTTAAATCTGCGACCCAACAAAACACGAGCATACTTTTCTATTTTCGTTATCTAAATCGACCCATGTTTTATTGTTGTCTCGTGATCTCGTGTTTTAGCTGCTGTAATTATTCTGACATGTTATATTTATTTTACTGAATAAATAATACATACTAAATACTTGGATCATAATATTATTTATTATTATAATAAATAATTTTACGTAACGTTTTTTATTAATTCTGTGGCTGCGTGTAATTAATGTTCGAGGATTTTAAAGCGGGTTTTACAGCTGCTTTGGTCAGAAGCCATTGCTGTCAGCTCATCAAAATCAACATTCATAGTTTCTAGGATCTAGCAAGACTTACGATTGTAGATTCGGTATGCCTTCTTTGGGGGTGCGTAACCAATGAAAATACCAATATCAGCCTCTGGTTGAAGTTTTCCCAAATTGTCACCATCATTATTTAGATAGCATAGAGAACCAAATACATGAAGATATGATAAATCAGGTACTTTTCCATGGAGAAGCTCATAAGGTGTTTTACCATGGCGTTTATGAATTAGTGACCGGTTTTGGGTGTACACTGCTGTAGATACTGCTTCTGCCCATAAAAACAATGGAGCCTTTGCGTAAATTAACATTGTTCGAGCAGCTTCCATAAGTGTGCGATTTCGCCTTTCAACGACACTGTTTTGTTGTGGAGTGCGAGCAACGGATGTTTCATGAGAAATGCCAACTTCTTCATAGTAATCACGCAAGATTTGATTCACAAATTCAGTTCCATTATCTGTACGAATGCGTCGGACAGTAGTGTTGAGACGCACTTAAATCATCTTGAGAAATCCGATGATAAATTTGGGTGCCTCACTTTTTGTTGTAAGAAATTTCACCCATGTAAACCGAGAGTAATCATCGACAATGACGAGGATGTACTTTTTGCCACTAAGACTTTCAACACGCATTGGCCCACAAAGATCCATATGCAACAGATAAAGTTTTTCTTGGTTGGTGTCATTGGTCTTGGGTTTGTATGATTTCTTAGTGCTTTTCCCCATTGTACACGCGGAACACAAATGATCCTTGTGAAATGAAAGTTTAGGAAGACCACGAACAAGTTCGTTTTTCGCCAAATGATTAATAGCGTCAAAGTTAAGATGAGATAACCGTCGATGCCATAACCATGACTTAGTCTTTGATGCTTTGGAGAGAAGACATATGGGAGAAGCGACCATCATGTCTTGTAGAGACAAAGTGTACAAATTATTCCCTCGAGTACCTTTCAATAAATCAACCCCTTCCAAATTACGAATGAAGCAGGTATGCTCGTAAAAAGCAACTTCTAGGTTTGCATCACAAAATTGTCCCACAGAAAATAAGTTGTGACCGAGACCTTCCACATAATACACTCTTGAAATTATAACATTCCCAATATGATATTCACCATAACCCATTATCTTTACAATATGATCATTTCTAAATCGAACCGTACCAAGAAACTTACTGACGAAATTTCTGAGCTGAGAGCGATCTCCGGTCATATGCTTGGAGCAACCAGAGTCCAAATACCAGAGAACAATTTGGACCACCTGTTTTTAATAACAACAGTAGACAATGCATTGGAAACTATTGGCTCCGGAGTGTTAGCAGATAGAGATATAAGATTATCAGAATTGCTAGCATTTATGAGACCCTTAGATTTCCTGCGTTTTCTAATGTGAGTTTTAGCACTAACAGGTTTTACTGTTCCAACTTTCTTAGGTTTGGATTATTCGCGGGCACTACAGTGGGAGTAGACCTATTTAAAGGGCACTTGGTTCCTACAGTAGTGTCAGTGTTCCTAGTTAAAGGACACGCTTGTGTTTTGGTTGCCTTGGTACTCCTAATAAAAGGGCACGCTTTCTTCGCTGTAGTGGGAGTGATCCTAGTTAAAGGGCACATATTTCCTACTATAGTGAAAGTTCTACCAGTGGGGCGCCACAACCAACCAACTTGGGTTAACACTTTCCCAGTCGGTTTCCATTCTAATCCATTTTTCCGGGCATTCATCTCAGTCACATGGTCAATAAGGCAAGAATCATGACGACTAGAAAACATACATTCATTGTAATTCCAACATTTCAAATTAGAATTCACAGTAGGCTTAGAACGTTGCACAACCGCAGAGCCTTTAGGTTTAGCTACATGATTCTTTTTATTCAAAACAGAAATAACATTCCTAGGATGGGCTTCTACTTTCTTCTTCTCTTGACTACTAGATGGGGGCAAGATCCTATCATTCTTCTTGTTTCTTTTAAGCTTAGATCTTTGAGCCTTAGTAGTGGTGATTACTCCTGTAGAAGGCAACATGGGAATATTAGAAGCTGGTTTTGATTCCGCCTTATCTTTAGTGACCAAAGTTTGAGATGGGTTAGTCCTAGGGCCCTTATTAAATGGTGTGACGGCTATAAGGTTCCTTTTGATTGCACTAGAGGACGATGCTGAGACATTGGCTGCGTTATCCATAACATTCTTACCTTTTAGAGTACGAAGTGTTTCCTTTAACTCAGCCAAGACCAGATTCTTATCACAAATTTGTTCCGTCAAATCAGATATTTCCACCGACATTCGATTCAATTGTTCAATCAATGATTGATTTTGTGCAGTGGTATTAGCACATGCGGGCTTTACTGAATCGAAGAGTCGTGTATCTTTCTGTTTTAAGTTATCAACTTTGGACAAAATCTTGGAAACTCGATTTTCTAGATCAAGTTTAAAATTCTCAGCGGCCTCAAGTACGTTCACACAGTTAAGCTCCTTAGATTTCTCTATTTCTATCTGCAAAGATTTAGCAACTTCGTCACTTAGCTGACGCTGTTTTGATTGTAAATTCAATCGAAAATTCTTTTCAAAGTTTGCATCATCGATATTAACACCTTCGAATGACGTTTCAAAGATTTCTTGAATAAATTGTTGCTTGCATTCAAGCGAAATACAATGTGTTTGAACCTCATCAAAACGTTTTGAAAGCGAAGAATATGAATCTTGAAGCTTTAAAAATTCAGCGTCAGATTTGTGACAAGTACTATCTACCACATTATCCACAGATTCAACATTATGCACAATAGAATCATTATCAACACATTTATTCACACAGACGGAAACTATATCATGAGACATCACTTGTTTCAGAAGCTGATCATTTTGGCGAGAAACCCGTTCTATTTTAAGTAAACTGTTTTCATAAGCATCATCCATTTCATTGAAAACACGTTTAACTTCTTCTATTTCCAAATGCAAATCTTGATCTAGATTATTAAGCCAAGATTTAACATTCTTTACAAACGGAACAATTTCGTCTCGAAACACAACTCTAGTGTGCTCAAAATTCCATTCACCTTCCGTTATAGCCGAAGCCGTCGTACGTTCCAAAATGACCTTGTCAAAGTCGGCTAAGTGTTGGTGTACCGCATTTAAGTTAACGGACGCCTTACTTACCGGTGGAATTAACTTCGTTAAATCCGTTTTAACAAGTGTAGGAGACGTACTAGGAGGGTTTTCATTTGACAAACTTGGGGGCACAAGAACTGTTAGTTCAGCTAATTCCTTTTGTAAGCGAATGCGTGTCTTTTTAGAAAGTTGATCTTTATTATGCTTATCATAATCAATCGTATGGAATTTTGAAAACATTTTAGAATGAGTTTCTTCCGTAAGTGACGGTGTCTCCTCAGAACTACGAACATAAGGTGCTTCTTTCGATTTGCCAATTATGGTCATATCATAAAGGCCGAGAATATATTCCTGAGCTTGTTTTGCATAACCGGGATAGGTGGTAAATTTTGAAGACGCTTAAGTTCGAGTTCTTTAAATGATTTAGTTAAAAGATGAACATTTTCTGTGGAAGCGTATTGTTTTAAAAGCTGTTGTTCCTTGAATTTAAGAAGTTTGGTAGCATTAATTTCTGATTCAAACTTTTTAGACTCGAGAGTTTCGAAATCTGTTTTAAGTTTCTAAAAATCATTGACAACCGACTCTTTTGCTTTTAATTCATTGGAAATATTAGCTTTTAATGATTCTATTTCTTTCAAGTGTTCAATCTTTTCAAAACGAAATTGGTCAAATTCAGAACATGTTATTTTCTCTGCTTGAGGGACCATTTCAAAAGTTTTAACCTTTTCTTTATGCAACGCAAGCTCAGCAGTTAGGGTGGAATTCGTATCTACGGATTGTCTGAGAGCCATATGCATTTGATCAATAATATGTTTAGGTACCATGACCAAATCATGTTGAGCATAAGATTCCATACCCGTCGTAGCATTTGGTTGAGGTTCACTCAAATGTGTAGGATTGGGTACCACATCATTTGAGTTACTAGTTCCCGAATGCTGTTCGAGGTTGTCATTTTCATGCCCAACTTGATGTTGGTTATCATCATTTCCAAGATTGGTTGTGGTGGGTACCTCACTGACGACATCAGAACCGTAGTGAGAGAGATTAGCAACGAGAGCATCTTGGGCAGAGTGAATGTCATCACAATCTGAATCATATGCGTCAAGATCATCTGCTTGATAAGCTGCATTAGAAGTGGAAACGACTGCAATGCCTTCAGTATCTGCTGCCCCTGGGTCTGCAAGAAATGCTAACTCCTCTGAATCCAAAATCTTTCCCTTAGACTGAGCATCGACCAAATACATCTTCTCACGAAACCACGCGTCATCCCTTCTCCTTTTCGGCTGAGTGCATTGCCTAGCCATATGACCTTGTCCTCGGCAATTGTAGCAAGTCATAACCTTTTGAGGACCAATGGGGCTTCCATTTCCATTAGCTTGAGAATTCACAGCTTGAGCATTCACAGTCCTTGTAGGAGGTCCATATGAATTTTGCCTTCCCTGAATAGGTTGCACTGTTACTTGACCATCTTGAACAGTAGCTTGTTGTCGAGGATTTGAAGAGGTACGGAGCTGATTGTTTGTTGGTGGAAATCCTCTAGTTGCAACAAGTTTTGACAAGTAGGCAGTGAGATGGTTTAGAACATCAGCTGGCGTATCATTTAGAGTAAAGACCGGTGCTTGGATTGGTGGAAGTTCATTAGAGTAGAAGGCTTGTGCTGGTTGTGCTTCTATTCGAAAATATCCTTGTTAAGGAGTATAGCCCATTGGAGAAGTGTTGGCTTGTGATGGTGATGTCTGATATGGTGGTTGCTATGGAAAAGATTGTTGATGAACACTTTGTTGAAATGCTTACTGGGGCATCATTGGTGGTGGATAAGATGGTTGTTGTGGTTGCTGATAGGTGTGTGGTGGTGGCTGCTGCAAGTATGATGGTTGTTGATAAGTATAAGCCATGTTTTATTGAGAAGCATACATGGAAAGTGGATCATGAACTTGAGGTTTAGACAACCGAGCCTCGATCACATGGCATTCGTGTTGTTGAAGAAATGCTTGAAGTTGATCCACATTGGTGTTATGCAAGTCCTTAGCCAATTTAACATCCGTCACGTACTTTTTCCATTCTGAAGGAAGAGTGTTCAAATACTTGGTGTTCAATTGAAACGTAGGAATTGCCATGCCATAGATATTGAGCTCATTCAAAAAAGGGTAAATCTCAGATAGTAGTCATTGAGAGTCTCCCCTGGCACATAGGCAAACTTATCAAAAGTATCATAAAGCTTACACTCTCGTTCTTGTTTAGTTAACGAGGTGCCTTGCATTAGAACACGAATTGTATCCCATAACTCTTTGGCAACTTTATGTTTGCTGACGAGTTTGTAGACATCTGGAGGAAGGGCTTGGAGAATAATGTTTGTAGAATACTTATCACATTTGTCTTGAATCTTCATATCTCCAGTCAATTCACCCGTTGTGCGAGGACGAGTAGTCGTACCTTCCGTCACTGTACCATAATGTGACAATCCGTCAATTTATGGTTGATATTTTATTCTTGAATATTATTTAAAAACATTATTTTAATGTTACAATATGGACTCACATATTTTTGGGAAGAAATTTAGATTTAAACCGGAGGATTCAACGTTACATGCTTACGTTTACATACACCGTTTTGGTGGCAGTCCGACATTTCAGAAAATAAATTTATCCGTAAATATTATTTTGGAGTTTTAAATTTGTGTTGGTTCATAAACTCACAAATTTACGAGAAGAGATTAGGACTTATGATTTTATTTTAACGTCCTTTACGACTAAACCGGAAACCTTAGGATTACATATTTACGTTTTCGAACTCCGTTTTTGATGAAACAATTTTTATTGGATTCGTTTTGTGACGTAGATTCATAATTTATAAAAACGTTTTTCGTAAAACGTCTCGAGGGCACGCAAATCGAGGAAACTAGAATCGAGGAGTACCCGTAAATAAATGGGGATGAGACAAGTGGGACACTTGCCCCACCCCCACTATAACCGTCCAACATTGCCACACCTCAACACACTTGGTGTCAAGTTTGTAAGCTAAGTAAGACACTTGTCTTACAAAGCTTACAAATGAAGCTAAGACATCACAAAAACCATTAGCTTCTTCACATTTACCACTTCACACATGCAATACCACTCAAAATTATCTCATCTCTCTCTCTTGACTCCAAAGATGTCGTCCCAATTCAGCCCTTAAACACCAAATTTGATCAAAATTAACCATGGAATCCTATGTTGTTTCTACATATGTTAAAGCCCTTTTGAAACCCTATTGATTGGTGGTGATTATAACATCCAAGGAGGAGTTTCCATGGAGTATCAAGGCTGATTTTCCACAAGGAGTTCATGAAGCATGGTGGTCATGAAGATGGTCTTGGTGCATCACAAGTTTCTCCATCAAAAATCCATGTTTTGATCAACCTACATCATCATGGTGGTATAAAGATTGTCCTCCTCAACTTCTTGTTATTTTGATTATGTAAACATGTATTTTATTTCCTATTGTATATGTATATGATGATTATATGATGATAAAAATGTTATGTGGGGATTTGTTGTTGATAAACATGCTTAACAAGATGAAAGACTATAAGAAACACGGTTAAAATCTTGGTTAAATTTGATGGCTATATAAAACAGTAAAGAACCATATGGTAAACTGATAAAATGATGAAGTAGAATGGATTTACAGTAAGCTATGGGTCTTGTACACATGTGAGAGTTGGCCATGCAATGGAATCAAAGTAATGAGTGAGATATGATCAAAACAAGTTTAAGGTATAAATCTGAGTTCACTGTTTTGAACGATTTTTAGAAAATATTTAGAAGATGATTCAACAGTATCTATGGAAGATTTAAATGTAGCACATATCATGTAGTTTATGTGATAAAAATTTGAGCTTCTATCTCCATATAGAACTCAAGATATGGCAGTTTTGGTGAAAGTGAAAATAAAAATCAGATTTTTGAAAAATAAAGTATAATACTATTATATAAGCACTCAAAATTAATAGTATAAAATGTAAAATAAAAACCCACTAACTTATGGATTTTATTTATATAAGTATGTAAAAGGTTAAATAAGTGGACATTTTAATGGTAACTTGTTAAGTTTTATAAGTTATAAAACTATAAACTTGATTTTTACGACTTTTTCGGCTATCGCCGTAAAATTAACGTTTTTGTTAAATAAAACTTAGATGGTTAGACCCGTCTAATGTAAACTCTATAAAACTTATATACTGATATATAAACATGTATAACAAGTAAAAACCGATAAAACCCGCACTATAGGACATACGGACGTTAACGGACTAAATTAACGTTATTGGACTAACAATACAACAAAAATGGACTAAAACATTTATAAACTTATTATTGGGCTTAACCCATTTGGGCCCAACTTGTAAAGTTTAAGTACTGATAATATAAGTACAAAATAGATTAAAATAAGTTAAATAACTTATAATAGGCTATTGGACCTAAAACACGTAAATAGGTAAAACGAGAAAACTAGTATAAAAGTTATCGACACATAACTCTAAAATGAGTAAACGAGAATATGTAAACCCACTTGATCATCATATATATATAATCATCATATGTATACATAATTGCTATTTTTATAAAGTCATTGGACATGAGTCTAAGACCGATTATTATTTATATAGGTTTCCGTGATTGAAGCACGTACCGTACATCCAAATCGCCGATAACCGCCTTCCCACATCAACGTGAGTTCATAGCCTCGCACTCTTTTAAATGTTTTTATAAATGTTTTATAAACCCGCGAGGGAGATAACATGTTAGTTTTTATAAAATAGGACACCATTTGTCCCGACTGTTTGTTTATTGATTTTGGACCCGAATGATTGAATGACCCGATTGTATGACCTGATAAATGATTAATGGACCCGATAGATGAAATAAAATGGATTATTAAAGTTAGGTTATATCACTAAAATTCCCATTAGCATGAATTGTGAACTATCGGGAGTTGGTAGACGCTTATGCATTTAATAGTACTATTTGGGGACGATCACCCCAGTTCGCGCCTTGACGGTTGATCCCCGTCGTGCCACATTGATTGGTAAGCGAATTTATGTATGAGAAGATTTCCATAGCGTGACCTTTGTGACGACACGCTACTTTAGATGGGCAAAATTGGTATCGGGTTAGCTACCCGTTTTGGTTTAGTAAGGTAACAATGTCATGCGGCTTATAATAATCCAAAACTAACGAAATACTACTAGACGCTCCGAATTACGATGTATTGCCTGACTAGCAATACAGGGTCATACTATTGATATTATGTTTGTGTTTTGGTTTTCGTAACCATATTCATATAACGGTTTTTTTTATTTTCATACAACGTCATAAGACGTATTGTATGATGTTTTTACGACATTGGCTCGTATAATGATTTTTAAGGCAAATGCCTATATTATGATTTTGATAAAGATTTGTATAAAATGATTTTGGCTATTTTATGGCCTATTACAATGATTTGTACGAAATGATTTTTGGTACTAATTTTATACCAAAGTTATATTGATGGAATTTATTAAACTCTATGAATTCACTCGGCGTTATCGCTGACCTTTTCTTTTAACATGTTTTATCTCAGGTACTTGAAGGTAATTCTCGGGAAGACAACAAGAATTCATGGCCCGCACTTAAACAATATTTTCCATTCAAATACCTTGTAAAACTTTGTATGAAATGTAATGACTTGGGACCGATGTAATTTTGATATTTATGAATGGAAATGCTTTTATTATTAAACGACGCGATTTTTATGCGTTGTCTATGATGTGAGTAATGTGCTATCCCGTAACACCAACGAGTCTTCCGCTGTTCTGAGTTGTATAAATTTGGGGGTGTTACAGTTTGGTACGAGAGCTCTCGTTATAGAGAACGAAAGATTTTTAAAACCAAGGTTTTGAATAAAACATTTCAAAATCATTTAACAGTAAACATTTTTCTCAAAATGTCTAAAAATCTTTTGACTATAACGGTGCCGAAGAATTCCCGAGTTACCGACAAGGCCAGACTGAGAAGTGTTATTTTAATACATATATATATATAACTTGGATTATATATATATACATATGATGTAATTTTATTACATGATTGTTTGATGATTATTTTGATTTATATACGAGGTATTTATACGACGTAGATTGTCACAAGTAACCCTAAATCCCCTAGTAAATTAATCGAAGCTATTCTCGTAGGAATTCTAGCTATCCTAGATCTAAATCAAGTTGTGGATATTTATGATCCCAAAAAATGGTTGATATTCGTAGAAATGTAGATATTAGTTTATTGTGATATTGAACAAGAATTGGCGAGATTAAATCTGATATCGATGTCATGACGATCTTTCCTTATAGAGTGAGGTTTGACAAAACGTTACCACCTAGGAAGATGTCATCTGAGTCGTGTCATCCAATTCTTAAATTGAAATCGAAAGGGTGAATGTTGCACTTGAGGCTGTTATTGGAACCATTACCCAAAAGCCTCATGCCACTAATACCTTTCCGAGAAGTCTAGTTGAATGATCAAGTCATTTCATACTAGTGACCCATTTTATAATTGTTGTTGTAAGAGCTATAGGATTGAAATTAAGTATTGATCATATTGAGCTTTCATTGCCTTTACAAGGCCTAAGAATAAAGATGAAAGTATTGGAGAATGAGGTAGGATATCGAATTGAGTATAAAATTGGTTCAAACTTGAATAATTTAAAACTTAACCTGTATGAAATATGAGATTGTTAAGAGGAAGTCGTTAAGTTCTGTGATTGAATTATAAGGTTTTAATTGATTGTTGATTCGTGTTAAGGGTTGTTCCTAGGCCGTTGTCCACTAATGAGGATGCCCAGTGTCCAAGAAATAAATTGAAGAAGTCTTCTTCTGAATTGGGACCGATGGATCTTCCGGGACAGGCAGGACACCTAATGACTCTTGTAGATTAGTATTCATTGTGGTATCTTTTAAAAATCCCTAACTTAACTGAGACATCAGTTGGTAGGATGAGTTTTGTAAATTGTATGACATAGTGACACGTAATGTGTTACGGTACAATTTGACTTGTTTGTGATTAATGAAAAGACTACCCCTGATTGCTAAACTCTACATGTATCGATGTTATCTATCCTTTATTGCTTCATCCTAATGTTCGCATTAGTAATGCAACCATTGAATAAGTACTCATCTTGAATTGAATTACGTTGTAGATTATTCTTCGTGAGTGCCATCGAGGTCATGAACCTCATGATTAATTGGCTAAGATCATTTCCTATCATATCGTAGTTAGTTCTTGGTGAACAAGCTTTCATCACTCTTCTGCAGATCACTCATTATTTTTATAAAGATAAAACAGTATTCCTTGAGAAAAATTGAATTTTCATCACTAAAAGGATTACTCAAAGTAAGATTTATAAGTGATTGATATCAAAATGAAGTTGTTTATGAGACGCTTTGGAAAACATAGTTGTTTTCATAACAAAGAAAATCTTTGTAAATATATTTTTGATTCTTATTTAAGAATTAAGCATGAAAATGTTTTTATAAATATGATGATAAAATTTTGACGAACTGAGTATTGAATCGTTAATCTTGAAATTGTATATAGTTGCGGGCCTACATACAATTTAGAATGGACCATGCAAGGCTGATTAGTAGTCACCATAAAACTGATTAATAAACACTACATTTTCTTTGAAGATTGTGAAAGATTAAATTTTATGAGATCTGCAAGAAGTAAAAAAATAAGGACATAGTGTTAGGGACACCTACATATGTGCCTGTAGCATCTATTCTTTTGAGTCGAATTTACTCATCTGTGGAAATTGTCTTATTTGACAATTGACAATTCTTTCTTGTCCAGTTCTCCCGTAGTGAGATTCTTAGGAAAAGTATCTGATTACCGAGTGTTGATACCCGACTGGATGTATCGACGTTCCTATCATTTCTTTTGATTTGATTTCATTTAAATGACCTGGGTAACGATCCGAGGAGCCTTCGAATGCGTACTCAAATTATGAAAACATGGAATATTCATATTCGTTAAATGTTTTCGTCTGTATGTGATTTGAAATTCTCTCGCATGGATTATGCGTTGACCTTACTCTTTTAATAGTAGCTGTGTCTCCTGATATCCTTGAATTTGTATTAGTCTTTTGAGAAGCTCACATCTTATCAACGGCAATGAAACTGGAAAGTTGATAATGCCAGTAGAATGGATTGATTGATTATGACATGACGACATTGTCTTAATTGATGGGAACTCGAATTGAATTCCCCTAAATGATAAGATGTTGATTATCAAAAGTGATCTAAATAATTCTTGACGGATGCCCGTATCCTGCATTTAGACTTGAGATTATACCGTGAATGGTTTTGAATTAGTTATAAATATTATAATCTAGAAAGAACTTAAAAAGTGATTGTATTAAAAGATGTTTCCGTTATCTGAAAATTTAGGAGGTATTTGCTGGTGAATTACCTAGACTTTTGCCATTAAGGCAAGTTGAAATTGGTATTGATTATATTTCCGGTGCTGCACTTGTGGCTTGTGCACTGTACGTCGGCACCATCTGAATTAAAGGAATTACCGTACAACTAAGAGAGTTGTCGGAGAAAGATTTCATTATACCAAGCCTGTCATCATGAAGAGCTATGGTGTTATCATTCCTTATATTTATAGATTACTGTGACTGAATAAATTGACAATCGAAAACGATATCCATAACTCGAAATGGAAGATTTGTTCGATCATTTACAAGGTTCTAGCGTATGTTTTAAAGATTTGATCCACGGCATGGTTATTATCAACTTCGCATCTGCGAAGAAGATTATCTATTCCAATCATCACATCCCGAACTTGTGATGAACGTTATGAGTTTCACGTGATGTCGTTTGGATTGACAATGCACATGTAGTATTCATAATTATGATGAATCACGTGTGTAGGCTGTAATTTGATAAATTCATGCTCGTGATCATTAAGGATTATATATTTGTTTATCAGAATAAGAATGAGTTAATAACTATTTATAGACTGCCCTGAATTGGCCAAACAGTGAAAACCTGAACCTTGAATAATTAACATGTGATTAAGGACTTAATCCTTTACATAAAATGACCGTTGGATTAGTAATGGTAAGATGTATGCATATAGCCTCTTCAAAAATTAAGAGCCCTTTTAAGACTTTGGATTTTACCAAAAAGAAATGGAAATATGTTTTGACAAATGTTTTAACAAATGATTTTTAAAGGGATTATTCCCTTATACACAAACCATTTAACTAAACTTCTGTTTAGGGGTAAATGTTTGTGTATACCTCAAGACAACTTAAGAGGGATTGAGGAAACCATTTAAAACATGATTGGAAATCTGAAACGAAAAATTTTTGCTTTTCAAACTAAGAAAACTTTGACCAAAGTATAAACAAAGGTTTTTCGAACATTTACGAATCTTATTAAATATTTTCGATAAATCAACAAAAATCTAATTAATTAAATTCAAATTTATTTTGAACATTTTATATAATTGATCGAACTAAGAAATTTAAAACTTTTACGCTTCATAAAAATTAACTAATAATTATTTAATTAATTATGATAATTATCGACGCTTTAGACGACGGATTGAGTAAAACGGATAAAAATGATAGATGAGACGAAACTGAAACTTAGAAAATATGAAGAAAGGTGAACATAATTACTGACGCATAATATAGAAAGAATATCTGAGTGAATTATGGACATGATAATTATATCATCATGAGAAGTGAATATAGATACCGACGCATTATGTAGAAAAGATAAAGAACCAATTAGGATGTATTTCTTAATAATGAAGGTGCAAAATAAATTGTTGAACGATATAAAAATAAACAATGTTTGTAAAAAGGATAATATAAATAGTGAAAGGTTTCACGGCTAGTGTGAACCATTAGAGTTGAGAAGCCAATAGCGTTGAATGTTTTAAAAGGCCACTTGTGGTTGCATAAATATGGAGATTGTGAGATATAGTTATGTTGGAATTTGTAAGTATAAGTATAAGTATTCTATTTATGTCATCTATGACTAAAAGTATCTTTGTCTGAAGAAGTTGTACTAATGGAAATTATGAAGGCAGACATCGCCTCATACATTAGTTAACGTCTAGCTATTGCAAAGGTCATCATCTGAATTTAATTCGATTTGGGTCATCGTCGACAGACTGACCAAATCTGCTAATATCATTCTCGTTAATGATAAATGCAAAAGAGTTATGTAAACATAGCGTGCTTGTATCGAACATCTTTATCAAGATCCTCGCTTCGCATCAAATTTCTAGAGATTTGCTCAGAAATCATTGAGAACGAACCTTGATGAGAGTACTATGTACCACCCCAAATCAAAGGGACGAGGTAAAGTAACGATACAAAGTAATATAAGTGTTGTTTTATGTTTGAATGATTGACCTTTGGTAATAGACCGTATAATCGTTTTCCTTTGGAGAGATTATCCTTGATAACTATCGTATTAGGATCGAGATCTAATCTTGTTAGGATCTAAATATTAGAGCATCTGTAAGCAGGAGTTGAGATGAAGACATCCGACATACACCCATTGTGAGTTGGACATGTCTCTTAGGTTTAAGGTTTCCTATGATGGCGAACCTAACCTTGCAAAATACTCGAACCGCGAAACCTGAAATGATTGTTGAAGTTAGGATTTGATTATTGACTGCCGGTAGTGGGCAAGAGATGATGTAAATATGAAATGTAGATCTTGAAGTACCAAATGGGTAGCGAAGTTATGCCACAATTTTTAACCTTGGAAAAATGAATTCATGATCTGACAAATCATGGGATATAAGTCCCCGTAGTATGGGACCATTGAGATGATGTAAAAGTTGGGATTGAAAGGCATATAAGCTGGATCTACCCTAGGACTTCAAAGACTGTGTGAATTATGTTTCGTATATCGAACTTGATGGAATATCTATCAAGTTAAAATCTGAATTCTTCTTAATAGAGCTTAGATTGGCGAAAAGTTGCATTCATCAAAACCCGTGAACATCATGGATAGAGAAAGTAAGTCAACATTAAGCCTGATCTTATTCCCGTAGTTATGTTTGATGAAACTCGCGTATTATAATGGATTACATTTGTGAGAAAAGACCGAATGTGGAGGAAATACCCACATGGCTTTAACTCTATAAGAAGCGAGTAGTAAGATGATCTTTGAGGACAAAGATCCTGTTTAGGGGTAAATGCTGTGACAATCCGTCAATTTATGGTTGATATTTTATTCTTGAATATTATTTAAAAACATTATTTTAATGTTACAATATGAACTCACATATTTTTGGGAAGAAATTTAGATTTACGTCTTGAAGTAGCATCGACTACGTTTAAACCGGAGGATTCAACGTTACATGCTTACGTTTACATACACCGTTTTGGTGGCAGTCCGACATTTCAGAAAATAAATTTATCCGTAAATATTATTTTGGAGTTTTAAATTTGTGTTGGTTCATAAACTCACAAATTTACGAGAAGAGATTAGGACTTACGATTTTATTTTAACGTCCTTTACGACTAAACCGGAAACCTTAGGATTACGTATTTACGTTTTCGAACTCCGTTTTTGATGAAACAATTTTTATTGGATTCGTTTTGTGACGTAGATTCATAATTTATAAAAACGTTTTTCGTAAAACGACCCGAGGGCACGCAAATCGAGGAAACTAGAATCGAGGAGTACCCGTAAATAAATGAGGATGAGACAAGTGGGACACTTGCCCCACCCCCACTATAACCGTCCAACATTGCTACACCTCAACACACTTGGTGTCAAGTTTGTAAGCTAAGTAAGACACTTGTCTTACAAAGCTTACAAATGAAGCTAAGACATCACAAAAACCATTAGCTTCTTCACATTTACCACTTCACACATGCAATACCACTCAAAATTCTCTCATCTCTCTCTCTTGACTCCAAAGATGCCGTCCCAATTCAGCCCTTAAACACCAAATTTGATCAAAATTAACCATGGAATCCTATGTTGTTTCTACATATGTTAAAGCCCTTTTGAAACCCTATTGATTGGTGGTGATTATAACATCCAAGGAGGAGTTTCCATAGAGTATCAAGGCTGATTTTTCACAAGGAGTTCATGAAGCATGGTGGTCATGAAGATGGTCTTGGTGCATCACAAGTTTCTCCATCAAAAATCCATGTTTTGATCAACCTACATCATCATGGTGGTATAAAGATTGTCCTCCTCAACTTCTTGTTATTTTGATTATGTAAACATGTATTTTATTTCCTATTGTATATGTATATGATGATTATATGATGATAAAAATGTTATGTGGGGATTTGTTGTTGATAAACATGCTTAAAAAGATGAAAGACTATAAGAAACAAGGTTAAAATCTTGGTTAAATTTGATGGCTGTATAAAACAGTAAAGAACCATATGGTAAACTGATAAAATGATGAAGTAGAATGGATTTACAGTAAGCTATGGGTCTTGTACACATGTTTGAGTTGGCCATGCAATGGAATCAAAGTAATGAGTGAGATATGATCAAAACAAGTTTAAGGTATAAATCTGAGTTCACTGTTTTGGACGATTTTTAGAATCTATTTAGAAGATGATTCAACAGTAGATATAGAAGAGTTAAATGTAGCACATATCATGTAGTTTATGTGATAAAAATTTGAGCTTCTATCTCCATATAGAACTCAAGATATGGCAGTTTTGGTGAAAGTGAAGATAAAAATCAGATTTTTGAAAAATAAAGTATAATACTATTATATAAGCACTCAAAATTAATAGTATAAAATGTAAAATAAAAACCCACTAACTTATGGATTTTATTTATATAAGTATGTAAAAGGTTAAATAAGTGGACATTTTAATGGTAACTTGTTAAGTTTTATAAGTTATAAAACTATAAACTTGATTTTTACGACTTTTTCGGCTATCGCCGTAAAATTAACGTTTTTGTTAAATAAAACTTAGATGGTTGGACCCGTCTAATGTAAACTTTATAAAACTTATATACTGATATATAAACATGTATAACAAGTAAAAACCGATAAAACCCGAACTATAGGACATACGGACGTTAACGGACTAAATTAACGTTATTGGACTAACAATACAACAAAAATGGACTAAAACATTTATAAACTTATTATTGGGCTTAACCCATTTGGGCCCAAATTGTAAAGTTTAAGTACTGATAATATAAGTACAAAATAGATTAAAATAAGTTAAATAACTTATAATAGGCTATTGGACCTAAAACACGTAAATAGGTAAAACGAGAAAACTAGTATAAAAGTTATCGACACATAACTCTAAAATGAGTAAACGAGAATATGTAAACCCACTTGATCATCATATATATATAATCATCATATGTATACATAATTGCTATTTTTATAAAGTCATTGGACATGAGTCTAAGACCGATTATTATTTATATAGGTTTCCGTGATTGAAGCACGTACCGTACATCCAAATCGCCGATAACCGCCTTCCCACATCAACGTGAGTTCATAGCCTCGCACTCTTTTAAATGTTTTTATAAATGTTTTATAAACCCGCGAGGGAGATAACATGTTAGTTTTTATAAAATAGGACACCATTTGTCCCGACTGTTTGTTTATTGAATTTGGACCCGAATGATTGAATGACCCGATTGTATGACCCGATAAATGATTAATGGACCCGATAGATGAAATAAAATGGATTATTAAAGTTAGGTTATGTCACTAAAAGTCCCATTAGCATGAATTGTGAACTACCGGGAGTTGGTAGACGCTTATGCATTTAATAGTACTATTTGGGGACGATCACCCCAGTTCGCGCCTTGACGGTTGATCCCCGTCGTGCCACATTGATTGGTAAGCGAATTTATGTATGAGAAGATTTCCATAGCGTGACCTTTGTGACGACACGCTACTTTAGATGGGCAAAATTGGTATCGGGTTAGCTACCCGTTTTGGTTTAGTAAGGTAACAATGTCATGCGGCTTATAATAATCCAAAACTAACGAAATACTACTAGACGCTCCGAATTACGATGTATTGCCTGACTAGCAATACAGGGTCATACTATTGATATTATGTTTGTGTTTTGGTTTTCGTAACCATATTCATATAACGGTTTTTTTTTATTTTCATACAACGTCATAAGACGTATTGTATGATGTTTTTACGACATTGGCTCGTATAATGATTTTTAAGGCAAATGCCTATATTATGATTTTGATAAAGATTTGTATAAAATGATTTTGGCTATTTTATGGCCTATTACAATGATTTGTACGAAATGATTTTTGGTACTAATTTTATACCAAAGTTATATTGATGGAATTTATTAAACTCTATGAATTCACTCGGCGTTATCGCTGACCTTTTCTTTTAACATGTTTTATCTCAGGTACTTGAAGGTAATTCTCGGGAAGACAACAAGAATTCATGGCCCGCACTTAAACAATATTTTCTATTCAAATACCTTGTAAAACTTTGTATGAAATGTAATGACTTGGGACCGATGTAATTTTGATATTTATGAATGGAAATGCTTTTATTATTAAACGACGCGATTTTTATGCGTTGTCTATGATGTGAGTAATGTGCTATCCCGTAACACCAACGACTCTTCTGCTGTACTGAGTTGTATAAATTTGGGGGTGTTACACATAATCTAATGGTCCATTGAGCACCGATGCCCAAATGAGATGTCCATTCTCTTTGTTCAACATGTAAAGTTCCATTCTGGAAGTCCAATCCTCGTACATAGACTTCTCCAACATAGGTGGACGATTATCCGTACCCGACAGGATGGACTTATCCGTAAGAGATGTGTACTCCATTTCAATAAGTTAAGATTTACAAAGTTGATCGAACAATGAAAGAAAGTAAATGTGTTTGTTGTTGTGTGTAGAAGCCGAGAAATAATGTTAAAATACCCTAAATTATGTTCTCGATAAACCAAAAATTCCAAGATGAAATTGCACTATGCATAAAAGGAATGTTGTCGCAATGTCTAAAGGAATGCTGTCGCAATGTCTAAAAGGAATGCTGTCGCAATGTTGTATCGCAATGAGTCCAATCGTAATAAATCCTATCGCAATACTTCCAATCGCAATACTCCAATCGCAATACTGTCGCAATACCCTGTCGCAATACCCCTGTCGCAATGCCCTGCCGCAATACCCTGTCACAATACCCTGTCGCAATACCCTGTCGCAATATCACAAAAACAATCCTGTCGCAATGTAAATCGCAATACGGATCGCAATGTCACAAGATGAAATCCAATCGCAATACCAGTCGTAATATGAATCGCAATCCAAAACCCTAGATATTGCGATGGATAAGCTGTCGCAATAGTACAAGCAGTATGCTATTTTTCCACTTTTCTCGGACAAAACACACCAAATTCGAGATTTTACGCCAAAAAATGATCCAAACACCCAAAAATTTTGTGTTTTTAGCCAAATTAAATATACCAAATCTCTACCACAACTATGTAGAAGATTTGTATCAAGAAAAAACCATAAAAAACACAAAAAAATTTGGACGTGGGTTTAAATAGATCAAAAATCAAGAACACAAACACATAAACAATACAATCATCCCATGGCTCTTGATACCATTTGTAGGATATGTAAATCTTGCTTATGTTTTAGAGATAGAAAGAGATAGAGAGATGATGGAGTTCACACACTTCTAGAGAGAGAAAGTGAAAGATAACTATGTGTAAATTAAAATGAAATCACCACCCTCTCCATCTAAGGAGAGGGTTTATATACCCAAGCCTTGTGATGGGCTTGGGCTTACAATATTGGGCCGGCCTACACATGTTGTAGGCTAGGCTTGGTCTTGTTTGTTTAATAAAGATATCTAGACTACGAGCTACTACTTAATATATTGTCAGAGTGACCGAATCTTCCTAAATACGTAAAAACGTATTTCCAACATGATCATCTTAGTAGACTCGAGGATCCTTATCATGGGGAACTTCCAAATCAAGAGATTAATGAATCTTTTCCCCTTGAGGCCTTAATTTCTATTAACTCCAATCTTGACGATACCCTATGGTTTGCGGACATTGCAAACTATTTAGCGGGTGGGGTTCTTATGGAGGGTTAACGTCCCAACAAAAGAAAAAATTCTTTAAGGATATTAAACACTATTATCGGGACGACCCTTAACTTTTCAAGCAATGTGCGGATCTTGTTATTCGTCGGTTTGTTGATGGGCTGGTAGCTTTACTAATCCTAGAGGCTTGCTATAAAGGACCCACCGGTGGTCACTTTGGTCCTAACTATACCGCGAAGAAAGTTTACGACTCCAGATTCTATTGGAACACCATTTATCATGACGCTCATGAAATGGTTAAGCATTGTGATGCTTGCCAAAGACAAGGCAAGATCACACATAAAGATGAGATGCCTCAAAATTTCATCCAAAAATGTGAAATCTTTGACGTATGGGGCATCGACTTTATGGGGCCATTTCCATCATCCAATGGGAACAAGTACATCCTCATAGCCGTTGACTACGTATCCAAATGGGTTGAAGCAAAGGCTTTACCTACTAACTATGCGAGGGTGGTTGTGAACTTTTTGAAACAATTATTTGCTCGATTCGGTGTTCCTCGTTCTATCATTAGTGATCGCGGGACTCATTTTTGCAATGATCAATTTGCTCGAGTCATGGCTAAGTATGGTGTCAATCATCGTATTTCCACCGCGTATCATCCACAAACTAATGGTCAAGCCGAGATTTCAAACCGTGGACTTAAGCAAATCTTAGAGCGTACCGTGGGAGAGCATCGTGCCTCATGGGCCGATAAGTTAGATGATGCTTTGTGGGCTTTCCGTACCGCTTATAAGACGCCTATTAGTTGCACTCCATATCGTATTGTGTACGGAAAGGCTTGCCACCTCCCCATTGAGTTGGAGCATAAGAGCACAGGGTATGGTTTGGTGTTTTCGTGCTGAGCCATGGGAAAACACCAGAGTTTTGAGGGGGTATGGTGAGTGGTGGCTAAATGATCCCACCACACCACAAACATAAAAACACCACATTTCACGCTCCTTGGTTGGCTTGAGCCATGGGGAAAAAATTGGGCCCACTTTTCTTAAAAACAAATCATGCACAAAAACGCGAGACCGGGTACGGTCTCGCGTTTTCGTGTATCGCATTTTCGTGCGAAAACGTGCGCCGTGCCCTCGGCTCGAGACACGAAAACGCCAACAGGCGTGTGGCTCTCGCGTTTTGGTGTGGCGCCATGAGAAAAAACGGGGCGAAAACGCCCCGTACCCTGTGCTCTAAGGCTTCTTGGGCCTTGAAATGGGCTAATTTTTATATCAACAAAGCCGGTGATCTTAGGAAAATCCAACTCAATGAGCTTAATGAACTGAGGAATGAGGCTTATGAGAATTCATTGATCTACAAGGATAAAACCAAGCTTATTCATGATTCTAGGATTAAGAACCGAGAGTTTCACATAGGTGATCATGTTTTACTCTTTAACTCTCGGTTGAAAATCTTTTCAGGAAAGCTTAAAAGTCGTTGGTCCGGTCCATTCACCGTCGCTAAAGTATTCCCTTATGGCACCATTGAGTTATCTCAACCAAATGGGCCAAATTTTAAAGTCAATGGCCAACGTGTTAAGTTGTACTTTGGTGAGGACATCTCTCATGAGATGATTCGATCCCTCACCACGTTTCCCTTGAATTAGTTCTGGGTCGAGTCAGGCTCGTGAATCGGTTAACAAAAACAAGCGCTTCTCGAGAGGCAACCCGATGATCTATCCTTTACCGCTTTTCATAATAAGTGTAGGGGGAGCTACATAGGTGTTTATTGTCTTGTTTCTTATGATGTGCAGGGATTAAAGCTTTCAAAGAACCACTTTTGATGATATTTGACGACCCGTGATCCCGTGTTCCTGGTTCTATCCTAAACTTTTGTGATTCAATATTTCATATCCTATATGTTGACATTAAAATAACAATAGTCGTCCCTTCCTTAGCAAGATTTAAACAAAGTGCACAATGTAGGGGAGTTTACTCCCACATGCTTAAACATTGAGGACAATGTTTATATCAAGTGTTGGGGGACGTCAATCGAAGTTAAGTGGGCTTTTCCATGAATTTGTCCTCATTCTAACCGGAAAATTAAATTTTTCGACATTTTTCAAAAATTTTGATCTATTTTGGCCTAGTAGTATTTTTCATTTATTCTCTTTTATGTTCTTTCCTTTTGTTATCGTATCGTATGTATATATTTCATTTCAAGAATAAAGTCAAAAGAAAAATAAAATGGTTTTAATGAGTTTAGCTGTCTTTGATATATTAGGCCCGTCATGAATCTTTTGACTCATCCCAAGTTTACTTATCCAAGTTTACTCTAGCTAGTATCCTTAACGTGTTTAAATCAAGTTTTTCTAGGCTTTTATATTGGGAACTTTAAAACGCGAAAGTCTTAACTCGTACGGGTTAAGAACAAGAACTTTTCGCAAGTTCCTATAATTGATCCTAGAAAGTCGTTTATCATGGGAACTTTAAAATGCGAATTCTAAACTTGAAAAAGTCTAAGAAATTGCAAGATCATATAGATGACTTGAATACCCAAAACTTTGATTTAATAGGCTAAGCATCCACGAGTCTCATTCCTTGAGATTTTAAATTGTGGGGAACGAGAGATGATAGAGTCAATTATAAGTTTGGTATTCTTTCATGAATTTATGGGAGTTAATTATGAGCTTTTTCTCCCATCGCTTGTTAATAAATATAATTGCAATAAGTAAGGTTGTACGATTTGAAAAGTTACTTAGCTTCTAGCACAAGATCGTTTAAAAGTTGCTCGGTATTAATTAGAGTTCATAGCCAAGGCATAACTTATTGAAGTGGGATGCGAAGATTGGCGAGTCCGAAAAGGCCCTAACAAGGCATGAGCGCGACATTTTGTTGCTAAAGATCCAAAGTGATGTGAAGAATCATTTATCAAAAATCTATATGAAGGATCGAGACACACGACGAAAAGCAAAAGCTCCCCTAAAGATCATGGAGAAGTCTATCCGAAAAGACTCTAGCAATGTATGAGGGTAAATAGATCCAAGTCCTAAAAGGAGGCGGATCGTTGTATATCAAAATCCCAAATAAAGATTGGAGAAAAATAAAGAAGTCGTGGTCCAAGTATGAAGAATCTCTCAAAAACTTCAAGTGAAGAAATTCCTATTATGAAGAGAAGACCATTATTTCAAGAACGTCTCTCAAGATTCCAAGTATGAAGTCAATGCCAAATATCGTTCCGAGAAAGGTCTCAAATCGTGAAGCGAGTTATGCCAAGATATGAACTTTATGAGGTTTCGAGAAGCAGTTTTAAAAGATTTTGTCCTTTAGCTAACTATTGATTAAATCGTCCTACTTTATTTTCGGCCTAAATAAACTATCGAAATAAGTCAAACAATGCATCCTCGTGATCATTCAAGACAAAAATAAAATATAAGAGATACACCTAGGAATAAGGGAGTCTAAGCGAATAATTGAGCCACATGAGTGAGTGTTAGCTTACTAACTTATAATAACAATGATCTCGTTTTTAAGCTTAGTATTGGGGAACGTGAAACTTGAGGGAGATAAACATTCATGACAACCAAGCCCTAATGTAAGTCTTCGATCTCTTTACTTGTTCCTCCTTCTAGCATTTTGTAATTTCCTATCTTTTTAGTTTCCTTAAGTGTCTAGTATTTAATAAAGGCAAAGGTGGGTTAATTAGGAGAAGAAATGTTAAACTATGCTTTGAAATTATGCATTGCATGAGGGCATTGCAATGGTCAAGTGTAGGGGATTTAATAAGTGTGAAAACACTTATCATTTTATCACTTAAAATAACCAAAAACGAGACCAAAACGTGTATTTAATGTCGTAAATGTCGGAATTATGCGTGGTTTGTGTTTTTATTGTGTTTTAGGGCAAAAGTATGAATAAGGAAGAAAAAAGGGCTTTCACGGGCTTTTATCGAAGAAAAAGACAAAAGACGAAGTCAAATGATTAAAAGTGCAGGAAGAACGGAAGTCAAAGGCCTATTCTGAAGAATTATCGAAGAAAAAGTCTAAAGACGGAAGTTTAACGAAGTCGAAGAACCAAGTCTACTAAAATAAGAGAATTAGAAGACGAGTTCATTTTATCATTTGACTAATCCCGAGACAAAGTCGAGAAAGACGAGTTATTTAAAAGACGAGAAGACAAGAAGAAAGAGAGAAGCGACAACATCCTCCCCTTCCCCTATATATAGTCTTCATATAGTTCATTTTAGGAGTTAGTCATTTTTTTTAGTTTTTCATATTAGGTAATTAGGAGTTTGTGTTTTACTTTCTCTCTCTAGTTTTTCTTAATCTTTCACTTTAAGTCTTGTATTTGGATCTTAATCTTCTTAATTAATTCAATCTTATTTTATAATTCTCATTCTTCCTTTCTTAATCTTGTGACTGATTTGATTAATCATGTAGTTTGTTTAATCTTGTTAGTTGTTTGATTGATTTGCTTATTTCAATAATCTTATGGTTTTGATGTGGTGGATGTTTTAGCTTATTGTGATTATTGATTTATTAGTTTTTAGTTTGTTTTTAATTAAGTGGATTTAGTAGATTTAATCTTTTAAAAGTTGATTTTACGTACTTAGATTATTTGGTGTTTTTAGAGTTTTTAATTTGTGGCTTATTTAGTTTTTTTTTTAAATTTGTTTAGATTAATTTTTGGTTAAGTGCTTATTTGGATTGTGCTTATTTTGATCCATTTCCCAGTTTTTTTATATATTCTGTTACTGTTCTTCTAATTTTCCTTATCTTCGGAAAAGGGTTTAGTTTATCCGAAGATTTTAGTTTTTATCCGAATATTTCATTTATCCGAAGATTTTATTTTTATCCGAAAATAGCTTTATATAGTTTTTATTCGAAGATTAGAATTTATCCGAAATAGTTTTTCTTCCATTTATCCGATATAGCAGCTTATTCCGAAAAATTGATTTTTATCCGAATTATAGTGTTTATCCGAAAAATTAGTTTATTCCGAATATAGCCATTTATCCGTATTATACCCCATTTACCCGAAAAGTAATATACTTTCTCCCGCCAAATCTATTATTCCGAAGAAAAAAATATATATTCCGAAGATTCATAAATTTTTATTCCGAAGAAACAAAAAAAAAAGATTTCAAAGGTATCAAACAAATCAATTATTCCGAAGAAACAGTAATATTCCGAATATACAACCCATTATCTGAATATGTAGTTACTAGTTAGCACCATTATTCTTTCCCTCCCATTTTTGTGTTCCCCCTAGGGGAACATGTTCCCCTAGCTCCAACATTCTATCCGAAGTTGATTTAGTTTTACCCGAAAGTCGTTTTTATTTTTATTCTGAAAGTCAGTTATTTTTGGTTATATTTTTTCGCAAATTTTAGTATTCGTATTTTATCAAAAAGTTTTAGTTTTAAATTTTATTAAATGCCCGTTTTAATATTTGTCTCGTTTATTTTTTAAGTAGCCATATAATCTAATTTCCTTCTTTTTCATTAAGTATGTTTTATTTTTAATTCGAATGTTAATTTTTACTTTTCACTTTTACTTTTATTTCAAAATTATTTTTATTTATTTTTATTATTTTTACTTTCTATAAAGTTTTAACTTTGTTTAATTTCTTTTATTTTTAGTTTAATTTTCAAAAGTCTTCATTTTTAGATTAATTTAGATAATCAACGTCAGTTTCTTTTTATTTACTTATCCGAGAGTGGAGCAAGTATAATCATTCAAGCCATTTACCCGAGTGTCAGTCCATTAGCTATCCAATCTCAATTTATTCAAAAATTCAAGGTTTGATTTCTCTCTTTTAGCTTTTATTTTACAAGTAGAAATAGATAATCCAAAGCTCCCCTTTTAGTTACCAAAAACAATAAGTCCACCCTAAACCGTGATCAATTCGATTAGACACCGAGAATGAACGAGTACACATTTGCAAAAGTTGTCATATTAGCAAGTGAGTATAAAAATGTTCTTTTCTCTTTCTCTATCTGTAGTCGTCCCTCTCACCTTCTTAACTAATTTTCCGAATAGCAAGTTTCCAACATCCACATCTATACCTCAAATAAGCCCATAGGAAATCCTCTAATGAATAAAGTTCAGCTGGTCTTGTGATCCCTACATTCCTCCTAGGCTTTTGACGATGTGTGCAAAAAGGAGTCTCCACAGAGGCGAGAAGTACTTGAGCTTTAGGGGTGATCTCTTTATAACTTCAACTGGTGAAAGGGTTGATGTTTTTAATTAACATGATATAGGTTTGCTAATGCCTCTCTGATTGTCTCTCTGGCAATAGAGTTGAGACAATCCTCTCTATGCTTTAAACCAGCAATGGAGGAAAAATCCTCAATTGTAAAGATGAAAGTATTTTTAGAACATGAGAGGTTAAAGGATATTGTGTTATCATCAATTATTTCTACTGAGTACTAGAACTCACAAAGCTATTCCTGGTAATATACGGTAGGATATTTGGTAAAACAGCATCAACGTCTCACTTCTTCATGAAATTCACCAGATCTCATATGTAGAGTTTGGGGCTTTTGGCCAACCAATAGAGCTATTGGATGCCAAGATGCTTTGGTTAATCTCGAAGGTAACTTTCTTTGCTTTTGCTACAACAAACTCCATTGTTGATGATGGTGATGATGATGAATAAGAGTTAGGGTTTTATGAGTATTTGAGAGAACAAGATGAATAAAATGTGTGTGAAAAGGTTTGCTGAAAAGTAAGATGTGATCCGAAGTAAAATAAATATACTTGATTTAGAAAAACAATTTCGCATTCGCATTAAAAATGCGTAGCGGGGTAAAACTGTCAAAGATGTGTGACCCCTTGACCTTTCAAACCAGTTTTCTCTTTGTTATCTAGAAAAGCACACATTTAATGTTAAGAACGTTTTTCTCATTTACATCTATTGTAACTACCTAATTTCTTTATAAAATATTTAATATTATACTAGGCATTATTTAAAGCATTTGAATTATCAGTGAGAGTTTTATCAATATTGAGCATACCCAGTTTAACAACTAGTATAGTAAAAGTCGGTTCAGCCAATGGCTTAGTAAAAAGGTCAGCTAGTTGCAATTCGGTGGGTCCAAAATGAAGCTCAATGTCACCTTTTATGAAGCACGAGATTGTTTGAAGCCGCTATGGCCATTGTATTATCACAAAATAAGGGCACCTATTCAAATTGAGTTTCATACTCAGCTAACTGGCTCTTCATCCAGAGCACTTGAGAACAACAATCATCAGATACAACATACTCAGCTTCAGTTGAAGATATAGCCACAGAGTTTTGCTTCTTTTCACTCCAACAAACCAATTTTCATCCAAGGATCTGATAGCTTCCTGAGGTACTCTTTCTATCAAGGCAGCATCATGCATACTCCAAATCTGAATATGCTTTAAGAACAAAACCTGATTCTTTTGGTTTATCTTGGTACTTTGCACATAGACATGTGGAGAATTGAATGTCTAGTCGACTAGTTGTGATATACATCAGTGACCCTATCATGCCTTTGTACATAGTCTCATTAATAAGACCCCTAAATCAGGGCCCAAATTGTTTGGGGGAAGCATGGGGCATTAGACTGATGAAGAGTCAACTAGTCATATTTCTTGTAAAATTCTTTAACATACTTTTCTTGACAAATAGAAATCCCTTTAGGACTTCGTTTAATTTGAAAATCCAAAAAGTAAGTTAATTCTTCATCATAGTCATTTCATATTTCTTAGTCATTAACTTAGCAAAACGTTTACTAAAATTAACTTGGGTTGACCTAAACCCACGTGACTCTAGATCGGAGCCTCGCTCTAATACTAATTGGAATTCTCTAAAACACGACTAAAACGAATATCTAAGATTAATAACACTCGAAATACTGCTAAAATGTAAGACTTTATTATTATATAACAAGTATTACAATGTGTTATGCATCACACAATTTGAGTGACAATGTATGAGATACCCTTTAGACAAGTGATGATAAGTTTACTGGCAAACTCTAAGATAGAGGCATAACTCTTCTTAACTGGGTTTGAAAGAGTTAATACACTAAGTCTAACCAAGTGAACAACATTTACTTTATGCTATATTTTGTATTTATAATGGTACGAGGTTGAGTAAGTTGGTGGAGTGGATAACGACTTAACAAGAACTGTCGGGGCCAAACATCTTCATAGATGCTCTTATATTCTTGGTAGTATGCTACATCGCATTCGGCAAACAGGGCTAACAACTGTTTTCCTTATCTTCACAACTTCTTTCTTTAGTCAACTTTATTTCAAAACTACTATTTGTCCCGCTCAAATAGTTCCCGCCTAAACACTAAGAGATATCCAAAGTATACAGAGTGTTAACAATATATTGTCACCCCTATTAATACTTAAACACTGAGAGTCCCTGATACATCTCAGCTGTTATCTATCATAGCTAATGCGTATCTTCAAATAATCTTCGACTTCCTTAACAATGTCTCTGACTTGAACTTCTCTGCGGTTGCTCACTAAGGTCAAAACCTCTGTGAGACTTTTAACACATGCATGTCACCCAGCCACATATAAGTTTACAATACTTAGGTTATTTGTGATTAAATATATGACGAAGAAACAGACATAATTTCCCAACAAATATAGATAACAAAATCGCAAAATGAATTTACCAATATTTTTTAGGCTTTGTAAAAAACCCGTAGTTGATATTTATAGGATTTTGAGGCTTTAAAGCATTTTGCGTTATTTTTTTTAAATAGCCATTTTGAGCACAACAATCGTGAAGGAACATATTACAAAAAAATAGCGCTTCGAATTTGGGATGATTTTTGGAATTTAATACAATGTATATATGCCTTTAAATATGTGAATATTTGAACATATTGTTGTAGTTTGAGTTATATATTGTCAGCTACACTTTCTTAATTCCAAATTTCAATCGTTGTAATGTGTCGACTAGAACGAGTCGACTAGAAGATAGAAAAAAATCTTTCAAGTGAACACATAACAACCACTTGAAAACTAATAAAAAAAAGACTTTTGAAATCACCTTACAAGTATTGGTTGAAAATTCCAGTTGATGATTGTACTAATTCGACATAGTGATATGGTGTGAAACTTCATTGAGATTTTTCAATCAAAACACACTCATTTTGATTTGTTGTTATGCAGCTCACCTTTGCCTCGTATCCAATTGTTATGACTCAAGAGTATAAAAAGACTAAGAATATGTATATGAAAACGTTGATAATGTGTCGGCTAGAACGAGTCGACCAGAAGATAGAAAAAAAGAATCATTTAAGTGAACATAACAGCCACTTAATAAATGACTCATAAAAAAAGACTTTCGAAAGTCCTTAAATGATACAGATATGAGTGTATGTATTTGACGTTAAAGCCCTGGTGCATGCCTATATATAGCGATGTATGGTTTGGAGTAATATGTAGCAAATCAATATATTTTAAAACACATATATAAAAGATATCAATCAAGATTTTATATAATGGTAGTCATTCGAGTTGTTTCATTATCATATGCATGTTTAGTTACTCTCAATCAGTTGTTAGTTAATTTGACATATATATCCTAATGAAATGCCGCATGCATGCAGGTCGTAAAAGTTGGAGCATGGGGGGGTAATGGCGGAACTAATCAATGGTCATTCAGACTTGAAGATGGTTTTAAGTTAACTAAGATCAAAATCGTTAGCCTAGGCGGCTGCGTATGCTCCATCCGCTTCACTTACCTTGATAAAGACAAAGTCGAACACAATTCAAGACAATATGGTGGCGACGCGGATTCTGGTAGAACGGACACAGTACGTAACCATTCATATATAACATTTTGTCTATTATGTTTTTCTACATAGTTACAAATGAAAGCTATATATATGTTTTTATTTCATTTAATCTAGCTTATCATTGCTGACGGGGAAAAGATAACTGGGATAAGTGGAACTGTGGGAGCATCATATGATTCATGCATGTTGGTTAAAGTTGGTGTATGTGTCTTGTTTTAAGTATATATATGAAGCAGAGTCTGTCTGTGTCTTCTGATGATGCAAACGTACTCCTTAGCTTTCTTTATTTGCATCTATCGTTTTTTATATATTTCTTGTTATTTACTTAATGTTGTGGGATCGCAACAATGTATTATATTGAGTCGTGTACGTACTAAGTCGCGTCATGTTTGGAATAAGCACGTACGTACCTTTGTATGTCGTGCACTCGTCTCTTTGTAAAGCTTCTAATGAATGATATCAATATTTATTTATGTTTTGCTTGTTACCTACTATACAGCTTTTATTCAATGCATTGAGCTTTCAAATGGTCTGGTCTGACTCAAGTCATCATTGGAGGATTTCATAACTAGTGTATACGACGTCTATCCTAACTAAACATCAATCTGCCCGGCCAACACGAAGTACTAATATAAAACATTGTGACCATTTCCAAGCAGAAGGTTTAGTTTAATTTAACACCATAATGTCACTTGCAACTAAAACTACTCAGATTGGAACCTTTGGGTGTTAACCGAGATTGTTACTTCTATTCATTTGACGAGTTGCTTGCCTTGTTTAGAAAACCTATTTGTTCTTGGTGGGACTTGGATTTATCCTAAAGATTTTTACAGTTTACTTAATTGGAATGCATGTAATTAACTTAAAATGATCATATCTGAGAGGGACACACACTACTAGAAAACAGGTCAATAGCGACGGTCGTTTCCCTCGGAATTCCGTCGGTAAAGGTTGTTTCCGACAAATTTGTGACGGAAATTGGGTGTCGGTAAATGCCTCCTAGCTAATAAAAATCCGTCGAAAATCAGTTGGAAACACCGACTGATAAAAGGCAGTCAGAAATCTATCGGTGATTTTAAACTTTCTGTCGGAAAATCATTAGAAAAAGTCAGTCGGAAATCCGTCAGAAAAAGTAGTCAGTATAGTCACTTTTCTGTCGCAAAGTACTAATAGTTTTACTAATTGAAGCAACATCTATTAAATCCTGCATCTAGAATAACTTGAAAGGAGATGATAAATCAAATGGATAGCTCAAAATAAAATACATCTATTGCGAAAATTTAGCATTCAAATTACAAAAGTCGTACTCAAATCATAATAAAATATCAAATTATTTAAATTATTTAAAAACAATCAAATGACGCTATCCAACCAAGAAGGAAGACATGAATCGGTAAACTTCTTTGCCACCGATATAATGGCATCAATACTTTGTTTCCAATCTCTCAGTCGAGCTTATTCACGGGCATTTGTATAGGTTCCCCATGCCTACAACAACAAAGACACGCACTAAGTTAGGAAGAGGGCAAACATTAGATTTCCGATGTGCTTTACAATATTAATTACTAACTTATGTTATATGTTATCTATAGAATTTCATGCAGGTAATATTTACTAGCATTCACAAACAAAAAATGTAGAGTGTTATTCAAAGCCTCAAACCTGAATGCTAAAGACAAGGAAGACTCCACGGGCGCTTATACCATTTTCCATTCCCATATAAGCTAGAAAACACGAACAGCTAAATAATACTAATAAATCTCTGTATTTAAGCGATCAGTTCATGGTAAATTAGAGTCACTTTAAGAATTAATATTCACATACTACCAACAAGCTATAGTTTAATTTCTTGAAAGACCAACAAGTTACAGTCAAGCAACAGGCTGACATGATAAAGAAAACAACAAGTTACAGTTTTAAAATATAAATAGTTCATAAATATTTCACTTTATAATCGCTCTTCTTCTTCGAAAAGGTTGTCGTATAATTTGGATTGTTTTTAGTCACACTCGAATCAAATTTCTAAGTTTTCAAGTCTGTTGGGACTAAATGTTTGATAATGAGTATTGTTGGAAACTAGAACGAGACTCATTATTTGACTCCTATATTATAAGACTCTTTATATTTTCCTAAAGCAAAGAAACAAAAAGTAAAAAAAACGAACCCTTTTAGTACATCACCAAACTTGTTGAAGTGCCGAGAAAGACTATGTCACAGCAAATTAGACCTCTACAAATTGACCGGCTTAAAAAGCTTGGGTCATTACCTTGCTGAAAAAAATGGTGCGGGAATCCATATCATCAGTACGCTGCTATGCTGACAAAAATGGTGCAGGAATCCGCATCGTCAATAGGTCGACCAGTGGAATTAAGGACCTACAAAACAGTAGAGATTAATTACTGTAATGTAACGTAATTCACTAGAACTTATTACCTAAATATATACCGGTGAAATGACATATGTCCCTAATCAAACTGACACAATTTCCATACAAGATAAGCGTACATCATCCCCCCAACCCCAAGGCGCATACGTGCTAATCTTTGTTAAGCAGGGAGAAGTTTACAGGAAGGCCTCCCTTGAAACTTTAATAAAGGAAGGTACTTACACCAAAGCATTGATGGTTTCATAATGAGAGGTACTTAATTCTTTCTAATTACTTTAGCGGCTTTAGCTACTAGTACTTATGTGGACCCTTTACACAGGTCTTTATAGTAAGCAGGAATAATTGCCTATATTGTGTCCAACAACAAAATTCAGCGTGTTTCGAAACATAAAACTATACTAGTTTCGAAGCTGAAGAGATGAGCCTATGGTGCGAACTAGTTTGGGGATTTGAATAGAAATTGCGTGCAAGTTATATTAAATGATATAGGAAAATCGGTAACACAAAAATTACTCCACCTGCTTAGCTGCTTTCGACATGTTCTTGTAGACGATTAAAAGTTGATGGAAAAGAGTGGTTCTGTAAGTTAGAAAGAGATTTTATAATTAGAAACTTTATATTCTTAAGAGTCAGATTGTGAAACGAAAATATATATTGATATACCTTTGTACATAGGGCGAAATACAATGACATGCATCGTTGTGCATCGATTATTGAAGTGGATGGATTGTTATAAGATATACTAGCTTGATCAGCCTCGGATGAACTGTCCTTGACGATGGCACATACTGATACATTGACAGGTTTTCCCATCTCGTTGTCCTACATTTATAAAATAACAATTGATATGTAATTCCATAGTTGATACTTGATTTCATCATCATATTAAACTAGTACCTTTGCAACTTCAGCAATAGATCCATCGGTATGCGCCTTATCCATCAAATGATCATCGTGCAATGCACATAATAGCATATCCTTTGCAAGATCTTCAATTTGCTGAGAAATAGCTAGTATCGTGTAAAGCCTGTTTGCCATATGTGATTGGACAATGAACCACTAAAAAACAAGAGAAAACCTTAAACTTGTTTAGAGGGTAGTTATTAAATCAGGACATACCAGACGTATCGCTTTTGTTTGCACTTCCTCCAAGTGGTGCACCGCACTTTATTTAAAACGTCCAAAGAGAGTAAATTAGATACTGTGAATGCATTATATTGGGATTAAAAAAAATTATCCTAAATAAATGTATATACCTGTAGAGCAATGTTTAATCAAACATATCTAGTGGGAGGTCTAAGCAGAATTCTCTCCAAATAATCTATAGAGGACATGCATTGTTGACTAATGTCCCTGAAATAAAAACTCACGGTTACTAAAATAGACAATATAACAACCTTACACTAGTATAGGTTCAGCCAAAGCCGGTTCAAACTAAGTCACAAAATAAAGTACATGTTAGTTCCTATTAGTCCCATTTTCAAATTAAGAAGCTATTAAGGTGGGGAAGATGATTTCTTTGTGATGGTGTTTCCGCATATTACAAACAGAGCAACATATATACATCAAACATTAAAAAATTATAAAAATACAACATTTTGTACAATATGAAGCTATTAAGGAGATCACAAGAGTTGCAAGTAGAGGTGACAAAACGGGCGGACGGGCGGGCACGTGCAACGGACAAAACGGGCGCGGGCCAAACGGGCAACGGGCCAAACAGGCAATGGGCTAAACGGGCGCGGGCTAAACGGGCGCAGGCTAAATGGCAAATGGACACGAAACAAAACGGGCTAATGAGAATTCACATCAAATAAGCGAATATATAAAAAAGGTCATTTGTCCGTTTCGATAGTTTTTTACGTTTTCGCACGATTTTGAATATTCGTCCATCCTTTTACATGGTTGAACATTTAAAACATGGGTATAAGGTGGCAATTGTATGTGGTAAAGACGTAACTTCGCAAAACTAAAACTAAGGTGACCATATGTAAAACTAAAGATGAAATATTTAAAGAAAATATTTAGTGCTAGTATAGTTTTCTACATAACATCCGCCCATTTTGCCTGTTTATTCAGTTTTCTACATATACCCTTTCATTATTCTGTTTTCTACATAACATCCACCCATTTTGCCCGTTTAATATCTTTGGATTCCGCCCATTTCACCCATTTAAGATCTGGGTGACTGAAACTCCGCCCATTCCGCCTATTTCTAAATATAATCAGCCGCCCATATCCGCCAGTCAGTTCTTAAAAAACGCCCATATGAGCCTGTTTTTTCCATAATGGGCGGAAATTGCCACCTATAGTTGCAAGCTATGTTAGAGTACCTAAAGTGGGTGTGTCATCTAGTTTTAATGTTTTGTTATTGACGATTCATATAAACAACGAAAACTTTAACTAGTTAAGGATAACTGACGTATTAACTAAGAAGAATTACGGAGTATATATAGTTTTTCTCGTGTTAACCCATTTTGTCATATGTGATATGGCCTTTTGTAAACCGGTTGATAAGATCTCATTTGACTATTTATGATTCGGACTCAATTTATTGCGGTTATTGGCACGCATCCTGAGAATAGATATGGGCGTACCATATACTGTATAAAAAATGAGAAACTAGATACAGTATCAATTTTTCTAAAGCAATGAAATTTCAAGTTGTAATATTCTATTTTTGAGTCTCTTCTATTTTTTACAACACATGCCACGCTCTCAGGTCACATTGCAATTTTAACGTCAATCCCGCTAGACTAGACCAGAGTCGCAACAAATATCTCAAAAAAAACTAACTCAAAAAACACTAACACACACATCATTCGGTCGGCTGGCTGACCCAACCAAGCCAAAAGACGGCGAGACGGTTCTTGGCGACACTCGTAGGATGGGAGATGTGTTCCGACCTTTGACCTACCGAACACTTGACCCTCTATTACTACTAGTTGACTCAACGCTTTGAGTAATTAGCTACCAGACTACCACAATACTACTGTAATGACTACTGAGGCTTTGACGATGTGATTAGATATAATCTATAATAACAGTGATTGCTACATACAACAAACAAGCCAGTAAAATGTGTGTTTTGAGTCGAACACGATCGAACAAACTCTGATCTTTTTAATTATTCTGGTTCGTTTACATGACTATTAGCACATATACTTAATACAAAGTAAAAATGCTCACCTCGGTTGTCTAAGCAATTAAGCTGGAATCATCCCAGATTTTCGCAGCATAAGCGAATATCCGACCAACTTCAATCACAGGTCCAGCATCATCAACAGACTTCAGCTTATACTCCTTCCCAAATCAGCTTAATAAAACATACTTAACAGATCAGTAACAAATACCTTTTGACACATAAGCTTAACCAATAATCTTAACAAATCACATCAAATAAGCTTAACAAATCAAATAAGTAACACATATGCTTAATAAGTAACACATAAGCTTAATAAATCACATCAAATCAGCATAACAAATCGATAACTGATCAAATAAAATCAAATCGATAATTGGATGTACGAATCAACCTTGGCGATGGCGGAACAGTGGAGACGACAGAACAGTGGCGACGGCGGAACAGTGGCGACGGCGGTCGGTTGCGGGCGGTGGTGATGGAAGAGTGATGACGATGGGACAATGATGAAATGAGATCTGAATGCGTGTGTGTTTTTTATTTAAGTTTAAAAAAGTGTTTTTATGAAAGGGTCAAACAAGGAATAAGTTGTATACAAATAATAGAACAATAAATTATGGAAACTATTCTATCTCTTGCTAAAATAAACTCGTGGAAAAATACAGTTGCCACTAACTGTCAGAAATTTGTCGCAATATTAAAAATTACCGACAGATTTCCGACGAAAATATTTTCTTTCGCAAATATGTCAGAAATCAGTCGGAAAATGTTCGAAAAAATTTGACCAAATTATCTGTCGGTAATGTGCTAGAACTTCGTCGGTAATTAGCGACAGATATCTATCCGTCGGAAAATCCGTCGCTATTGCTCCTTTTTCTAGTAGTGTTCATATTGTCAATAAACTACACTTTTCTAATTTTAAGATGTTCTATCGCTTGATCATTGAGTTGTATATACTTACAGAACGTAATATATACATGGTTTTTCTTATAAATTTTCTTCACTAAAAGATCATGTGCCAAATGTCTTTACATACAACGATTATCAATTTTCTTAAACCAAATAACCAAACAAGCTACACATTATTGGGATGTGCGTAAGTCATAGATAGTATTTTATACGGCCGAGAGTACATGGGCCTACGGGGTCACACACTTTCACATCGAGATTATCTTTTATTATGTTATACAATATATGGCTATATTTATTTTGTAAACTTAGTTTGATAAAAGTTTATACTTATCGGTCATTCACTACTAGAAAATCTGGAATCATCATGTTTTCATCGCTATTTAGTCTCTAAAGCCCTACAGCGACGGAATACTAACGAATAAATTCCATCGCAAAAAAGGCCTCGTAAATTTTTTGTGACAAACTTAGTGACAAAAGTGTTTGAGTTCAGTGACGGATTGTTGGTCTCCAGCCCCTCACTAGTTACTTTATAAAGTTACATAAATGAACTTCGCTTTGACCATAAAGTGACAGCCTGGAGACAGTTTATGTCGCTAAGAGTAACGACGAAGCAGTAGCTATTTCATCTCTAATAATCGGCCAACCATTTTTGTCATTAGCACATCGCTACTAGAAAAATATGTATTTATCGTTAATGCACCACTAAAAGTTTTGTCTTAAAACCATGACTAACTATTTTGTTGCTCGAATCCAAACAATTGCATAGCATATTTGAGAAAACGCGTCTCTAACTTTTTGTTATTTAAAAATATTTTCAAAATAAAATATGGCACACAAACAAATAAAAGACTGATATTAGTCAAGATGACACACAAACTAATACAACAGTGATAACAAACGTATTCAAATCAAATAAAAAACATATTTGAAGAGAACTAACATCTGTTGTTCGATAACATAAACGAAATGGAAACCAAATAATCTCTCTTACATAAAAGTAAAGAGAGCCTAAATAGATTTAATCTTTTCATAAAGTGTAATGGTTGACGTTCAAGATGTACAGCCAGTTGCATTAACTAGGTTTGTTTTGTTTGGCAGGTAACACAACTCGTGATACCATGAGCCATAAGCATAGCCATGCATTTCATACTTGAGTTGTTCACACATTTTTTCTTTTACCTCTCCGCGCATTTCTTCCTTGAGCTCATTATCCATTTCGTCCTTGAGCTTGACTTTCATTTCTTCCTTCAATTCGTCATTTAACTCCCCACGAACGCTATCAAGACAGTTTTGAAACGTACCAAATTCAAATATAAGTTTTTTGACATATAGGTTTATGGTCATACAAATATCAATCCTATTCCAAAAACAAAACAAAATATATGGACAAAACAATACCACATAGACCACAAAAGTGATACAGAAAATTCAAATATAGTAACAGATCTCTTATAACTAATATGAACCAAGTGATAAAAAATTATTACCTCTATTTAAGAGGTGCATGAGATTGGTTTTATAGCTGATTATGGCTATAAACTAATCAGTTAAATTGAGCTACTCTCAATCTATCAATAAAAACTTGCTTACTGGCCCATCAAATCTAATCACATTTGTGGTTCGAATACCTTAAAAACATCCTTATGTGTTTCATTATAACACAATAAGAACATAAGTAGTTTTTTTAACAACAAGCACATAAGTAGTTATATTAAGCCTTTTCAAACATCCATGTAGCCAAAGAGTGATATAAGAGTTCTAAACTATGCTAAAGGAGTTTATATATAAGAAAAAAGACTCGGGCCTACATAGAAACAAGGTGCCAACTGGTTTTCAATACTTCATGGCTATACGAGTGCCTAAAAGTTCAAAAGTTTTCAATATTTCATGCCTAGCTAGATTGAAGAAGGTAAACTAACCTAGAATGTAATAAATTAAAGATATGTGATACTTTCTAACAGTAAAAAAGCAAGGATTGAGAAACTTGTAGTTGTTTGTAAATAAATAAAGGAACACACCTGAACATCTTTCGACCTTGATGATAGAGCACCAGTACACCTTGTAGCTCAAAGAGTTCATCAGCTGTTGGGGCGTTTGTGTACTTATTCTTGTAAATTTGTCAAACTTTTGTAATATCTAAAAGGAATACAAAATAATACTTTGAATTTTGAAGTCTGCAAAACAGATACTCAAATAATAAAAAATAGAAAACATAAATAAAAAATATAAGTATAATCTTACGAATTTTCTTTTATATTGAGAAATTGTACTTGAGCCAGCACAATGTTTCGACAAAAATCCTTCTTTGACATTGTTCTAATTGTTCCTACCTAGTATTGATGTAAACTTAGATTGAAAAATTAAGATTAAAGTTGTTTGGTGGAATACCTAGCGTCAACTAGCAGTTTCATGTAGTTTTTTTTAACTTGTTTACATTTGATAAACGTATTGGGCTACATTATGACGTGTAATTGGGCTATAACATAAATAGAGTTTTAACGGGTTGAACCCGAAACCTGATAAAATATAAAAACTTAACTCCTAACCCGACCCTAGAAGACTATCGGGTTTATCGGGTGGATAAGCCGAGTTAGACCTGAATGAACCCGACCCTATAAGGGCTTATCGGTTTGGGTCGGATTGGATCGAGTCGACCCATATGACACCCCTACTAGCAAGCCACTAAATGTATAGTTCAATAAGGTAAGTATGCCGCCATATCAACGATTCTTGTAACTCGAAATGAGAGTTTCAAATAACTTAATCGATAGGCGAGGTAACATGTTGCAACTTAATATAGTAGTGAAAGGACACCATGAGCAGGATCATATGTTCGCTAACCTTTATAGAGTTTCTAATCAGATCAAGCGTCGCAAGCTGATTACCAAGTGGACTTCACCAATTTGTTTCCACCTTTATAAACTGTTAACTGCATGCTAGTCCATACAATAAATAAAGATGACTTAAAACTAAGTTAATTTTTTTTCATAGAATCGCACTCTCTTAGAATTTGGTTATCATATACATATTTTTCTTCTATCAACAAAAGGCCACTTTTTAAAAAAAACAAATGCCATGATACACTCCTTACCGGTAATATAGTAGTTTACTCACATTAATACTTATGATGAGAATATACTAGGGATGAGAATTTCGACCCGAATCCTCAAACCAAACCGGAACCGTCCTGACACCGTACCGATTCCTGGTACCCGAATCCCGTTCGAAACGGTACCGGGACTACAAAATAAGGTGAAAAAAAATTCAAGACCACTAATTCGGGACGGGACCGGTACCAAATCGGGAAATGCCTGAAAAAACGGGAAAAACCCGATTTCCTGGTACTGGTACCGGTACCGATACCCGTCCCGGTACCGATACCCCTCCCAGTACCGATACCCGAATCCCTTTCGGTACGGTACCGGTACCACTAATTAATGTGCGGGAAATATTAGGTACTAGTAATTCAGGACGGGATCGAAACCATGCTCATCCCTAGAATATAAATATTCTATTTGATCATAGGTAATGTCATATACAAATATAATACCAGGCGGGATTCAAATTCAAAAAATATGCGAGTAAAACATGGAAGTAGACTGCAATATATTTGGTTTAACGCACCTAAGACTTCTCTCTAGATTTTAAGACAAGCTTGAAGCTGTTCTGCTTCATCTCTCAAATCCTTTTGCCATTCCCTTACCAATGCACACAACACCTTTGCATTTGAACAAATTGTAGTGTAAAAACACGTGTTAAGCGATTGCCGTTGATTTATTAGTCTATCCTAGCACTTATATGATTCTTATTTACCGTACATTTAGTTGTTTATTATCATTTTAAATTAGGGGTGTCTATAATTCGGGTTTGACCCACAAAAATAAAAAATTGAACCGAATTGAAATCGAACTAGAATCGAACCGAAAATACAATTTGGGTTTTGGGTTATAACATAACCGAACTATAAATTCGATTTTTGGGTTGGATATGGGTTTGGCAATAGGATAGAAAACCGAAGTTATACAAATATATATATATATTTATATATTTATATATGTAAAATGATTACTAAAATTTAATCTTATTATAAAAAACAATTCTTATACTTAAAATATTTTTTTTGCTAAATTTGTATATAATTATAAATATTTTTATATCGGATAATTTGTGTTATTCGGGTCAGCCAAAAAACCGAACCGAATTTAAATTCGGCTTTCGGTTCGATTTTCAAGTTTACCCAAAAAAATTCTTTTACTCGAATAAACCGAACAGCTTGAGAATCGAACCGATGGACACCCCTATTTTAAATGACATATGAAATCTAGGCACACTATATGTGGACCCTTAATACCTTTTACTAGTTTATACTTTTCGATCCTTGGAGATTATGGAAATGCCTTAAGATTCGTATGGCTATAAACAAATCTAAATTTGTTATAGCTCTAATTAGATGATTCTGATAACAACTTTTTCCACAAGCAATGAATAGTTTTATGCAAGACTTGTGTCAATGAATGTCAAGTAAAAATTCACATGAAGTTTACTAACAAAAAATCAAGGTAGATGAGTAGACCATCTAGTTTATCATAAACCAATATAGTAGCAAATTAAGAACCATGACATCACTAGATTAAGAAATCAAATAAAGGTTTTAAATCAGTTTCCCACGACCAACGAATTTTATATGGCCTAATTCATACTACGATAAGTATCTAAAGATTTTTAAGTGCTTTTTGGTGGTTTAGATGTAAGTGATACAATCAAAGACTTATACATATGATATATACTAAGATAAATATCTAAATACATGCATTTCTATCGTACATGGTTCGGTTTGTGTAACTGCGGTTACATGAAAATGAAAACCGAACAAATCTGTGACAAACGGGTTTTTTCGATTCTGTTTTGGTTTCTGCAGTTATTGGTTCTTCCTAGTTTCTGATCATACGAATGGCTCGGTTCGTCGATTTCTTGGATTTTTTAACACCCCTAAGTGTTGTACTGCTTTTATCAAACCAATACAAAAAGGATTTCTTACATGTAGCAAAAACGTTAAAAGAAGAACCCTAGGAAAAGTGGCTCAATTAGGTACAAACAGTTATCTAGATTTAAATATGTGACAATCCGTCAATTTCAAGTCGTTATTTTAATCTCGACAATTACATATTATGTATTTACTTATTGAGGATTTTGAAATATCGGCTAACCGGGAAGGTTATCACTTGAAACTTAGCGTAAGAATGTTGTTTAGATGAAAACCGACAAGGAATACGTTAGGTATCGATATTATATTCAGAAAATGTCATATGAATGATTTTATTGTATCTATTTTTATTTCTCGTGTTTTAGGTTTTAACGAAGGACGAGAACTATTAGTGATCGTGATACCGACGGATGCCCAAAATTTTTTGTTTTATTATCGATTGTTTCGATATTTAGTTATTTTCAACGTTTTCGATTTAATTACGTTTTAAGTCGTGTCGAAGCTATATTATTATATATATGAAGCGTCTTAACTTTTGAAAAGTTTTTTTACAAAACCCGAGTCCCGTAAATATTTTCACATTTACTAATAGTCATTTTTTTAGTCCAAAAGAAAGCACAACTGGCAAAAACTACCCTCACCTACCATATAAATTGAATTTTCTTAACCTAACAAAAACACACATAACATCATCCACGAAATTTTCACTCTCTCTCCCTTCTTTTTCTTGTCTAGCCGTGAGCCTAAACCACCCAAAACACCCAAATTTGATGATTTTAAACTTGAATCTCTTAAAAAAAATTCAAGACCCTATCTTATAGTCACAAGGTGATCATATTGGTATGGAAATTTCCCACATACATTAAGTTTTTGTTTTTATGAATTTTGGTTTGTGAAAGAGTTGTAGATGATCATGTTTGTGATTATCTTAATCAAATTATATTGTTTTGATTATTAAAGTGAGTTTTTTATTTTGATTTTGATTTGGGTGACATGCAAGTGCTAGGATTAAAAGTAAATGATATTAGGATGTTAGAATTAGTAGGAGAATGGTTGGATTGAATTAAAAAGTTGATTTGGTGTGAGTTGTAAAGGGTAAATTTTAGGCAGTGAGTTCAAGGCTGTTTTTGGATGACTTAAGTCTAAGTTATTGTTATACTAATAATATAGTGTTGTATAGCTTTTCATAAGCTTCTTTTTGATATAAAGTAGATCTTCTAACTCCAAACGAGCGTGATGTTACAATAGTTTGATTATTCGTGAACCGGGAGACGAGTATCGACACAACTCGAAGTTGTTGTAGATATTTGGATCGAATCGCGGGGACTATAGAATGAGTATTAAAAAGAGTTAAGGGCTTTTGTAAGTCTTTTAACCTAAGGTTGTGAGTCTATTTTCAAACCCGAGTGTTGGTTTTGTAAACGGAATTGTTTAGAGAGATTAAAATGGTTTTATGAGTGGCGTAAAACTGTCTAGTTTTGGTATTGAACTGAGTCTTTTTTGGATGAAATTTGAACTGAGTCTTAATCGTTTAATTGTCCCAAAGAGGAAGATGATGATTATTCAACCACTCAAAAGGATAAATCCTTGGGATTCTTTGAGTGTGAAATAAATAAGGGAAATGATCGCCATCGGCCGCCCTTGGAAGGCTAGGGTGATTATTCAACCCCCCAAAAGGATAAATCCTGTAGGACTCTTTTAAGTGTGAAACAAATATGGGTGATGATCGCTTTTTACACTGCCCCTAGGAAGGATAAGGATGATTATTCACCTCCCTCAAAAGGATAAATCTTTTAGGACTCTTTTACTTGTGAAATAAAAAGGTGATGATCGCCTGTTTCGCTTCCCTTAGAAGGCTGAGGATGATTATTCATCATTCCAAAGAATAAATTCTTGGGACACTTTTAATGAGGGAACCCAAAGACTATGTGACGTTCAGATACTATGGGTTGAGACATATATGTACTCAGGTTGTTGTTTGCCTAAGTAATGTCTAAGGATTTAGGGTCACTGGGGTGCCTTATTAAAAAAAATGAATCATTCCGTACTGTAGATACAAAGTGTACAGAGATCTTACTAGGATTCTAGGTGCAGATACTCTATGGGTCGAGGATAGCCCTAGACTTCACCACTGTCTTTTACAGACGTTTTTGAGAGTGGTTGCTTGGAAAACCTGTAAAAAAACTAATATTCTGAATACATGTGTGATATCAGCGGTTACAGACTGGGTTCCTGTTGTCACAGATGATTTGGATACACTAGACGATGGTTGATCATCAACTAGATTCTCTTGTCATCCATGAGCTTGAGATCAGAGCGTGGCTTCGTTTTTTTCCTCTTCCTGATAGTTTTGGAGACTGTGTGTTGAGACGCAGTTGTGGTTGACCTCCCTTTTAGAGGTCAAAGGCAAGGACTTATCAGAATCACCAATAGTATTCACCTTCTCAGAGGAAGGTATCAAAGACTTAGGCACAAAGGTCACTCTGTTAGCTACTTCCTTCATGTTAGCTGTTATTGGTACGTCGTTAGGTCCAATCACCTTGTAGACAACTTCTATAATATGATACGGCTTGAGCAAAGAAAGTTTAGAGCTGGTATATTTATCTCCTAAGAGATTTTCAAAGATAAGAGAGAGCAAGTGAGTATAAAAATGTTCTTTTCTCTTTCTCCATCTGTAGTCCCTCTCAACTTCTTAACTAATTTTCCGAATAGCAAGTTTCCAACATCCACATCTATACCTCAAATAAGCCCATAGGAAATCCTCTGATGAATAAAGTTCAGCTGGTCTTGTGATCCCTACATTCCTCCCAGGCTTTTGACGATGTGTGCAAAAAGGAGTCTCCACAGAGGCGAGAAGTACTTTAGCTTTAGGGGTGATCTCTTCATAACTTCAGCTGGTGAAAGGGTTGGGGTTTTTCATTGACATAATATAGGGTTGCTAATGCCTCTCTGATTGTCTCTCTGGCAATAGAGTTGAGACAATCCTCTCTATGCTTTAAACCAGCAATGGAGGGAAAATCCTCAATAGTGAAGATGAAAGTATTTTTATAACATGAGAGGTTAAAGGATGTTGTGTTATCATCAATTATTTCAACTGAGTACTAGAACTCACAAATGTATTCATGGTAATATACGGTAGGATATTTGGTAAAACAACATCAACGTCTCACTTCTTCATGGAATTCACCAGATTTCATATGTAGAGTTTGGGGATTTCGGCCAACCAATAGAGCTATTGGATGCCAAGATGCTTTGGTTAATCTTGAAGGTAACTTTCTTTGCTTTTTCTACAACAAACTCCATTGTTGATGATGGTGATGATGATAATAAGAGTTAGGATTTTATGAGTATTTGAGAGAACAAGATGAATAAAATGTGTGTGAAAAGGTTTGCTGAAAAGTAAGATATGATCTAAAGTAAAATAAATATACTTGATTTAGAAAAACAATTTCACATTCGCATTAAATGCGTAGTGGGGTAAAACTGTCAAAAACGTGTGACCCTTTGACCTTTTAAACCAGTTTTCTCTTTGTTATCTAGAAAAGTACACATTTAATATTAAGAACGTTTTTCTCATTTACATCTATTGTAACTACCTAGTTGCTTTATAAAACATTTAATATTATACTAGGCATCATTTAAAGCATTTGAATTATCAGGAGAGTTTTATCAATATTGAGTATACCCAGTTTAACAAATAGTATAGTAAAAGTGGGTTCAGCCAATGGCTTAGTAAAAAGGTTAGCTAGTTGCAATTCGATGGGTCCAAAATGAAGCTCAATGTCACCTTTTATGAAGCACAAGGTTGTTTGAAGCTGCTATGGCCATTGTATTATCACACAATAAGGGCACCTATTCAAATTGAATTTCATACTCAGCTAACTGGCTCTTCATCCAGAGCACTTGAGCACAACAACCCTCAGATACAACATACTCAACTTTAGTTGAAGATATAGCCACGAAGTTTTGCTTCTTTGCACTCCAACAGACCAATTTTCGTCCAAGGATCTGACAGCTTCTTGAGGTACTCTTTCTATTAAGGGAGCATCATGCATACTCCGAACCTGAATATGCTTTAAGATCAAAACCTGATTCTTTTGGATACCACGGACCCAGAGATGGTGAACCTTTTAGGTGCCTGAAGTTTTTCTTAACAGCCACTTAATGGTATTCCTTTGGTTTATCTTGGTACTATGCACAGAGACATGTGGAGAATTGAATATCTAGTTGACTAGTTGTGATATACATCAGTGACCCTATCATGCCTTTGTACATAGTCTTATTAATAGAGACCCCTAAATCAGGGCCCAAATTGTTTGGGGGAAGCATGGGGCATTAGACTGATGAAGAGTCAACTAGTCATATTTCTTGTAAAATTCTTTAACATACTTTTCTTGACAAATAGAAATCACTTTAGGACTTTCTTTAATTAGAAAACCCAAAAAGTAAGTTAATATTTTCATCATATTCATTTCGTATTTCTTGGTCACTAATTTAGCAAAACATTTACTAAAATTAACATTGGTTGACCTAAACCCACATGACTCTAGATCGAAAACTGGCTTTAATACTAATTCGAATTCTCTAAAACACGACTGAAACGAATATCTAAGATTAATAACACTCGAAACACAGTTTGAGTGACAATGTATGAGATACCCTTTGGACAAGTGATGATAAGTTTACTAGCAAACTCTAAGACAGAGGCACAACTCTTTTTAACTGGGTTTGAAAGAGTTAATGCACTAAGTCTAACCAAGTGAACAACATTTACTTTATGCTATATTTTCTATTTATAGTGGTACGAGGTTGAGTAAGTTGGTGGAGTGGATAGCGACTTTACAAGAACTAGCGGGGTCAAACATCTTCATAGATGCTCTTATATTCTTGGTAATATGCTACATTACATTCGGCAAACAGGGCTGACAACTGTTTGCCTTATCTTCACAACTTCGTTCTTTAGTCAACTTTATTTCAAAACTACTATTTGTTCCGCTCAAATTGTTCCCGCCTAAACACTAAGAGATATCCAACGTATACAGAGTGTTAACAATATATTGTCACCCCTATTAATACTCAAACACTGAGAGTCCCTGATACATCTCAGCTGTTATCCATCATAGCTGATGCGTATCTTCAAGTAATCTTCGACTTCCTTAACAATGTCTAGGACTTGTACTTCTCTGTGGTTGCTTACTAAGGTCAAAACCTTTGTGAGACTTTTAACACATGCATGTCACCCAACCACATACAAGTTAACAATACTTAGTATATTTGTGATTAAATAGATGACTAAGAGAAAAACAAACAGACATAAATTCCCAAAAATATAGATAACAAAATCGCAAAATGGATTTACTAATATTTTTAGGCTTTGTAAAAAAACCCGTAGTTGATATTTATATGATTTTGAGGCTTTAAATCATTTTGGTTTATTTTATTTTTAAATAGCCATATTCGAGCACCACAATCGTGAAATCTTAAAACCGTGAAGGAATATATTATGAGAAAATAGCCTTGTGATTTGGGATGATTTTTGGAATTTAATCCAATGTATATATGCCTTTAAATATGTGAATATTTGAACATATTTCTGTAGTTTGAGTTATATATTGTCAGCTACACTCTCTTAATTCCAAATTTCAATCGTTATAATGTGTCGAATAGAATGAGTCGACTAGAAGATAGAAAAAAATCTTTTAAGTTAACACATAACAACCAGTTAAAAAATCTAATAAAAAAGACTTTTGAAAGTCACCTTACAAGTAAAGGTTGAAAATTCAAGTTGATGATGTACTAATTCAACATAGTGATATGGTGTGAAACTTCATTGAGATTTTTCAATCAAAACACACTCAATTTGATTTGTCGTTTATTCACCTTTGCCTCGTATCCAATTGTTAAGACTCAAGAGTATAAAAAGACTAACAATATGTATATGATAACAAGTGTTTGAAAGTTACCAGATATCTTCACTCTTAAATATAGATGTGCTCACACCTAGAAGCTTGAAATTTTTGTTACATTTAATTTAATTACAAATGTGATATGCTGAGCGAACTAAACCAAGAACATACCATAATAACTTACACGGTTTTAGCTGGGTAAATATGTCCTAATGATTATTTAAGAATATTCTAGCTTTTTTAAAGACTGAAACTCGCAAGTAAACTGGTGACGAGATTGTTCGATCTTATGTACACATTAGCTAAAATTGTCCTAGGATTGTAGGTGAAGTCTTAAAAATATACTCTGTACTTGATATTTATATGATTTTGAGGATTTAAAGAATTTTTCTTTATTTGTTTTTCGAGCACCACAAACGTGAAATCTTAAAACCGCTTGCGATATGGGACGATCTTTGGAATTTAATCGAACGTAAATATGCCTTTAAATATGTGAATATTTGAACATATTGTTATAGTTTTAGTCATATATATATATATATATATATATATATATATATATATATATATATATATATATATATATATATATATATATATATATATATATATATATATATATATATATATATATATATATTGACAGCTACACTTTTCTTAATTCTAATTTTCAACCGTTGATAATGTGTCGGCTAGAACGAGTCGACCAGAAGATAGAAAAAAAGAATCGTTTAAGTGAACATAACGTAACAGCCACTTAATAAATGACTCATAAAAAAAGACTTTCGAAAGTCCTTAAATGATACAGATATGAGTGTATGTATTTGACGTTAGAGCCCTTGGTGCATGCCTATATATAGCGATGTATGGTTTGGAGTAATATGTAGCAAATCAATATAATTGAAAACACATATATAAAAGATATCAATCAAGATTTTATATAATGGTAGTCATTCGAGTTGTTTCATTATCATATGCATGTTTAGTTACTCTCAATCCGTTGTTAGTTAATTTGACATATATATCCTAATGAAATGCCGCATGCATGCAGGTCGTAAAAGTTGGAGCATGGGGGGGTAATGGCGGAACTAATCAATGGTCATTCAGACTTGAAGATGGTTTTAAGTTAACTAAGATCAAAATCGTTAGCCGAGGCGGCTGCGTATGCTCCATCCGCTTCACTTACCTTGATAAAGACAAAGTCGAACACAATTCAAGACAATATGGTGGCGACGCGGATTCTGGTAGAACGGACACAGTACGTAACCATTCATATATAACATTTTGTCTATTATGTTTTTGTACATAGTTACAAATGAAAGCTGTTATATCTAGTCTTATATATATGTTTTTATTTCATTTAATCTAGCTTATCATTGCTGACGGGGAAAAGATAACTGGGATAAGTGGAACTGTGGGAGCATCATATGATTCATCGTATGGTGATATCACTGTTATTACGTCGTTGAGCTTTAAAGTAGGAATAAAGAACAACGGCCCATATGGGATACAGAGTGGAACTCCTTTCACATTGCCTGTAGCTTTGGGTGACGTTTCTGGATTCTTTGGCAACTATGGGGTGGTCCTTGACAGTTTTGGAGTCATGCTTTCTTCCAACAACTAGCAATGCTTGCCAATAAGCTTATATACAACAACATGCATGCATCATGATTCATGCATGTTGGTTAAAGTTGGTGTATGTGTCTTGTTTTAAGTATATATATATATGAAGCAGAGTCTGTCTGTGTCTTCTGATGATGCAAACGTACTCCTTAGCTTTCTTTATTTGCATCTATCGTTTTTTATATATTTCTTGTTATTTACTTAATGTTGTGGGATCGCAACAATGTATTATATTGAGTCGTGTACGTACTAAGTCGCGTCAAGTTTGGAATAAGCACGTACGTACCTTTGTATGTCCTGCACTCGTCTCTTTGTAAAGCTTCTAATGAATGATATCAATATTTATTTATGTTTTGCTTGTTACCTACTATACAGCTTTTATTCAACTTTACCTGATGCATTGAGCTTTCAAATGGTCTGGTCTGACTCAAGTCATCATTGGAGGATTTCATAACTAGTGTATACGACGTCTATCTTAACTAAACATCAATCTGCCCGGCCAACACGAAGTACTAATATAAAACATTGTGACCATTTCCAAGCAGAAGGTTTAGTTTAATTTAACACCATAATGTGACTTGCAACTAAAACTACTCAGATTGGAACCTTTGGGTGTTAACCGAGATTGTTACTTCTATTCATTTGACGAGTTGCTTGCCTTGTTTAGAAAACCTATTTGTTCTTGGTGGGACTTGGATTTATCCTAAAGATTTTTACAGTTTACTTAATTGGAATGCACGTAATTAAACTTAAAATGATCAAATCTGAGAGGGACACAACAACAGGCCTCAGCCAACTTGGCTTACCTGCTTCTTCTCATGGGCTCCAAATTACTAAACCAACTTGTAAATGTTATCTAGAACGACTAGAAGATAGACCAAAAATCATTTAAGTGAACATAACAAACACTTAATTAGGGAAAATAAAAAAAAAACTTTCCAAACTCTCCTTACAAGTCAACATTGAAAACGCCAGTTGATGATATGGTATAATATTTCATAAAAAAAGACTTTCCAAAGTCTCCTTACAAAACGTTCTAACGCTTGATCGTTGAGTGATATATACTTAAAAAAACGTAATATATACATGTTTTCTCTTATACATTTACTTCACTAAAAGATCAATTTGTATAAACCAAAGAACCGAACAAGCTACACTTGAACTTTGTTGGCGAAGTTGTAAGTATGGATGTGACTTATGGATGTGGCTGTAAGCTACACTTAACCGAACAGGATCGTATAATCGTATGTAAGATCTTTCCTCGATTCGATCTTACCAATTTGATGAGTTATGTTATTATTTAATGCCAAAATCTTATGTAAGACTTTTGTTTATTCTTCATTGTTATTATATTACTCTATACTTTTATATTTTGGTTTTTAAATATTTTACATGATTTATATGTTGCTACCATATAATGTCGTGATAGACAAAGAAGAGATTCGAATTTTATTTGTGCCTAAGAAATGAAGTTACTTAAAATATTAACATAGATTTAGTTTTTATATTTTGAATTTTTTATATGTTTATGTGTCATGTCTTCTTTTTCATTTCTCACTAAAAAATTTATTTAGATGCGCAAATTTAGACAAATTAATAAATATTTTTTTAATTTATTATCATCATTTTTAAAAGTCATATTAATGCGCGTTTAATATTTAATGGATATATATAAGTGTATAATGTTATAATCCATCAATCATGTTAGCAAGACAAACACGTTGATAGGACCCTATGATCTCGATCTTGTAAAGACAAATATAAAGTATGATCTCGATCTTAACAACCTTAATACTTTACTTTCAGTTAGGTTTCATATTGTCAATAAACTACACTTTTCTAATTTAAGATGTTCTATCGCATGATCTTTGAGTTGTATATACTTACAGAACGTAATATACACATGGTTTTTCTTATAAATTTTCTTCACTAAAAGATCATGTGCCAATGTCTTTACATACAACGATTATCAATTTGCTTAAACCAAATAACCGAACAAGCTCCACATTGTTGGGATGTGCGTAAGTCATAGATAGTATTTTATACGGCCGAGAGTACGTGGGCATAAGGGGTCACACACTTTGACATCGAGATCATCTTTCATTAAGTTATACAATATAATATGGCTATATTTATTTTGTAAACTTAGTTTGATAAAAGTTTATACTTATCGGTCATTCACTACTAGAAAATCTGGCTCAGCATGTTTTCATCGCTATTTCGTCTCTAAAGCCCTACAACGACGGAATACTAACGAATAAATTCCGTCGCAAAAAAGGCCTCGCAAATTTTTGTGACAAACTTAGTGACAGAAGTGTTTGAGTTCAGTTACGGATTGTTGGTCTCCAGCCCCTCACTAGTTACTTTATAAAGTTACATAAATGAACTTCGCTTCGACCATAAAGTGACGTCCTAGAGACAGTTTATGTCGCTAAGAGTAACGACGAAGCAGTCGCTATTCCATCTCTAATAATCGGCCAACCATTTTTGTCGTTAGCACTTCGCTACTAGAAAAATATGTATTTATCGTTAATGCACCACTAAAATTTTGTCTTAAAACCATGACTAACTATTTGTTGCTCGAATCCAAACAATTGCATAGCATATTTGAGAAAACGCGTTTCTAACTTTTTGCTATTTAAAAATATTTTCAAATTAAAATATGGCACACAAACAAATACAAGACTGATATTAGTGAAGATGACACACAGACTAATAAAACAGTGATAACAAACGTATTCAAATCAAATAAAAAGCATATTCGAAGAGAACTAACATCTGTTGTTCGATAACATAAACGTCATGGAAACCAAATAATCTCTCTTACATAAAAGTTAAGAGAGCCTGAATAGATTTAAATCTTTTCATAAATTGTAATGGTTGACGTTCAAGATGTACTGCCAGTTGCATTACCTAGCTTTGTTTTGTTTGACGGGTAACAAAACTCGTGATACCATGAGCCACAAGCATAGCTTGAATTTTTTCACGCATTTCATACTTGAGTTGTTCACACATTTTTTCTTTTACCTCTCCGCGCATTTCTTCCTTGAGCTCATTATCCATATCGTCCTTGAGCTCGAATTTCATTTCTTCCTTCAATTCTTCATTTAACTCCCTACGAACGCTATCAAGACAGTTTTGGAACATACCAAATTCAAATATAAGTTTTTTGACATATAGGTTTATGGTCATACAAATATCAATCCTATTCCAAAAACAAAACAAAATATATGGACAAAACAATGCCATATAGACCACAAAAGTGCTACAGAAAATTCAAATATAGTAACAAATCTCTTATAAATAATATGAACCAAGTGATAAAAAATTATTACCTCCATTTAAGAGGTGCATGAGATTGGTTTTTATAGTTGATTATGGCTATAAACTAATCAGTTAAATTGAGCTACTCTCAACCTATCAATAAAAAATTACTTACTGGCCCATCAAATCTAATCACATTTGTGGTTCGAATACCTCAAAACATCCTTATGTGTTGCATTAGAACACAATAAGAACATAAGTAGTTTTTTTTAACAACAAACAAATAAGTAGTTATATTAAGCCTTTTCGAACATCCATGTAGCCAAAGAGTGATATAAGAGTTCTGAACTATGCTAAAGGTGTTTATATATAAGAAAAAAGACTCGGGCCTACATAGAAACAAGGTGCCAACTGGTTTTTCAATACTTCATGGCTATACGAGTGCCTAAAAGTTAAAAAGTTTTCAATATTTCATGTCTAGCTAGATTGAAGAAGGTAAACTAACCTAGAATGTAATAAATTAAAGATATGTGATACTTTCTAGCAGTAAGAAAGAAAGGATTGAGACACATGAACATCTTTCGACCTTGATGATAGAGCACCAGTACACCTTGTAGTTCAAAGAGTTCATTAGTTGTTAGGGGCGTTTGTGTACTTACTCTTGTAAATAAAAAATTTCAAGAATAGTCCCTATCGTTTACACTGAAAATCAAGTTTCGTCCCTATTTCAAAATAAGTGCACCAATCATTCCTATCGTTTACAATTTGGATCAAAATTCGTCTTTATCTTAGATGTGAGTTAATTTTGGCCGTTAAGTGGTATGAGAGGATGGGTAATTTGATCATTTACTCTCTTTTTCTTTTTTTTTCTTTTTATTACACACAAAAATAACCTACCGTCACTTTTGCTCTTTGTCAATATACAAAAAGAAATAGATCCAAAGATCTTATCATTTCCATCTATATTACTATTTCCATATGCACACAGATCCATCATCACCTTCGAAAATCTGTATCATTTCCATCAATACCATCATCACCTTCAACCACCACCATATGCACACAGATCCACTTTCATTTCCAAAAACTAAAACATATACGAAACCCAGATCCAAACTTCACATAAATCATTTTCAATATCACAATCATATTCCAAACCAAAATTCCACCCTTTCAACCACGTTTTTTTAAACGAAACCCAAATCTAGATCCCAAGCTTTCCTTTTGTGATGAAAGCGGACTCTATAACATCACCATCAAATACCTCGGTGGCTTCCATGAACTAAAGTACAGTTGGGTTACCAAAAAAGTTCTAAAACTCGCAGAATAATTTGACCACATTCACTTCTCCTTCTTCGTAATAACCGCCTTTCCATACTAAAAATAAATCACTGATAATTTGGGGGTCACCTACCATACCCACACTCCAATTTATATCTTCAATTCCCATATATCTCATCATTAGCAAATTCGATTTAGGGTCTGTTTAACAAAAGGTTTTTTTGAAGTTTTTTAAATGTTAGAAACGACTTACTTGAGATCGATGCCAATACCCACATCAACACACCACTTGCAAACAACTCACTTACCTCTTGTTTCAAAAGCCTTAAACCATGGAACCCCAAACTCCAACTTCTGGACAGATTGGCTTGGATTGCAATTGAAGGATTGCCATTGAAGGACTTCCACCACAAGCCTGGCACGAAGCCTCATTCACTCGCATCTACACCAACCATTTAATAATGATTCGTTAAGGATGTTGTGAGGGATGTTTTTTATACATAATAAGGGATCGGATCTGGGTTTTAGTTTAGCATATATGAGTGGTGATTTATAATATGTGGCTTGTGTTTTTTTTATTTTGGATGGATCTGGGTTTTAGTTTAGCATAGATGAGTGGTGATTGATGATTCGATGAGAGAGAGAGAGAGAGAAAGATATAGGGGCTGAGAAATATGTGTGAGAGAGAGATAAGAAATAAAATAAAAAAATATTTTTGACTTTTTAATAGAAAAGACGTAAATACCCCTCTAATAAATAGATTTAACGGACAAAATAAATGCCCATCCAAGAAAGGGACGATTTTTGATCCAAGTTGTAAACGATAGGGACGACTGATGCACTTATTTTGAAATAGGGACGAAACTTGATTTTTAGTGTAAACGATTGGGACTATTCTTGAAATTTTTTCTCTTGTAAACTTGTCAAACTTTTGTAATATCTAAAAGGAATACAAAATAATAATTTGACTTTTGAACTCTGCAAAACAGATACTCAAATAATAAAAAATAGAAAACACAAATAAAAAATATAAGTATAATCTTACGAATTTTCTTTTATATTGAGAAATTGTACTTGAGCCAGCATAATGTTTCGACAAAAATCCTTCTTTCACATTGTTCTGATTGTTGCTACCTAGTATTGACGTAAACTTTGATTGAAAAATTAAGATTAAAGTTGTTTGGTGGAATACCTAGCGTCAACTAGCAGTTTCATGTAGTTTTTTTACCTTGTTTACATTTGATAAAAGTACTGGGCTACATTATGACGTGTAATTGTGCTATAACATAAATAGAGTTTTATCTGGTTGAACCCGAAACCTGATAAAATAAAAAAACTTAACCCCTATCCCAACCCAATAAGACTATCGGGTTTATCGGATGGATAAGCCGAGTTAGACCTGAATGAACCTGACCCTATAAGGGCTTATCGGTTCGGGTCGGATTGGATCGGGTCGACCCATATGACACCCCTACTAGCAAGCCACTAAATGTAGAGTTCTATAAGGTAAGTATGCCGCAATATCAAAGATTCTTGTAACTCTAAATGAGAATTTCAAATAACTTAATCGATAGGTGAGGTAACATGCTGCAACTTTATATAGTAGTGAAAGGACAGCATGAGCAGGATCCTATGTTCGCTAACCTTTATAGAGTTTCTAATCAGATCAAGCATCGCAAGTTGATTACCCAGTGGACTTCACCAATTTGTTTCCACCTTTATCACCTAATGGAAAACCATGGCACCTACACACATGATAGAGTAAAGTTGATTCAGTTATGAAAAAATATATAACAGATCAATGGCATTAAATGTTCTTTTAAACTTTCTATCACAATAGAATACGAGAGAAGATAGCATAAACTGTTAACTGCACGCTAGTCCATTCAAGAAATAAAGATGACTTAAAACTAAGTTAATTTTTTTTCATAGAATCGCACTCTCTTAGAATTTGGTTATCATATACATATTTTTCTTCTATCAGCAAAAGGCCACTTCTTAAAAAAAATCAAAGGCCATGATACACTCCTTAGCGGTAAATACTTGTGATGAGAATATACTAGGGATGAGAATTTCGACCCAAATCCCCAAACCGAACCGGAACCGTACCGATTCCCGGTACCCGAATCCTGTTCGGAACGGTACCGGGACGACAAAATAAGGTGAAAAAAATTCAGGACCACTAATTCGGGATGGACCGGTACCAAATCGGGAAATTCCCGAAAAAAACGGGAAAAACCCGATTTCCCAGTACCGGTACCGATACCTGTCCTGGTACCGATACCCGAATCTCTTTCGGTACGGTACCGGTACCACTATTTTATGCTCATTGAAATATTCGGTACCACTAATTCAGGACGGGACTGAAACCATGCTCATCCCTAGAATATACATATTCTATTTAATCATAGGTAATGTCATATACAAATATAATACCAGGTGGGGTTCAAATTCATCAAAGATGCGAGTAAAACATGGAAGTAGACTGCAACATATTTGGTTTAACGCACCTAAGATTTCTCTCTTGATTTTAAGACAAGCTTGCAGCTGTTCTGCTTCATCTCTCAAATTCTTCTGCCATTCCCTTACCAACGCACACGACACCTTTGCATTTGAACAAATTGTAGTGTAAAAACACGTGTTAAAAGTTTCGATAAAAGCACATGCGAATAAATAGGGTCAGTCCTGTACCAACCATTACTTAGTCATAAACCTTCGACAATGACATATAACATGAATGCATGAAAACAATGAATGCATGAAAACCGACTGTCGGTTCTAGGAAGACCATAGTGACTACCCACTAATCACAAGTCATGTTTTGAGAGCCTATAGGTCGAAGCCTGAGCTCTGATACCATAATTGTAACACCCTATTTTGGTAAATAGAATGTCGCGCGTGATTATGGCATGTCATCAAAGCATACAAGGAAAATGTCTTAAAACATTACATGACCATAAAGGAAATACTGGAAACAAACATCGATACCCCAAAGTATAAGCTCATCATACACAAACATAAGTACTGAAAAATGTATGATGAAATGCATAAAGTAGAGAAGGCTAGAAAGATTCCAATCTATATGCACGTACGCTTAAAGTCTACGAGCGCCCTTGAGTACATGTCGTTTGGGAACATGAAAGGAAACGGATGAGCATAACGCTCAGTGCACAGATATACAAGTATGACATGGAATAATGTAAGCATATAAGACTAATTGCAGCGGAATATCATAAGTTCTAAGTAATCTAGATTCATGTTCATAAAACTGGTTTTATAGTTTGAAAAGACTTATGTTTCTATGAAAATCTGTTTTAATTAGCCAAATAGCCCATATAGGTCATGAGGTTTCCTAAAATAGAAAGTTCCAAAAATAGAAAGTTTCCAAAAATATATTAACTTCTTAAAATAGTTCAGTTTCTAAAAATAGAAAGTTTCCAAAAATAGTAACTTTCCTGAATTAGAAAGTTTACATATTTAGAATTAAGCTGAATTAATATCATAAGTCATGTAGTTATAGTATAGTTTATTAATAATATTCTATTAATTAAATAAACTATAGGTTATACAATTTAATTATATATAAGCATGATTTAATTAAATTAAAGTATATAATAATATTTAGGTTAAAACATGTATTAATACTATATTAATAATAGCCGAAGTCATGATTATTAATTAATTATATTTCATGTTCTAATAATTAATTAATACTATATTCCAATTTAAATAGATAAATACTTAGGTTATAACATGTATTATTAAATAAATAATAATTAACCTAAGCTCATGTTTTAATTAAGTTAATTATATGTCATGTTAAATTAATTTAATTAACTTATAAAATTATATTCTTGTAAAAATTAATTAACCTTGTAAAATTTAGCCATGAACCGGACCCGTATAATTAATTAAACATGTCGTGAACCGGACCCGTGAAAACCCATGAACCGGTCCGAACCAAACACCCCTTAAACTGTGGCAAACCGGTTGAACCGGTTGCCACTTCCTTTGATAGGCTGCCACCGGCTGCTACCGGTGGTCTTTGCCTCTCGGCTAGCCGCTGCTAGCAGTGGAGTTTCCACCGGCTGTGTGCCGGTGGTTACCCACTGATGCGCATCGCGTTCCCCTGCCAGACCAAGTCTACCACCGGTTGTGTGCCGGTGGTGGGGCTGCTGTGTGCTGCCGTGACCCAAACCAACCACAAGGACACCGCCGACACGATTCGAGGTGCCTTGTCCTGCTGTTGACCGAACCCCAACACCACCAAAATCTAGATCTCGGTTGGTGGTCGTGACAAGAACACGCCGAGAGCCATGGGCTCTCGGTTTGTGTGTCAGCCGAAAAAACCAACCCGAAAATAACCCTTTTTAATTTACCCACCATGATTATATGTGTTTTAATTCTTTGTTTATTAATCCCCATGATCATGTGTTCTTAATAAAGTAAAAGGAATTAAAAAGAAAGGTTTTACGGATTACCAAACGCGTGGAATAAATGTAGAACAATTACACGAACACGCTCCTAGAATTTCTTGAACAAAACCAAATCATCACACCCTTGTGGTGTGTTCTTGTCGCCGGCCAAAAGAGAGAGAGAGAAAGATTAGGGTTTTTAATTTTCTTGGAAAAACTCTGTGAATGCATTATTTCCCTTTTTTTTATTTTTAATAAAACAAAATATGGGCTTGGCCCCTTCTCTCTTTGTCCCGCGGCTTGTAGGGCCCACAAAGGGAAACCCAAAGCCTTTCTCGTGTATATTTTATTACATGTTCGTGTGTTCGTGTTTACGTGTTGTGTTATTATTAATTATTCGTGTTATTATAAATACTTGTACGTAACGATATTTATCGTATTAATAATATACGTAAATACATAATTATATGTTCGTGATTATAATTATTATAGATAATAATTATCGTGTATTAACACGTACTTAATGCTTATCGTGTAATTATACGTACATAACATCTGTAATTCCTAATCGTGACACGTGTTCATGCTATAAAAAGAAAGTTTTAATATGTACGTACGTTTACTAAGTGTATTGTTCATGGTAAAAGCATGCTGATTTTACAGTGGGTCTAAAATGAAGCTCAATGTCACCTTTTATGAAGCACGAGGTTGTTTGAAGCCGCTATGGCCATTGTATTATCAAAAAATAAGGGCACCTATTCAAATTGAATTTCATACTCAGCTAACAGGCTCTTCATGCAGAGCACTTGAGCACAACAACCATCAGATACAACATACTCAGCTTCAGTTGAAGATATAGCCACAGAGTTTTGCTTCTTTGCACTCCAACAGACCAATTTTCGTCCAAGGATCTGATAGCTTCCTGAGATACTCTTTCTATCAAGGCAGCATCATGTATACTCCGAATCTGAATATGCTTTAAGACCAAAACCTGATTCTTTTGGATACCACAAACCCAGAGATGGTGAACCTTTTAGGTGCCTGAAAATTTTCTTAACAGCCACTAAATGGTATGCGTTTAGTTTATCTTGGTACTTTGCACAGAGACATGTGGAGAATTGAATATCTAGTCGACTAGTTATGATATACATCAGTGACCCTATCATGCCTTTGTACATAGTCTCATTAATAGAGACCCCTAAATCAGGGCCAAATTGTTTGGGGGAAGCATGGGGCATTAGACTGATGAAGAGTCAACTAGTCATATTTCTTGTAAAAAATTTAACATACTTTTCTTGACAAATAGAAATCCCTTTAGGACTTTGTTTAATTTGAAAACCCAAAGGGTAAGTTAATTCCTTCATCATACTCATTTTATATTTCTTAGTCATTAATTTAGCAAAACGTTTACTAAATTTAAAATTGGTTGACCTAAACCCACATAACTCTAGATCGAAACCTGGCTCTAATACTAATTGGAATTCTCTAAAACACGACTGAAAGGAATATCTAAGATTAATAACACTCGAAATACTGCTAAAATGTAAGACTTTATTATTGTATAACAAGTATTACAATGTGTTATGGATCACACAGTTTGAGTGACAATGTATGAGATACCCTTTGGACAAGTGATGATAAGTTTACTGGCAAACTGTAAGATAGAGGCACAATTCTTCTTAACTAGGTTTGAAAGAGTTAATGCACTAAGTCTAACCAAGTGAACAACATTTACTTTATGCTATATTTTCTATTTATAGTGGTACGAGGTTGAGTAAGTTGGTGGAGTGGATAGCGACTTAACAAGAACTAGCGGGGCCAAACATCTTCATAGATGCTCTTATGCTCTTAATATGCTACACCGCATTCGGCAAACAGGGCTGACAACTGTTTGCCTTATCTTCCCAACTTCGTTCTTTAGGCAACTTTATTTCAAAACTACTATTTGTTCCGCTCAAATTGTTCCCGCCTAAACATTAAGAGATATCCAAAGTGTACAGAGTGTTAACAATATATTGTCACCCTATTAAAACTCAAACACTGAGAGTCCCTGATACATCTCAGCTGTTATCCATCACAGCAGATGTGTATCTTCAAGTAATCATCGACTTCCTTAACAATGTCTCTGACTTGTACTTCTCTGTGGTTGCTCACTAAGGTCAAAACCTCTGTGAGACTTTTAAAACATGCATGTCACCCAGCCACTTACAAGTTAACAATACTTTGCATATTTGTGATTAAATATATGACTAAGAGAAAAACTAACAGACATAATTTTCCAACAAATATAGATAACAAAATCGCAAAATGGATTTACCAATATTTTTTAGGCTTTGTAAAAAACCCGTAGTTGATATTTATATGATTTTGAGGCTTTAAAGCATTTAGGTTTATTTTATTTTTAAATAGCCATATTCGAGCACCACAATCGTGAAATCTTAAAACCGTGAAGGAACATATTACAAAAATATAGCGCTTGCGCTTTGGGATGATTTTTGGAATTTAATCCAATGTATATATGCCTTTAAATATGTGAATATTTGAACATATTGCTGTAGTTTGAGTTATATATTGTCAACTACACTTTCTTAATTCCAAATTTCAATCGTTGTAATGTGTCGACTAGAACGAGTCAACTAGAAGATAGAAAAAAATCATTTAAGTGAACACATAACAACCAGTTAAAAAAATAATGAAAAAAGACTTTTGAAAGTCACCTTACAAATAAAGGTTGAAAATTCCAGTTGATAATGTAATAATTCGACATAGTGATATGGTGTGAAACTTCATTGAGATTTTTCAATCAAAACACACTCATTTTGATTTGTTGTTATTCAGCTCACCTTTGCCTCTTATCCAATTGTTAAGACTCAAGAGTATAAAAAGACTAAGAATATGTATATGAAAACAAGTGTTTGAAAGTTATGAGATATCTTCACTCTTAAATATAAATGTGCTCAGACCTAGAAGCTTGAAATTTTTGTTACATTTAATTTAATTACAAATGTGATATGTTGAGCGAACTAAACCAAGAACATACCATAATAACTTACACGGTTTTAGCTGGGTAAATATGTCCTAATGATTACTTAAGAATATTCCATCTTTTTTAAAGACTGGAACTCGCAAGTAAACTAGTGACGAGATTGTTCAATCTTATGTACACATTAGCTAAAATTGTCCTAAGATTGTAGGTGAAGTAGGATCTTAAGAATATACTCCGTACTTGATATTTATATGATTTTGAGGCTTTAAAGAATTTTGCTTTAGTTGTTTTTCGAGCACCACAGTCGTGAAATCTTAAAACCGCTTGCGATATGGGACGATATTTGGAATTTAATCGAACATATATATATGCCTTTAAATATGGAAGTAGACTGCAACATATTTGGTTTAACGCACCTAAGACTTCTCTCTTGATTTTAAGACAAGCTTGCAGCTGTTCTGCTTCATCTCTCAAATCCTTTTGCCATTCCCTTACCAACGCAAACAACACCTTTGCATTTGAACAAATTGTTGTGTAAAAACACGTGTTAAGCGATTGTCGTTGATTAAATAGTCTTTCCTAGCACTTATATGATTCTTATTTACCGTACATTTAGTAGTTTATTATCATTTTAAATTAGGGGTGTCTATAATTCGAGTTTGACCCACAAAAATAAAAAATTAAACCGAATTGAAATCGAACTAGAACCGAACCGAAAATACAATTCGGGTTTTGGGTTATAAAATAATCGAACTATAAATTCGATTTTTGGGTTGGATATGGGTTTGGCAATAGGACCAAAAACCGAAGTTATACAAATATATATATATTTTATATATTTATATATGTAAAATTATTACTAAAATTTAATCTTAATATAAAAAACAATTATTATACTTAAAAAGATTTTTTTGCTAAATTTGTATATAATTATAAATATTTTTTAGAAAAAATCAGATAATTTGTGTTATTCGGGTCAACCCGAAAACCGAACCGAATTTAAATTCGACTTTCGGTTCGATTTTCGGGTTGACCGAAAAAAATTCTCTTACTTGAATAAACCGAACAGCATGAGAACCGAACCTATGGACACCCCTATTTTAAATGACATATGTAATTTAGGCACACTATATGTGGACCCTTAATACCTTTTACTAGTCTATACTTTTCGATCCTAGGAGATTATGGAAATGCCTTAAAATTCATATGGGTCTAAACTAATCCAAATTTATTATAGCTCTAATTAGATGATTCTGAAAACAACTTTTTCCACAAGCAATGATAGCTTTATGCAAGACTTGTGTCAATGAATGTCAAGTAAAAACTCACATGAAGTTTAGTAACAAAAAATCAAGGTAGATGAGTAGACCATCTAGTTTATCATAAACCAAAATAGTAGAAAATTTCACATTTACTAATAGTCATTTTCTACCCTTAAACTAGTTAATTGTATTTTAGTCCAAAAGAAAGCACAATTGGCAAAAACTACCCTCACCTACCATATAAATTGAATTTTCTTAACCTAACAAAAACACACATAACATCATCCACCAAATTTTTACTCTCTCTCCTTTCTTTTTCTTGTCTAGCCGTGAGCCTAAACCACTCAAAACACCCAATTTTGATGATTTTAAACTTGAATCTCTTAAAACAAATTCTAGACCCTATCTTAGAGACACAAGGTGATCATATTGCTATGAAAATTTCCCACATGCATTAAGTTTTTGTTTTTATAAATTTTGTTTGGTGAAAGAGTTGTAGATGATCATGCTTGTGATCATCTTAATCAAATTATATTCTTTTGATTATTAAATGTGTGAGAATGGTTGGATTAAATTAAAAAGTTGATTTGGTGTGAGTTGTAAAGGGTAAATTTTAGAATTTGGGTTCAAGGCTGTTTTTGGATGACTTAAGTCAAAGTTATTGTTATACTAATAATATAGTGTTGTAGAGCTTTTCATAAGCTTCTTTTTGATATAAAAGTAGAGTTTCTAACTCCAAACGAGCGTAAAGTTACAATAGTTTGATTATTCGTGTAGCGGGAGACAAGTATCGACACAACTCAAAGTTGTTGTCGATATTTGGATCGAATCTCGGGGACTATAGAATGAGTTTTAAAAAGAGTTAAGGGATGTTGTAAGTCTTTTAACCTAAGGTTGTGAGTCTATTTTCAAACCCGAGGGTTGGTTTTGTAAACGGAGTTGTTTAGAGAGATTAAAATGGTTTTATGAGTCGAAGACGTAAAATTGTCCGCTTTTTGTAACTCAAAGATGTGTCGGGGAGAAGGCCTTAGGTGTAATGTTTTCGAATGAAATTTGAACTGAGTCTTAATCTTTTATTTGTCCCAAAGAGGATATGATGATTATTCAACCACTCCAAAGGATAAATCCTTGGGATTCTTTAAGTGTGAAATAAATAAGGGAAATGATACCCATTAGCCGCCCTTGGAAGGCTAGGGTGATTATTCAACCCCCCAAAAGGATAAATCCTGTAGGACTCTTTTAAGTGTGAAACAAATATGGGTGATGATCGCCTTTTACACTGCCCCTAGGAAGGCTAAGGATGATTATTCAGCTCCCTCAAAAGGATAAATCCTTTATGACTCTTTTACTTACGAAATAAAAAGGTAATGATCGCCTGTTTCGCTGCCCCTATAAGGCTGAGGATGATTATTCAGCATTCCAAAGAGTAAACTCTTGGGACACTTTAAATGACGGAACCCAAAGACTATGTGGCGTTTAGATACTATGGGTTGAGACATATATGTACTCAGGTTGTTGTTTGCCTAAGTAATGTCTAAGGATTTAGGGTCACTGGGGTGCTTTATTAACAAAAATGAATCATTCCCTACTGTAGATACAAAGTGTACAGAGATCTTACTAGGATTCTAGGTGCAGACACTCTATGGGTCGAGGATAACCATAGACTTCACCACTGTCTTCTACAGACGTTTGAGAGTGGTTACATGTAAAACCTATAAAAAAACTAAAATGCTGAATACATGTGTGATATCAGCGGTTGCAGACTGGGTTCTTTTTGTCTCCGATGATTTGGAGACACTAGACGATGGTTGATCATCAACTAGATTCTCTTGTCATCCATGAACTTGAGAACAGAGTGTGGCTTCGTTTCTTTCCTCTTCCTGATAGTTTTGGAGACTGTGTGTTGAGAAGCAGTTGAGGTTGACCCCCCTTTCAGCCTCGTATCTTCAGTTGCTTTGGACTAGTTAGTGCTTTGCATAGAGGTTAAAGGCAAGGACTTATCAGAATCACCAATAGTATTCACCTTCTCAGAGGAAGGTATCAAAGACTTAGGCACAAAGGTCACTCTGTTAGCTACTTCCTTCATGTTAGCTGTTATTGGTACGTCGTTAGGTCCAATCACCTTGTAGACAGCTTCTCTGATATGATACGGTTTGAACGAAGAAAGTTTAGAGCTAGTATATTTATCTCCTAAGAGATTTTCAAAGATAAGAGAGAGCAAGTGAGTATAAAAATGTTCTTTTCTCTTTCTCCATCTGTAGTCCCTCTCAACTTCTTAACTAATTTTCCGAATAGCAAGTTTCCAACATCCACATCTATACCTCAAATAAGCCCATAGGAAATCTTCTGATGAATAAAGTTCAGCTGGTCTTGTGATTCCTTCATCCCTCCTAGGCTTTTGACGATGTGTGCAAAAAGGAGTCTACACATAGGCGAGAAGTACTTCAGCTTTAGGGGTGATCTCTTCATAACTTTAGCTGGTGAAAGGGTTGGGGTTTTTCATTGACATGATATAGGGTTGCTAATGCCTCTCTGATTGTCTCTCTTACAATAGAGTTGAGACAATCCTCTCTATGCTTTAAACCAGCAATGGAGGAAAAATCCTCAATAGTGAAGATGATAGTATTTTTAGAACATGAGAGGTTAAAGGATATTGTGTTATCATCAATTATTTCTACTGATTACTAGAACTCACAAAGGTATTCCTGGTAATATATGGTAGGATATTTGGTAAAACAGCATCAACGTCTCACTTCTTCATGAAATTTACCAGATCTCATATGTAGATTTTGGGGCTTTTGGCCAACCAATAGAGCAATTGGATGCCAAGATGCTTTGGTTAATCTCGAAGGTAACTTTCTTTGCTTTTGCTACAACAAACTCCATTGTTGATGATGGTGATGATGATGAATAAGAGTTAGGTTTTTATGAGTATTTGAGAGAAAAAGATGAATAAAATGTGTGTAAAAAGGTTTGTTGAAAAGTAAGATGTGATCCAAAGTAAAATAAATATACTTGATTTAGAAAAACAATTGCACATTCGCATTAAATGCGTAGTGGGGTAAAACTGTCAAAAACGTGTGACCCCTTGACCTTTCAAACCAGTTTTCTCTTTGTTATCTAGAAAAGTACACATTTAATATTAAGAACAGTTTTCCCATTTACATCTATTGTAACTACCTAGTTGCTTCATAAAATATTTAATATTATACTAGGCATCATTTAAAACATTTGAATTACCAGCGAGAGTTTTATCAATATTGAGCATACCCAGTTTAACAACTAGTATAGTAAAAGTGGGTTCAGCCAATTGTTTAGTAAAAAAGTCAGCTAGTTGCAATTTGGTGGGTCTAAAATGAAGCTCAATGTCACCTTTTATGAAGCATGAGGTTGTTTGAAGCCGCTATGGCCATTGTATTATCAAGGGCACCTATTCAAATTGAATTTCATACTCAGCTAACTGGCTCTTCATCCAGAGCACTTGAGCACAACAACCCTCATATACAACATACTCAGCTTTAGTTGAAGACATAGCCACAGAGTTTTGCTTCTTTGCACTCAAACAGACCAATTTTCATCCAAGGATCTGACAGCTTCCTGAGGTACTCTTTCTATCAAGGCAGCATCATGCATACTCCGAATCTGAATATGCTTTAAGAACAAAACCTGATTCTTTTGGATACCACAGACCCAGTGATGGTGAACCTTTTAGGTGCCTGAAAATTTTCTTAACAGCCACTAAATGGTATTCCTTTGGTTTATCTTCGTACTTTGCACATAGACATGTGGAGAATTGGATATCTAGTCGACTAGTTGTGATATATATATATATATATATATATATATATATATATATATATATATATATATATATATATATATATATATATATATATATATATATCAGTGACCCTATCATGCCTTTGTACATAGTCTCATTAATAGATACCCCTAAATCAGGGCCCAAATTGTTTGGGGGGAGCATGGGGCATTATATTGATAAAGAGTCAACTAGTCATATTTCTTGTAAAATTCTTTAACATACTTTTCTTGACAAATAGAAATCCCTTTAGGACTTTGTTTAATTTAAAATCCCAAAAAGTAAGTTAATTCCTTCATCATACTCATTTTATATTTCTTAGTCATTAATTTAGCAAAACGTTTACTAAAATTAACATTGGTTGACCTAAACCCACATGACTCTAGATCAAAGCCTGGCTCTAATACTAATTGGAATTCTCTAAAACAAGACTAAAACGAATATCTAAGATTAATAACACTCGAAATACTGCTAAAATATAACACTATATTATTGTATAACAAGTATTACAATGTGTTATGGATCACACAGTTTGAGTGAGAATGTATAAGATACCCTTTGGACAAGTGAGGATAAGTTTACTGGCAAACTCTAAGATAGAGGCACAACTCTTCTTAACTGGGTTTGAAAGAGTTAATGCACTAAGTCTAACCAAGCGAACAACATATATTTTCTATTTATAGTAGTACGAGGTTGAGTAAGTTGGTGGAGTGGATAGCGACTTAACAAGAACTAGCGGGGCCAAACATATTCATAGATGCTCTTATATTCTTGGTAATATGCTACATCGCATTCGGCAAACAGGGCTGACAACTGTTTGCCTTATCTTCACAACTTCGTTTTTTAGGCAACTTTATTTCAAAACTACTATTTGTTCCGCTTAAATTATTCCCGTCTAAACACTAAGAGATATCCAAAGTATACAGAGTGTTAACAATATATTACCACCCCTATTAATACTCAAACACTGAGAGTCCCTGATACATCTCAACTGTTATCCATCACAGCTGATGTGTATCTTCAAGTAATTTTCGACTTCCTTAACAATGTGTCTGACTTGTACTTCTTTGTGGTTGCTCACTAAGGTCAAAACCTCTGTGAGACTTTTAACACATGCATGTCACCCAGCCACTTACAAGTTAACAATACTTAGCATATTTGTGATTAAATATATGACTAAGAGAAAAAGTAATAGACGTAATTTCCCAACAAATATAGATAACAAATCGCAAAATGGATTTACCAATGTTTTTTAGGCTTTGTAAAAAAACACGTAGTTGATATTTATATGATTTTGAGGCTTTAAAGCATTTTGGTTTATTTTATTTTTAAATAGCTATATTCGAGCACCACAATCGTGAAATCTTAAAACCGTGAAGGAACATATTACAAAAAAATAGCGCTTGCGATTTGGGATGATTTTTGGAATTTAATCCAATGTATATATGCCTTTGAATATGTGAATATTTGAACATATTGCTGTAGTTTGAGTTATATATTGTCAGCTACACTTTCTTAATTCCAAATTTCAATCGTTGTAATGTGTCGACTAGAGCGAGTCGACTAGAAGATAGAAAAAAATCTTTTAAGTGAACACATAACAACCAGTTGAAAAAACTAATATAAAAAGACTTCTGAAATCACTTTACAAGTATTGGTTGAAAATTCCAGTTGATGATTGTACTAATTCGACATAGTGATATGGTGTGAAACTTCATTGAGATTTTTCAATCAAAACACACTCATTTTGATTTGTTGTTATTCAGCTCACCTTTGCCTCGTATCCAATTGTTATGACTCAAGAGTATAAAAAGACTAAGAATATGTATATGAAAACGTTGATAATGTGTCGGCTAGAACGAGTCGACCAGAAGATAGAAATAAAGAATCATTTAAGTGAACATAACAGCCACTTAATAAATGACTAATAAAAAAGACTTTCGAAAGTCCTTAAATGATACAGATATTATGTTTTTCTACATAGTTACAAATGAAAGCTATATATATGTTTTTATTTCATTTAATCTAGCTTATCATTGCTGACGGGGAAAAGATAACTGGGATAAGTGGAACTGTGGGAGCATCATATGGTGATATCACTGTTATTACGTCGTTGAGCTTTAAAGTAGGAATAAAGAACAACGGCCCATATGGGATACAGAGTGGAACTCCTTTCACATTGCCTGTAGCTTTGGGTGACGTTTCTGGATTCTTTGGCAACTATGGGGCGGTCCTTGACAGTTTTGGAGTCATGCTTTCTTCCAACAACTAGCAATGCTTGCCAATAAGCTTATATACAACAACATGCATGCATCATCATTCATGCATGTTGGTTAAAGTTGGTGTATGTGTCTTGTTTTAAGTATATATATGAAGCAGAGTCTGTCTGTGTCTTCTGATGATGCAAACGTACTCCTTAGCTTTCTTTATTTGCATCTATCGTTTTTTATATATTTCTTGTTATTTACTTAATGTTGTGGGATCGCAACAATGTATTATATTGAGTCGTGTACGTACTAAGTCGCGTCAAGTTTGGAATAAGCACGTACGTACCTTTGTATCATTGTATGTCCTGCACTCGTCTCTTTGTAAAGCTTCTAATGAATGATATCAATATTTATTTATGTTTTGCTTGTTACCTACTATATATATACAGCTTTTATTCAACTTTACCTGATGCATTGAGCTTTCAAATGGTCTGGTCTGACTCAAGTCATCATTGGAGGATTTCATAACTAGTGTATACGACGTCTATCTTAACTAAACATCAATCTGCCCGGCCAACACGAAGTACTAATATAAAACATTGTGACCATTTCCAAGCAGAAGGTTTAGTTTAATTTAACACCATAATGTCACTTGCAACTAAAACTACTCAGATTGGAACCTTTGGGTGTTAACCGAGATTGTTACTTCTATTCTTTTGACGAGTTGCTTGCCTTGTTTAGAAAACCTATTTGTTCTTGGTGGGACTTGGATTTAGGGCTAATGACTTAAAAACATTTTTTATCGTTCTGTGTAACTATCTTTATTTTTTTCCTATATTATTATTAAACTTTGTGATTTCGTACATTGCGTGTATCCGGTGACCTGCTTGAGTGGTTAACAGGTTACCTTAACGACAGTTTAATTTTTTATTACAACGTTAGTCCTTTATATTAACGGTCATTACTAAACACAATTAAAATTTGATTTTTTAGAAATATAAAACTTATAACTTTAAAAAAAGTATATGTAACTTCAAATAAAAGCTTAAATCTGTGTTTTTTATGATCTAAAAATTGAAAACAACTACACCAGTTCATACTCTCACCACCACCATCGTAACCCCGCCACCGCCATTGTTGGATCTGGCAAAACTACTACCACCGCCACTGTCAGACCCGTCATCATCATCTTCAGTTCACACCGTAGCACATAAACACCAAAGCTCAACACCAATCTAAATACTTTATCGAATCTTGCAATCATATTAAAAAACAAAATCAAATGAGTTGTAAGAGCTGACACATACAAACATTAACTTTGAGACTCAAAACCCATGTTATCAAAACCCAAATAAAAACCCAGTTGCTACAGAGACGATGTGTTGACCAACTCTAATCGGACGACGTTGACCCGCGACCAGATGGCAAGATTGATGATCTTTTATATATTTGAATAAATACTTTCGTATTCTTGATTTTGATTTGGAAAATAGGTGAAAATATTGAAAAGTGTTTGGATTTATGTTTTTAGATCTACGTTTCATATAAGATGTGGATTGATGATTTTGAATATTATCATATAAAATTTGGATTTTATTGGTCTTGGATTTGATGAATCAAGTCTGCGTGGGTGAATCAAAAAGTAGAGAAATTTGGATTTGATTTGGTGAATCATGTTTTGTTAGTATTTTTGGGTTGCTAAACCATTGGTGTTCTTGTTAGCATTGGTCGCATTTTTTTATAAATTTTAAAAAAATGCTTTTTTCAAAATTTTAAATTTTATTTTTCAGAAAACTTACGTTTTTAAAAAAAAATTTAAAAATACTCTTTTTTTTATTTTAGAATTCATATAACAATGTTTTATAAATAATAGTTCGTACTTCGAAACTTTTTCTTTCTATGTTTTTATATAAACGTGTGTTCATTTAAATTTTTTAAGAATTTTCTTTTCAAATTTTGTTTTGCAAAAATCTTATTTTTTTTACAGAATCTTAAAATTTTCGAAGTAATAAATCATACTCTATTTACAACTTTTTTTTAAAAACTTAAATTTTTTATACAAACAATCATTAATTTTTTGGAAAATTTTAAATTTTCAAAAGTCAAAATTGTACTTTTTTAATAACGAATTGTATAAATTTTGTTTCTAGAAAGAAACATACTTTTTTTACAAATCATTAAATTTTCAAAATTTTTAAAAGTAAAATGTTTTAAAATTCTAAAAAAAGTACGATTTTTACTTTCAAAAATTTAAATTTCTGTAAAAGAAAGTATGATTTTGTCAAAAAATTCCAATATATTTTTGTGAACAAAAATTTGTACAAACATTTTTTAAGCTATACATTTTGTAAGGACCAACATTGTAATAAAAAAACTTAACTGGCGTTAATATAAGGACCAACATTGTAATAAAAACATAACTGGCGTTAAGTTAACCTGCTAGAGCAAGTCAAACAAGTCACCGGTACACACAATGTACGAAATCATAAAGTTTAATGATAATATAGGAAAAAAAAGATGGCTACACAGAACGGTAAAAAATGTCAAGTTAGATACATTTTTAAGTTATTAGCCCCTTGGATTTATCCAAAAGATTTTTATAGTTTACTTCAAGGTTGTCAAGATCCTGATCTTGATCTTAAAATCTTACGATTTTACGATATCGCAAAGTAAAAACGATCCACATCTTACGTACGATCTTTCCATGCTTAAGATCTTATAAGATCTCGATCCTGCTCAAAGGATCATAGGATCTACTACGATGATCTTACATTTTCTTGAATGACAATCACAAAATTACAAATTTATACGTTTTATTTTGTATAATCTAAAAAACACCGTGTAAATCTTCTTATACATCATAGGATCTACTACGATGATCTTACATTTTCTTGAATGACAATCAAAAAATTACAAATTTATACGTTCTATTTTGTATAATCTAAAAAACACCGTGTAAATCTTCTTATACATTTCACAATCATAATTTAGGTCCACATTTTTATGAAATATTCGTATAATTTTGTGTTTACGATGTATATTAATATGTAAAGTTGTAAAATGTTGAAAATATTATTAAGAAACTTACATTATATTAGGATCTTACGATCCCGATCCCACTTTACGATCTCGATCTTGCAAATACGAAAACGATCCTAGGTAAAATCCCGATCTTAAAAACCTTGGTTTACTTAATTGAAATGCACGTAATTAAACTTAAAATGATCATATCTGAGAGGGACACAACAACAGGCCTCAGCCAACTTAGCTTACCTGCTTCTTCTCATGGGCTCCAAATTACTAAACCAACTTGTAAATGTTATCTAGAACGACTAGAAGATAGAACAAAAATCATTTAAGTGAACATAACAACCACTTAATTAGGGACTCATAAAAGAAGACTTTCCAAAGTCTCCTTACAAGTCAACATTGAAAATGCCAGTTGATGATATGGTATGATATTTCATTAAAAAAAAGACTTTCCAAAGTCTCTTTACAAAACGTTCTAACGCTTGATCGTTGAGTGATATATACTTACAAAACGTAATATATATATATGTTTTCTCTTATACATTTACTTCACTAAAGGATCATGTGTCAAATGTCTTTATTTTTAGCTAATGACAGAGGGTTTGTTGGTTTACAACTTTACATACAATGATTATCAATTTGCATAAACCAAAGAACCGAACAACCTACACTTAAACTTTGTTGGCAAAGTTGTAAGTATGGATGTGACTTATGGATGTGGCTTACGTATAATCGTATGTAAGATCGTTCCTCGACTCGATCTTACCAATTTGATGAGTTATGTTATTATTTAATGCCAAAATCATATGTAAGACTTTTGTCTTTTCTTCATTGTTATTATATTACTCTATACTTTTATATTTTGGTTTTAAAATATTTTACATAATTTATATATTGCTACCATATAATGTCGTGATGGACAAAGAACATATTCGAATTTTATTTGTGCTTAAGAAATGAAGTTACTTAAAATATTAACATAGATGGGTTTTTATCTCTATTGCTTCGGAGAAAACCTAAAAACCCTACTAATGGACGCCGCCCCTATAGGACTTTGTTTAATTTAAAATCCCTTTAGGACTTTGTTTAATTTAAAATCCCAAAAAGTAAGTTAATTCCTTCATCATACTCATTTTATATTTCTTAGTCATTAATTTAGCAAAACGTTTACTAAAATTAACATTGGTTGACCTAAACCCACATGACTCTAGATCAAAGCCTGGCTCTAATACTAATTGGAATTCTCTAAAACAAGACTGAAACGAATATCTAAGATTAATAACACTCGAAATACTGCTAAAATGTAACACTATATTATTGTATAACAAGTATTACAATGTGTTATGGATCACACAGTTTGAGTGAGAATGTATAAGATACCCTTTGGACAAGTGAGGATAAGTTTACTGGCAAACTCTAAGACAGAGGCACAACTCTTCTTAACTGGGTTTGAAAGAGTTAATGCACTAAGTCTAACCAATCGAACAACATATATTTTCTATTTATAGTAGTACGAGGTTGAGTAAGTTGGTGGAGTGGATAGCGACTTAACAAGAACTAGCGGGGCCAAACATATTCATAGATGCTCTTATATTCTTGGTAATATGCTACATCGCATTCGGCAAACAGGGCTGACAACTGTTTGCCTTATCTTCACAACTTCGTTTTTTAGGCAACTTTATTTCAAAACTACTATTTGTTCCGCTTAAATTATTCCCGTCTAAACACTAAGAGATATCCAAAGTATACAGAGTGTTAACAATATATTACCACCCCTATTAATACTCAAACACTGAGAGTCCCTGATACATCTCAACTGTTATCCATCACAGCTGATGTGTATCTTCAAGTAATTTTCGACTTCCTTAACAATGTGCCTGACTTGTACTTCTTTGTGGTTGCTCACTAAGGTCAAAACCTCTGTGAGACTTTTAACACATGCATGTCACCCAGCCACATACAAGTTAACAATACTTAGCATATTTGTGATTAAATATATGACTAAGAGAAAAAGTAATAGACGTAATTTCCCAACAAATATAGATAACAAATCGCAAAATGGATTTACCAATGTTTTTAGGCTTTGTAAAAAAACACGTAGTTGATATTTATATGATTTTGAGGCTTTAAAGCATTTTGGTTTATTTTATTTTTAAATAGCTATATTCGAGCACCACAATCGTGAAATCTTAAAACCGTGAAGGAACATATTACAAAAAAATAGCGCTTGCGATTTGGGATGATTTTTGGAATTTAATCCAATGTATATATGCCTTTGAATATGTGAATATTTGAACATATTGCTGTAGTTTGAGTTATATATTGTCAGCTACACTTTCTTAATTCCAAATTTCAATCGTTGTAATGTGTCGACTAGAGCGAGTCGACTAGAAGATAGAAAAAAATCTTTTAAGTGAACACATAACAACCAGTTGAAAAAACTAATATAAAAAGACTTCTGAAATCACTTTACAAGTATTGGTTGAAAATTCCAGTTGATGATTGTACTAATTCGACATAGTGATATGGTGTGAAACTTCATTGAGATTTTTCAATCAAAACACACTCATTTTGATTTGTTGTTATTCAGCTCACCTTTGCCTCGTATCCAATTGTTATGACTCAAGAGTATAAAAAGACTAAGAATATGTATATGAAAACGTTGATAATGTGTCGGCTAGAACGAGTCAACCAGAAGATAGAAATAAAGAATCATTTAAGTGAACATAACAGCAACTTAATAAATGACTAATAAAAAAAGACTTTCGAAAGTCCTTAAATGATACAGATATTATGTTTTTCTACATAGTTACAAATGAAAGCTATTTATTTCATTTAATCTAGCTTATCATTGCTGACGGGGAAAAGATAACTGGGATAAGTGGAACTGTGGAAGCATCATATGGTGATATCACTGTTATTACGTCGTTGAGCTTTAAAGTAGGAATAAAGAACAACGGCCCATATGGGATACAGAGTGGAACTCCTTTCACATTGCCTGTAGCTTTGGGTGACGTTTCTGGATTCTTTGGCAACTATGGGGCGGTCCTTGACAGTTTTGGAGTCATGCTTTCTTCCAACAACTAGCTAGCAATGCTTGCCAATAAGCTTATATACAACAACATGCATGCATCATGATTCATGCATGTTGGTTAAAGTTGGTGTATGTGTCTTGTTTTAAGTATATATATGAAGCAGAGTCTGTCTGTGTCTTCTGATGATGCAAACGTACTCCTTAGCTTTCTTTATTTGCATCTATCGTTTTTTATATATTTCTTGTTATTTACTTAATGTTGTGGGATCGCAACAATGTATTATATTGAGTCGTGTACGTACTAAGTCGCGTCAAGTTTGGAATAAGCACGTACGTACCTTTGTATCATTGTATGTCCTGCACTCGTCTCTTTGTAAAGCTTCTAATGAATGATATCAATATTTATTTATGTTTTGCTTGTTACCTACTATATATATACAGCTTTTATTCAACTTTACCTGATGCATTGAGCTTTCAAATGGTCTGGTCTGACTCAAGTCATCATTGGAGGATTTCATAACTAGTGTATACGACGTCTATCTTAACTAAACATCAATCTGCCCGGCCAACACGAAGTACTAATATAAAACATTGTGACCATTTCCAAGCAGAAGGTTTAGTTTAATTTAACACCATAATGTCACTTGCAACTAAAACTACTCAGATTGGAACCTTTGGGTGTTAACCGAGATTGTTACTTCTATTCTTTTGACGAGTTGCTTGCCTTGTTTAGAAAACCTATTTGTTCTTGGTGGGACTTGGATTTAGGGCTAATGACTTAAAAACATTTTTTATCGTTCTGTGTAACTATCTTTATTTTTTTCCTATATTATTATTAAACTTTGTGATTTCGTACATTGCGTGTATCCGGTGACCTGCTTGAGTGGTTAACAGGTTACCTTAACGACAGTTTAATTTTTTATTACAACGTTAGTCCTTTATATTAACGGTCATTACTAAACACAATTAAAATTTGATTTTTTAGAAATATAAAACTTATAACTTTAAAAAAAAGTATATGTAACTTCAAATAAAAGCTTAAATCTGTGTTTTTTATGATCTAAAAATTGAAAACAACTACACCAGTTCATACTCTCACCACCACCATCGTAACCCCGCCACCGCCATTGTTGGATCTGGCAAAACAACTACCACCGCCACTGTCAGACCCGTCATCATCATCTTCAGTTCACACCGTAGCACATAAACACCAAAGCTCAACACCAATCTAAATACTTTATCGAATCTTGCAATCATATTAAAAAACAAAATCAAATGAGTTGTAAGAGCTGACACATACAAACATTAACTTTGAGACTCAAAACCCATGTTATCAAAACCCAAATAAAAACCCAGTTGCTACAGAGACGATGTGTTGACCAACTCTAATCGGACGACGTTGACCCGCGACCAGATGGCAAGATTGATGATCTTTTATATATTTGAATAAATACTTTCGTATTCTTGATTTTGATTTGGAAAATAGGTGAAAATATTGAAAAGTGTTTGGATTTATGTTTTTAGATCTACGTTTCATATAAGATGTGGATTGATGATTTTGAATATTATCATATAAAATTTGGATTTTATTGGTCTTGGATTTGATGAATCAAGTCTGCGTGGGTGAATCAAAAAGTAGAGAAATTTGGATTTGATTTGGTGAATCATGTTTTGTTAGTATTTTTGGGTTGCTAAACCATTGGTGTTCTTGTTAGCATTGGTCGCATTTTTTTATAAATTTTAAAAAAATGCTTTTTTCAAAATTTTAAATTTTATTTTTCAGAAAACTTACGTTTTTAAAAAAAAAATTAAAAATACTCTTTTTTTTATTTTAGAATTCATATAACAATGTTTTATAAATAATAGTTCGTACTTCGAAACTTTTTCTTTCTATGTTTTTATATAAACGTGTGTTCATTTAAATTTTTTAAGAATTTTCTTTCCAAATTTTGTTTTGCAAAAATCTTATTTTTTTTACAGAATCTTAAAATTTTCGAAGTAATAAATCATACTCTATTTACAACTTTTTTTTTAAAACTTAAATTTTTTATACAAACAATCATTAATTTTTTGGAAAATTTTAAATTTTCAAAAGTCAAAATTGTACTTTTTTAATAACGAATTGTATAAATTTTGTTTCTAGAAAGAAACATACTTTTTTTACAAATCATTAAATTTTCAAAATTTTTAAAAGTAAAATGTTTTAAAATTCTAAAAAAAGTACGATTTTTACTTTCAAAAATTTAAATTTCTGTAAAAGAAAGTATGATTTTGTCAAAAAATTCCAATATATTTTTGTGAACAAAAATTTGTACAAACATTTTTTAAGCTATACATTTTGTAAGGACCAACATTGTAATAAAAAAACTTAACTGGCGTTAATATAAGGACCAACATTGTAATAAAAACTTAACTGGCGTTAAGTTAACCTGCTAGAGCAAGTCAAACAAGTCACCGGTACACACAATGTACGAAATCATAAAGTTTAATGATAATATAGGAAAAAAAAGATGGCTACACAGAACGGTAAAAAGTGTCAAGTTAGATACATTTTTAAGTTATTAGCCCCTTGGATTTATCCAAAAGATTTTTATAGTTTACTTCAAGGTTGTCAAGATCCTGATCTTGATCTTAAAATCTTACGATTTTACGATATCGCAAAGTAAAAACGATCCACATCTTACGTACGATCTTTCCATGCTTAAGATCTTATAAGATCCCGATCCTGCTCAAAGGATCATAGGATCTACTACGATGATCTTACATTTTCTTGAATGACAATCACAAAATTACAAATTTATACGTTTTATTTTGTATAATCTAAAAAACACCGTGTAAATCTTCTTATACATCATAGGATCTACTACGATGATCTTACATTTTCTTGAATGACAATCAAAAAATTACAAATTTATACGTTCTATTTTGTATAATCTAAAAAACACCGTGTAAATCTTCTTATACATTTCACAATCATAATTTAGGTCCACATTTTTATGAAATATTCATATAATTTTGTGTTTACGATGTATATTAATATGTAAAGTTGTAAAATGTTGAAAATATTATTAAGAAACTTACATTATATTAGGATCTTACGATCCCGATCCCACTTTACGATCTCGATCTTGCAAATACGAAAACAATCCTAGGTAAAATCCCGATCTTAAAAACCTTGGTTTACTTAATTGAAATGCACGTAATTAAACTTAAAATGATCATATCTGAGAGGGACACAACAACAGGCCTCAGCCAACTTAGCTTACCTGCTTCTTCTCATGGGCTCCAAATTACTAAACCAACTTGTAAATGTTATCTAGAACGACTAGAAGATAGAACAAAAATCATTTAAGTGAACATAACAACCACTTAATTAGGGACTCATAAAAGAAGACTTTCCAAAGTCTCCTTACAAGTCAACATTGAAAATGCCAGTTGATGATATGGTATGATATTTCATTAAAAAAAAGACTTTCCAAAGTCTCCTTACAAAACGTTCTAACGCTTGATCGTTGAGTGATATATACTTACAAAACGTAATATATATATGTTTTCTCTTATACATTTACTTCACTAAAGGATCATGTGTCAAATGTCTTTATTTTTAGCTAATGACAGAGGGTTTGTTGGTTTACAACTTTACATACAATGATTATCAATTTGCATAAACCAAAGAACCGAACAACCTACACTTAAACTTTGTTGGCAAAGTTGTAAGTATGGATGTGACTTATGGATGTGGCTTACGTATAATTGTATGTAAGATCGTTCCTCGACTCGATCTTACCAATTTGATGAGTTATGTTATTATTTAATGCCAAAATCATATGTAAGACTTTTGTCTTTTCTTCATTGTTATTATATTACTCTATACTTTTATATTTTGGTTTTAAAATATTTTACATAATTTATATGTTGCTACCATATAATGTCGTGATGGACAAAGAACATATTCGAATTTTATTTGTGCTTAAGAAATGAAGTTACTTAAAATATTAACATAGATGGGTTTTTATCTCTATTGCTTCGGAGAAAACCTACAAAACCCTACTAATGGACGCCGCCCCTATAACAAACTAATACAATACCCGTGCGTTGCCCGGATATAACGATTCGATAAACATAAATATAGTTATAAACTCATGTATATTTTATAAAAAAAAACTCAAAAACACTCACATTTAACAAAAATATTAGTTTTTTTTAACAAAAATATTAGTTAACCATAGAAGCAATTACTGTAATAGTTTAATACTTACTTAATAAGCGTAGAGCCGAGACTCAATTTGTCAAATCAACTTATTTTCCCCAATAATGCTAAAGTAACTTGCTAAAATCATTGTTCATAAACCAAAAAAGGCAACATACTAATCTTAGCCATCCATTACCTAAGATTAAAAAAACACGGAGTGATTATTTTTGCCAAAATGTCCAAAATTTACAAAAAAGCGGCGGAAGGACTAAATTGTAAATATGACGAAAATTGGTTATCACATGTGATATTTCGTTACTGATAAAAACAATGAAATATCACTAGAGATAAACCAATGAAATCACTAGTGATATTTCATTAACATATTTATTGCGTAATATCTCAGTGATATTTCATTGTTTTATTAACAGTGATATTTCATTGATTTTCGCTAGTGAAATATCACTAGTGATAATTCATTACTCCGTCATATTTACAATTTTGGTACCTCCGCCCATTTTTTCAACTTTTGGACATTTTGGCAAAAATGGCCCCTCCGTATTTTTTTTTTAAATCTTAGGTTAATCTCTACCATTAGATCAAAAATAGATGAAGGGTGGGGATTTGTTCCTTAGTTTCCAAAAAAAAATAAGGATGCAAAATAACTTTTCTCCACACAACATATTGATCATATTTAAAATTAATAACCAAACACTAACTACCAATTTACCAGTAGCATTTAATTTCCTTAGAAAATTTGACAAAAAGCTCTCATTTTTCTCCATAGACTCACGTGATCAAATACTACATTGATTGTAGGGATGAGCTCGGTACCGGTCCGTCCCGAACCCGTCCCGAATTAGTGATACCGAATATTTCCCGATCATAAATTAGTGGTACCGGTACCGTACCGATCGAACGGGATTCGGGTATCGGTACCGGGAAATCGGGTTTTTTTTTGTTTTTTTTCAGGAATTTCCCGATTTGGTACCGGTACCGTCCCAAATTAATGGTCCCGAATTTTTTTTCACCTTATTTTGTAGTCCCGGTACCATCTTGAACAGGATTCGAGTACCGATTATCGGTAGGGTTCCGAAACGGTTCCGATTCGGTTTCGAGATTCGGGACGAAATGCTCATCCCTAATTGATTGTTTCTAGAACAACAAACTTTTGTTGATACTTCCTTCCTTCTTTACACCATGATCTACTCATAGTTAATGTAAAAGTTAGTCTTTTACATCTTGCTATTTGAACCTCATATGCATTTCTTTTCACAATTTCATAATTCTGGAAGGAATAATAAAACATTGAACATAACTCCTTCAACATTGGCGCGGTAGCAACAAAACTCAATGAAATATGGCCTAAAATCCAACTTAGACAAGTTGGGGGCATCCGCTAGCAACCCCCATTCCATTGTTGTGAGTAAAAGAATTATATAATCCAAAAAATGCTCGCTAAAGTATGTAGAAAACAATGTACTAATATTTTTTCCAAAATCAATCGCGTAAGGATTTTTTTTACATATTCAAGAAATTTTACAATCTTGTAACACCAATTTAAAATTTTCATGCATCCAAAATGTCTTCAAGCTCCATGATCAAAACATAAACCACAAATCAAACACTCTTCACAAAAATAATCAATCTTCATCCATCTTCAATGTCTTTATGCTCCATTTATTAGCATAACATAAGCTGCAAATCAAACGCCTCTTCGCATAAATAACCAACCAACGTTCAAATGTAAATTCCAAAAAAACAACACAAACAAACGAAATACCCGTAGATCTATATTCGATGAATCACAACAGTTTAGGACTTTTAGAGGTGGCAATTTCAACCCATTCGACCAAAAGTAGGTCAATTGGGTTCAATTTCATAACCTTATTGGTTGAAATGGGTTGAGCAAAAATAGAGTGATGGGTCAAATGGGTCAACCCCTTTCTTTGTGTAAAATGAAATTTGGGTCAAATGGGTTTGAGAATGGGTCAAATGGGTTTAAAAATAGGTCAGATGGTTCCTATTATTATACCAAAAACCCAATAGTGTAAAAAGTTAGTTTTTATTATTAAGTCACTGAATTTACGTTTTCGTCACTAAATTTACGTTTTCGTCAGTAAATTTACGTTTTCGTCAGTAAATTTCTGTTTTGTCAGAAAATTTACGTTTTCGTCAGTAAATTTACGTATTTTTCAGAAAATTTATGTTTTGTCAGAAAATTTACGTTTTCGTCAGTAAATTTACGTTTTCGTCAGAAAATTTACGTTTTCGTCAGTAAATTTACGTTTTCGTCAGTAAATTACGTATTCGTCAGAAAATTTACGTTTTCGTCAGTAAATATACGTTTCCGTCAGTAAATTTACGTTTTAGTCAGTAAATTTACGTGTTCGTCAGAAAATTTACGTTTTCCTCAGTAAATTTACGTTTTCGTCAGTAAATTTACGTGTTCGTCAGTAAATTTACGTTTTCCTCAGTAAATTTACGTTTTCGTCAGTAAATTACATATTCGTCAGTAAATTTACGTTTCCGTCAGTAAATTTACGTTTTCGTCAGTAAATTTACGTATTCGTCAGAAAATTTACGTTTTGGTCATTAAATTTACGTTTTTGTCAATAAAACTACGTATTCGTCAGAAAATTTACGTTTACGTCAATAAATTTACGTTTTCGTTATAAAATTTACGTTTTCGTTAGTAAATTTACGTATTCGTCAGTAAATTTACGTTTTCGTCAAAAAATTTATGTTTTCGTCAGTAAATTTACGTTTTCGTCAGCAAATTTACGTCTTCGACGGTAAATTTTCGTTTTTATCAGATAATTTATGTTTTTGTTTTCGTCAGTATATTTTGTCGGTAAATTTACGTAAGCGTAAATTTAAAGACGAAAACGTAAATTTTCTGACAAAAACGTATATTTTTTTACAAAAACGTAAATTTACTGACAAAAACGTAAATTATTGACGAAAACGAAAATTTACTGATGAAAACGTAAATATACTGACGAAAACGAAAATTTTCTAACGAATACGTAAATTTTCTGACGAAAATGTAAAGTTACTGACTAATACGTAATTTTTCTGACGAAAACGCAAATTCTCTGACGAAAACTTAATTTTTCTGACGAAAACGTAAATTTCTTGACGAATACGTAAATTTACTGACGAAAACGTAAATTACTGACGAAAACGTAAAGTTTCTGACGAAAACTTAAATTTACTGACTAAAACGTGAATTTTCTGACGAATACGTGAATTTACTGACGAAAACGTAAATTTTCTGACGAAAACGTAAATTTTCTGGCGAAAACGTAAATTTACTGACGAAAACGTAAACTTTCTGACGAAAACTTAAATTTACTGACGAAAACGAAAATTTACTGACGAAAACATAAATTTACTGACGAAAACGAAAATCTACTGACGAATACGTAAATTTACTGACGAAAACGTAAATTTTCTGACGAATACGTAAATTTACTGACGAAAACGTAAAGTTTCTGGCGAAAACGTGAATTTACTGACGAAAACGTGAATTTTCTGACGAAAACGTGAATTTTCTGACGAATACGTGAATTTACTGACGAAAACGTAAATTTTCTGACGAAAACGTAAATTTACTGACGAAAACGTAAATTTATTGACGAAAACGTAAATTTTCTGACGAAAACGTAAATTTACTGACGAAAACATAAAATTTTCTGACGAAAACGTAAATTTACTGACGAAACGTAAATTTACTGACGAAAACGTGAATTTTCTGACTAAAACGTATATTCACAGACGAAAACGTAAATTTACAGACGAAAACGTAAATTTACTGAAGAAAACGTAAATTTACTGACGAAAACGTGAATTTTATGACTAAAACGTATACTTACAGAAGAAAACGTAAATTTACTGATGAAAACGTAAATTTACTGACGAAAACGTAAATTTACTGACGAAAACTTAGAAATACTGATGAAAACGTAAAAAATCGATGAAAAACTTAAAACAACTGACCAAAACGTAAAAACCGAACGAATACAGATAAAAATGTTTGAACATATTAAAAGATAGGAAAATATTGTAAGTTAGTGGGTTGACCCGACCCAAAACCATTTGACCCATAACCCATTTGACCCATTATTAAATAATGACCCATTTGACTCATAACCCATTTGACCCACAACCCATTAGACCCATGACCCAAACCCAACCAAACCAACCCATTTGCCACCTCTAATGACTTTATAGATATATTAGTATTACGTTCAAACTTTGAAATCTATATGAAAAATACTGGATAACACCATATTTGAGAAAAACCTTACCTTAATCAAGACATCGTCTACAACTCTACAAGTATTCTTCTTATCCTACAAGTATTCTTCTTATCCTCATATCCTGTAAATCACAGCAACCATATTATAAGAAAAAGCAAGATTAGATGAGATATTTATCAAAGAGTTTATAAGTAGACACACACAAACAAACACAAGGATACGGGAGAAAAAAAACGTAATTCACAAAGAATATCAGTTAGAGCCAGAGTGCTTAGCCATAGCAGTTGGTAGGCTGTAGAAGGAATAGAGGAACGGTTCATGGAGGTGGACTGGTAAAAGAAAAGGATTGTGAGAGATCGAATATTTCTGGAGGTTTTTATAAGTCAATACATTGATAATCATTCCTAATTTACAGGCTATGAGAACTTTTTACTCAAGTTTGTTGGTATAGATAGTTTGTTGCAGCTACTTTCCTGTCCATAATACGATAATGCAATATTTATGGTAACATACTATTTTATTCGAATGTATAAATCTTCCTCCACTTTCAATGCTAGTTTGTTACTCCTTATTAAAGATAATTTATGAATTACACGCTTGATTTATAAAATATCACCTGATTGTTGTTGTTATGTGCCAACATTGCATTGATAAATTCTGCTAAATCCTGATAAACAAACTACAATAACACAAACAATGTAAGCAATGGATTAGAATATTTGTTTAAAATGTGTGTATATGTAAACAAACTAACACAATCTATGTTTGTGTTTTGCAGGTATCATGTGAGTGTGAGTGTGACTTGTCATGTCTTTGTATAGTACTATTGAATTAAGGGATAAATTCACATTTCTAAAGTTCCGAAATTTGGTGCCAACATAGTGACCTTATCTATCGTAAAAGTATACCAGACAATGAATATGTGATGAAAAAGGTACCATATACATTTCCTGAATTGTAGTATGTAGTTTGGTAGGAGTATATACGTAACACATATAATATATAAGTCCATTTTTTGCTCAAGTTTGTTATTAAAGATAATCCTTAATTTCAATGGTCAGGATTGAACTAAAAGGTGCAATTGTAACGGTGGGGATTGAAACTAAAAATACATGACCGGCGGCAATATAATAGTAATTCTAATTCTTAACTTCTTGATCGTGATTCGTTCTATCATTACCACATTTGATTCAGTTACGATTTTGTTTTGCATCATTGTATTGGGTTATTACGTGTATTTGATATTCGAATTAGGGCTTCTTAGGTTGAATTAGGGTTTGTTCAGCGCTACTATTAGGGTGTGTATAAATAAATCGTGTTGTATGTTTCCTCTTTGTTGAAGATTCGTTTAACATGAAAGTTGGGTAGATGGTTGCTGTGATTTTGTTTAAACCCTAATTTTTAATTAGGGTTTTTTGTGGTGGAATTGGTTTTCTCTATATGGAGGTTTTCAATCAGATTAATGAGGGGGGTTCGTCGAGCTTATGGAGTGTATGAATAATGGCCATCTAGGCAGTGTTCAAGCTGCGAGTTCTGATTTGAAGAACTCACCACCAAAGGCTACTAAATTTCTTATTAAGAAAATTAGTGATGTTGCTAAGTATTTTTGTGTTTCGCTTAATTCTCTTGAGGAGATAGATGCCTTTTTTAAGGAGCTTGATGCGGGCTCAAATCAGGCATGGGAACGTTTGTCACAAGGGAGTCATGATGGAATCATTAAGATTATTGATCAACATTTGAGCTTTCTTGAGCTGCAAGCTGTTGAGGAGCCTATTATTCAGTCTGCGGATGTTAATAATGAGATTTGTATTGTAGCTGATGTTGTTTCGGAAGGGGTTGATGTTTATGTTCCTCGAAGAGTGGTTCAAAAGGTTGGTTCTCGCTTTGAATATACATTGTATGGTTATTTTATCGGTTAGAGATTGGCGTATCCAGTTGTTGAGTATTTTGCTAGGAGCAATTGGGATAAACATGGGTTAAAACGAATTATGATGAATAACAAGGGATTTTTCTTCTTCAAGTTTGATTCACAAGCTGGTTTGGAGGCTGTTTTGGAAGGTGGCCCTTGGTTGATTCACAAAAATCCTATCATTCTCAAGACATGGTCATTGGGGACTCGCTTGGTTAAATAAGAACTGACTCGCATTCCAATTTGGGTGAAATTGCATGACGTTCCAATTCAGGTTTTTAAAGAGAAAGGAATTAGTTTAATTGCTTCTTTTCTTGGTAAGCCAATTATGTTTGACTCGTTTACTAGCTATATGTGCAAAGATTCATAGGGTAGGAGTAGTTTTGCTAGGTGTCTTATTGAAATTAATTGTGATATTGATTTGGTTGAGATTGTTACTATTGGTGTTCCGTCTCTTACTAGTGATGAGTATACCAAAGAAACAATCCGAGTTGAATACGAATGGAAGCCGTTGAGGTGTGATACATGCAAGATTTTTGGTCATGACATTGATTTGTGCCCAAAGAAGGTTGTGACTATTCCTAGTACTTCTACGGTTCATACTAGTGCGCCTGTTGAGACATCTAATGATGGATTTCAATTAGTGGGTAAGAAGAAAAATAGGAATAGGAAGTCCAAGTCTAAGTTTACTGGTCAGTCGGTTCAACCGAATGTCAAGTTTGTTCCCAAAGCAACTTCTAGTGAACCGAAGAAAGGTGGTACATATGTTGGTAATGCTGCATCTTCCAAGAGGAAGGAAGTAGATCTTTTTTCATTTGATGGTAATGTGACCACATCTAATTCGTACTCAACTTTAAATGAAAATGAAGAAGAGGTTGCTCTTGTTTATAATGAATCGGCTAATCTTCTCAACTCTAAAACAGGTGGAAGCTCCTACTCCACTACTGCTGTTGGTTAGACTGGTTCATTATGTTATGTTCTAGGTGCACATATGTTTCTAGAAGTGTAAGTGGTTATGACGTGTCATAAGCAATATATTAGGTGGTTTATCAAGCTTATAACCTTGAGGTTAATGCGGTATCTCAGCCACATTCCATTTGTACTTCGTTTTTTTTGATAATATATTTACCGGAAAAACCCATTACCAAAAATATTAACATAGATTTAGTTTTTATATTTTGAATTTTTTATATGTTTACGTGTCATGTCTTCTTTTTCATTTCTCACTAAAAAATTTATTTAGATGTGCAAATTTAGACAAATTAATGTATTTTTCTATATTTATTATCATTATTTTTAAAGGTCATATCTTGTGAATGCGCGTTTAATATTTAATGGATATATATAAGTGTATAATGTTATAATCCATCAATCATGTTAGCAAGACAAACACTTTGATGGGACCCTATGATCTCGATTTTGTAAAGACAGATATAAAGTAAGATCTCGATCTTAACAACCTTAATACTTTACTTTCAGTTAGGTTTCATATTGTCAATAAACTACACTTTTCTAATTTTACGATGTTCTATCGCTTGATCATTGAGTTGTATATACATACAGAACGTAATATATACATGTTTTTTCTTATAAATTTTCTTCACTAAAAGATCATGTGCCAAATGTCTTTACATACAACGATTATCAATTTACTTAAACAAATAACCGAACAAGCTACACATTATTGGGATGTGCGTAAGTTATAGATAGTATTTTATACGGCCGATAGTACGTGGGCCTAAGGGGTCACACACTTTGACATCAAGATCATCTTTTATTAAGTTATACAATACAATATGGCTATATTTATTTTGTAAACTTAGTTTAATAAAAGTTTATACTTATCGGTCATTCACTACTAGAAAATTTGGCATCAGCATGTTTGCATCGCTATTTCGTCTCTAAAGCCCTACAGCGACGGAATATTAACGAATAAATTCCGTCGCAAAAAAGTCCTCGCAAGTTTTTTATGACAAACTTAGTGACAGAAGTGTTTGAGTTTAGTGACGGATTGTTGGTCTCCATCCCCTCACTAGTTACTTTATAAAGTTACATAAATGAACTTCGCTTCGACCATAAAGTGACGGCCTGGAGACAGTTGATGTCGCTAAGAGTAACGACGAAGCAGTCGCTATTCCATCTCTAATAATCGGCCAACCATTTTTGTCGTTAGCACATCGCTACTAGAAAAATATGTATTTATCGTTAATGCACCACTAAAAGTTTTGTCTTACAACCATGACTAACTATTTGTTGCTCGAATCCAAACAATTGCATAACATATTTGAGAAAACGCGTCTCTAACTTTTTGCTATTTAAAAATATTTTCAAAATAAAATATGGCACACAAACAAATACAAGAATGATATTAGTCAAGATGACACACAAACTAATACAGCAGTGATAACAAACGTATTCAAATCAAATAAAAAGCATATTCGAAGAGAACTAACATCTGTTGTTCGATAACATAAACGAAATGGAAACCAAATAATCTCTCTTACATAAAAGTTAAGAGAGCCTAAATAGATTTAAATCTTTTCATAAAGTGTAATGGTTGACGTTCAAGATGTACAACCAGTTGCATTACCTAGCTTTGTTTTGTTTGGCGGGTAACACAACTCGTGATACCATGAGCCACAAGCATAGCTTGAATTTTTTCACGCATTTCATACTTGAGTTGTTCACACATTTTTTCTTTTACCTCTCCGCGCATTTCTTCCTTGAGCTCATTATCCATTTCGTCCTTGAGCTCGACTGTCATTTCTTCCTTCAATTCTTCATTTAACTCCCCACGAACGCTATCATGACAGTTTTGGAACATACCAAATTCAAACATAAGTTTTTTGACATATAGGTTTATGGTCATACAAATATCAATCATATTCCAAAAACAAAACAAAATATATGGTCATAACAATACCACATAGACCACAAAAGTGCTACAAAAAAATCAAATATAGTAACAAATCTCTTATAACTAATATGAACCAAGTGATAAAAAATTATTACCTCCATTTAAGAGGTGCATGAGATTGGTTTCTATAGATGATTATGGTTATAAACTAATTAGTTAAATTGAGATACTCTCAATCTATCAAAAAAAATTTGCTTACTGGCCCATCAAATCTAATCACATTTGTGGTTTGAATACCTCAAAAACACCCTTATGTGGTGCATTATAACATGATAAGAACATAAGTAGTGTTTTTAACAACAAGAACATAAGTAGTTATATTAAGATTTTTCAAACATCCATGTAGCCAAAGAGTGATATAAGAGTTCTGAACTATGCTAAAGGATTTTATATATAAGAAAAAAGACTCGGGCCTACATAGAAACAAGGTGCCAACTGGTTTTCAATATTTCATGGCTATACGAGTGCCTAAAAGTTCAAAAGTTTTCAATATTTCATGCCTAGCTAGATTGAAGAAGGTAAACTAACCTAGAATGTAATAAATTAAAGATATGTGATACTTTCTAGCAGTAAGAAAGGAAGGATTGAGAAACTTATATCTGTTTGTAAATAAATAAAGGAACACACCTGAACATCTTTCGACCTTGATGATAGAGCACCCGTACACCTTCTAGATCAAAGAGTTCATCAACTGTTGGGGGCGTTTGTGTACTTATTCTTGTAAAGAAAAAATTTCAAGAATAGTCCCTATCGTTTACATTGAAAATCAATTTTCGTCCATATTTCAAATAAGTGCACCAGTCATCCCTATCATTTACAATTTGGATCAAAATTTGTCCCTATCTTGGATGGGAGTTAATTTTGATCGTTAAGTGGTATGAGATGAGGGATAATTTGGTCCTTTACTCTTTTTTTCTTTTAATTTTTTTATTTTCATTACACACAAAAATAACATACCGTCACTTTTGTTCTTTGTGAATAAAAAAAACAGATCCAAAGATCTAATCATTTCCATCTATACCATCATTTCCATATGCACACAGATTCATCATCACCTTCGAAAATCTATATCATTTCTATCTATACCATTATCACCTTCAACCACCAACATATGCACTCAGATCCACTTTCATTTCTAAAAAATTAAAACATATACGAGACCCAAATCCAAACTTCACATAAATCATTCTCAATATCACAATCATATTCCAAACAACAAATTCCATCCTTTCATTCACGTTTTTTTTAAAATGAAACCCAAATCTAGATCCCCAAGATTTCCTTTTTTAATGACAGCGGACTCTATAACATCACCATCAAATACCTTTGTGGCTTTCACGAACTAAAGTGCACTTGGCTTACCGAAAAGGTTCTAAAACTCGCAGAATAATTTGACCACATTCACTTCTCCTTCTTCGTAATAACCGCCTTTCCATACTAAAAATAAACCATCGACGATTTGGGGGTAACCTACCTTACCAACACTCCAATTTCTATCTTCAATTTCCATAAATCTCATCATTAGCAAATTCGATTTAGGATCTGTTTAACAAAAGTTTTTTTGAAGATTTTTAAAATGTTAGCAACGTCTTACTTGAGCTCGATGCCAATACCCACATCAACACACCACTTACAAACAACTCACTTACCTCTTGTTTCAAAAGCCTTAAACCATGGAACCCCAAACTCCAACTTCTGGACAGATTTGCTTGGATTGCCATTGAAGGACTCCCACCACAAGCCTGGCACGAAGCCTTATTCACTCGCATCTACACCAACCATTTAATGATGATTCGTTAAGGATGTTGTGAGGGATTTTTTGATACATAATAATGGATCGGATCTGGGTTTTAGTTTAGCATAGATGAGTGGTGATTTATGATATGTGGCTTGTGTTTTTTTATTTTGGATAGATTTGGGTTTTAGTTTAGCATAGATGAGTGGTGACTGATGTTCGGTGAGAGAGAGGGAGAGAGAGATATAAGGGCTTAGAAATATGTGTGAGAGAGAGATAAGAAATAAAAGAAAAAATATTTGTTACTTTTTAATAAAAAAGACGTAAATACCCCTCTAATAAATAGATTTAACAGACAAAATAAACGCCCATCCAAGATAGGGACGATTTTTGATCCAAGTTGTAAACGATAGGGACGACTGGTGCACTTATTTTGAAATAGGGACGAAACTTGATTTTCAGTGTAAACGATAGGGACTATTCTTGAAATTTTGTCTCTTGTAAATTTGTCAAACTTTTGTAATATCTAAAAGGGATACAAAATAATACTTTGAATTTTGAACTCTGCAAAACAGATACTCAAATAATAAAAAGTAGAAAACAAAAAAAATATAAGTATAACCTTACGAATTTACTTTTATATTGAGAAATTGTACTTGAGCCAGCACAATGTTTCGACAAAATCCTTCTTTCACATTGTTCTGATTGTTGCTACCTAGTATTGATGTAAAATTAGATTGAAAAATTAAGATTAAAGTTGTTTGGTGGAATACCTAGCGTCAACTAGCAGTTTCACGTAGTTTTTTTAACTTGTTTACTTTTGATAAACATATTGGGCTACATTATGACGTGTAATTGGGCTATAACATAAATAGAGTTTTATCGGGTTGAACCCGAAACCTAATAAAATATAAAAACTTAACCCCTAACCCGACCCTATAAGACTATCGGGTTTATCGGATGGATAAGCCGAGTTAGACCTGAATGAACCCGACCCTATAAGGGCTTATCGGTTCGGGTTGGATTGGATCGGGGCGACCCATATGACACCTCTACTAGCAAGCCACTAAATGTAGAGTTCAATAAGGTAATTAGGCCGCCATATCAAAGATTCTTGTAACTCGAAATGAGAGTTTCAAATAACTTAATCGATAGGTGAGGTGACATGCTGCAACTTAATATAGTAGTGAAAGGACAACATGAGCAGGATCCTATGTTCGCTAACCTTTATAGAGTTTCTAATCAGATCAAGCGTCGCAAGCTGATTTCCTAGTGGACTTCACCTATTTGTTGTTGATCCCAAAGTCAGATCTTAAACCTTAATAGCTTGTTTAAGGGTTGTGATAGAGAGAAAGAATTCAATCTAACACTAGAGAAACTTTGCAAAGCAAAGTAACTAAACAAGATGCGGAATGTAATGTTTAGCACAAGAACAAATGTGATTGAAACGTTGAACTTTAATATATCAAAGATATACGAATATCCTAAAATGGTATTAGGGTTTACAAAACCTTAAAGTAATATAATGAAAGACAAATGAGAAAGACACCCTTTGCATGCTAACCTAGTGAGTCCTTTTATAGCCACAAGGACTCACGTACAAGATCACTTCTAACAAACTATGGAAAGTATTAAGGAATAATAACTGAAACGCGTAAAAATCTATTCCGTGTTTATCTTTGACAACAAGGCCTTTGACTTCAGCAGGGGAACCAATCCCCCTGCCTTTGTTATTTAGCAGGGGGAACTTACTCTAGCAGGGGTACGGATAATCAACTAGCAGGGGAAACAACTAAGCATAGATTTATTCCCAACAATCCTCCCCTAAACTTGTGCTTTCCCCTAAAGACAAGTTTCTGAATAAATACTAGTTGATGAGGATGCTTACAAACTTTCTGGCCAAATCTGACTATGAACCATTCTTACCAGATCATAAGCAATAGGCTTTTTAGCATCTACAATTAGGTTAGCCTGTGCCAGTTTCTTAAAGGTGTCCTGAGAGAAGGGATAATACCTATGATTGAGCAAGTACACACTCACACCTTCCATCACTACCTCATAAACCCCAGAATTAGTAAATAGCTTCCAATACAACAAATCTCCTTTATTCACTGCATCAAATATAGGATCAAATAACTCATGCTCATACATCCTATGCATGCACTCCTAGATTACCCAATCCTTCTCCACACCATCCATGGTAGGAGGTTTTGCAGCAAACGTCTTCTTCAATATTTTCCACAGATCTTCTAAGTCTTCACTATCCAAAATTTGAATACATGACATCTAGACTTAGAAATGTCTGTGCTGTATTGTCAGCTCTTGTAAGCTTCCACCAAGTCCTCCCTTTGTGTTCATAAACAGCATACTCTATGATAGCAAACTTCTTTCCAAGTTCACTAGGTGAGATATCATCATTTTCCTGCAAAATTAGCTGTTTATCAATTTCATCATTTGAAGGCCTTTGAGACTCTTTAGTAACTGTGCCCACTTTCTCCATTCTCTTGAGTCTCTTTGCTGCTCTTTGTACATTAAGTACAGACTTCTCAAGTACTTCTGGAAAACTTCTACCTGCTTGATGTAATGCCCCTGCTTGTGATGATGCACCTGCTTGGGATGATGCACCTGCTTGTGTAGTTTCCAAAGTTGTCTCTCCAGCTTTTCTTTTCTTCGATTCTCTAGCTTTCTGTAGCATTTCACTTTGTCTCCTAAGATACTCAACTTCCTCAGGAGTGTTGATAGTCATCCAATCCTCCACATCATACAATTTTAGAACTGGTCTGACTGCTCTTTTTATGGCTTCAAAACTCATATCACTGAAGTCACCATCCTTCCACTTTCTATGTCTCTTAAGCAGAACTTTGTAGTGTTCAAGTTGCCCTTTCTCTGAAGTTAGATACTTCTCACTCTGAATTTGAATTGCCCTTCTTTCCAGATACTCAGTTTGATATTTGTAAACAAGTCAAGTCAACTCATACCTGTCTTCCAAAGGAGCATTTATCAACTCCTTCTCCCATTGAGCAAGAAATTCTCCAACGTGAGGTACCCTGTCATCTAGTTCCCTATGCATAATCTCAACCTGCTTAAGCATATCTTTGGACCTCATCTTTTGCATTCTTTGGTCCTGCATATCCATCTCCTCTTGGTGTAGCCTGAGAGCTACTTGTGCATCATGCGCTTCTTGAGCCCTTTGCTGTTCAGGAGTTAGATGCTTGTATTTTCTCTTGGGTTGTTGCACCATGATTCCTTTTCCTTTGTATTTTAGATCCACTGCTGGTGCTGGTTTTGCTTTAGATGTAGGTTCTTTGATTGTAATCCCCTTCTGAGCTGGTAGCTTCCTGTTCTTTCTAACAAAAGTTTGAGTAATACTCTTAGCAGGGGATTGACTTACAGCAGTGGGATCAGCAATGGCAGGGGAAACTTTTGAAGCAGGGGCTTCTTCTGGATTGCCCATGGTGAGCAATGTTTGAGCAACATCTTTGGTTGCACTCCCCTTGTCACTTCCCTTATCAGCACTTCCTTTCTCCACCCCTTTCTGAGAACTTGCTATCTTTCCATGTACCCCACCAGGATATGAATAATACTCAGTATACCCCTCTGTATTTGGAACTTCCTCCCCTTTGGAAGCATCCTCATCTGTTGAAAGAATCAGTCTGGGCTTTCTCCTCCCCTCAAGAGTGGCAAGTCTGGTTTCCAAGTGAGTGATAACCAGACCTTGCTTTTTGACATCTTGTACCAGTTGTGCATTCTGCCTTTTCAGACTCATACACATTTTCGTCAATTCCAAATTTGTCAAAGGTTTCATACTGCTCTCAATCCTAGAAGGGAATTTCTCCCCTTTTTGGATATCATGGAGTGAGGGAGAGGACTTATTGATGGTGTCACTATCCTGCTCACCCCTTGAGGATGAGACAGTAGTGGCAGCCAAACCCCCAGGTTGCTCCAAACTCTTGGAGACTCTTCTTTCTGTTGCTTGTGAAGATTCACCAGACAAGGGAGACCTGGCAAACCTGGATTTTGAACGCCTTTCTTGTTGTGGATCAGCAGGTGGTAGGTTCTTGGCAGGGGTATCAGAAGGTTGATGTGTGGCTGTTTGATTTTTGGCTTCTTCCCGTCTGATTTGGTCCATCATAATTGAAGTGAGTGGAATGTTTTTGCCAGAAAACAGGGGTGATGGTGCAAGTAGTGTGGTGAAGAGTTTGGTGGTGTGTTGGGTTGCTGAAAAATAGTTTTTGTGTTTAATGGGACCATGATCACTCATATTCAGCAGAATTTCTATAAACCTTGGATACATACAAAACTTTGAGGTGCTTGAAACATTTTTAACCATGCCTTTAAAAATCATTTGAGAAAAACAATACTTCCTCCCTGTTGCAAAGCAGATCAGGGCAGAAGCTATCTCACTACCAACTTCATTAAAAGCAGTGGTTTTTGGTTACAAACATTGCATAATTGTATGAATCAAATATTTCCAATGAGGGGCAAACTGGCCTTTAGCAAACTTACATTTTTTATTTTTAGAAAGTTTGTACCCCAATTTAACAAGACCTGCAAAAATTTCAGCCTCAGAAAAGTTGGTTATCCCATCCTCATCATCAAGGAGAAGATTCTCCCTGATGGAGGCAAGTGTAATCACCTTGGAATGACCATCAACCGTGCTTTGAATTATAACCTCTCCATTCACTGTTTTGGTCATGGCTTTAGACCAGAACTGTTGAATATGTGAGGTATAGATTCGAGGATTGATGAGAAGGGCCACTCTGAAGTACGAAGACTCTAGAAAGGCCACAGCATCAGCAAACTCGGCTGGTTCATCATGAAGTAAAGCGATTTGGTTATGATTAGGAGCAATTTTAAGAGTCATGATAAATTTTGAAAATAGTTTAAAGGTTTATAGAGATGAGAGGTAAGTGGGATTAAGTCGAGGGAGAAAGATGGACCTGTTGGTGAAGGGAATTAAGTTTTTATAGGCGAATTGAAGAGCTGTGATTGAACCAAAATTTTCAAATTGCAAAAATATCAAAGATAAATCTTGATAAAAAATTAATTTATTTGAAATAAAAGAAAAAGATTACCAATCAGCGAAGAAAGCGCCTTAAATATCTTTTAAAAACAATAAAATATTCCCTAACCAAAATTTAAGCAAGCAGGCCCAACGGCTATGAACAGGGTAACGGTTTTGTCGGTCAACGGTCAAACAGGGGAATGTTATGATAGCAGGGGAATGAAAAGATAAAAGCAGGGGAAACTTTCCTAGGGGTATTGGACTAGTCATGGAGAGACTAATGCTAACTAGCTCTGCTCTAATTGCACACACTTGTATACACAAGATAGATACATAGAAACTCAAGAGTCCTCTATTCAGCAATGGTCCCAATACAAAAAGTCAATACATAAGTCCCCCTACACCAGGTTATCCCAAGAAAACATGCATACCCCAGTCACCATCCCAACCTTGTCCTTTACCTATGGTTAGTCAGTCTTGGCAATGTGTGCCACACTTCTGTATTTAAACAGCAAGTTGTTTTAATAGAGAAATGTAAGCACACACGACAGTGCCTCAAGGTTTCAGAGTTCTGACAAGCTTTGCAGCAAGTCATCATTACCCTGAACCCTCACTCACCAGTGGATATGATCTAAGATCATATATGAGTATCCTAAGGATACCCTGAGTCCTAAAGGTGTGACCTAACCTCCCCTGAAACATAGAGTATATACCTGATCCACCAATGAGAATAGTATGCACCATATGAACCTATGCATTGTTAGTCTAAAACCACATAGAACCACTTTTGTAAAAAGAACACACCCAGCTTAAGAGAAAAATTCTCTTGGCATGGGAATGAACCCCCAGCAGGGGAATCTGTGTTAAAAAGCAGTGGAATGAAAGAGATGGAAAAATGGACTAACAGTTATACAACAACAGCAATGAAGCAACCCTGATCATACATGACAAAATAGACATCAGATTTTAAGGAGTAACCATTCCAATACCTGCAACCAGATACTGAAACCTCCCTACTTCAAAAGCTTTTGTTAAAAGATCAGAAACATTAAGTTCTGTATCAATTTTCTCAGGGACGATCAGTCCTTTTTCAAAACAATCTCTGATAAAGTGATGTCTATTTTCAATGTGTTTAGTCTTGCTATGAAAAACAGGGTTCTTTATAATGCAAATAGTGTTGTTGGTGTCAATGAATATCTTGGTTTTAAGAAAGTTATACCCATAATCAAGCAGTTGATTTTGCACCCAAAGAACTTGACCACAGCATGCAGCAGCTACTACATACTCAGCTTCAGTTGTGGATGTTGCCATGATAGTTTGCTTCTTACATTGCCAAGATATAAGCCTGCTCCCCAAAAATTGGCATCCCCCTGTTGTAGACTTCCTATCATTGTTGTCACCAGCATAATCACTATCTGAATAGGTTATCAGCTCAAATGGTGACTCCTTTGGATACCAGAGTCCTAAGATGGGATGACATTTTAGATACCTAAAAATCCTTTTCACAGCAAATAAGTGACACTCTGTTGGTGACACCTGGTATCTTGCACATAAGCAGACTGCAAACATGATGTCAGGTCTTGAAGTAGTGAGATACATAAGAGACCCAATCATAGACCTGTAATTCCTGACATCTATAGGCTTTCCAGGACCATCCTTACCCCATGGATGATCCTTGTCCATTGGAGTGGACACCTTCTTTCCATCAGACATGCCAAACTCCTTCACAATCTCAGCCACATATTTGTCTTGTGAGATAAATATCCCATCTTTCCGCTGCTGAACATGTAACCCCAAAAAGAAGTTTAGTTCTCCCATGGCACTCATTTGGAATTTATCCTGCATCAATTTGGCAAACTCTTTGCTAAGCATAGAGTTAGTTGATCCAAAAATGATGTCATCCACATAGACTTGTACTAGCAGAAGGTCACCCTTTTGTTTCTTAGTAAACAGGGTCTGATCAATCTTCCCCCTCCTGAATCCATTGTCTAAGAGATATTTAGAGAGAGTACCATACCAGGCTCTGGGAGCTTGGTGAAGTCCCTACATAGCCTTTTTCACTTTGTATACTTTGTCAAGATGTTCTGGGTCTTCAAACCCTGGAGGTTGCATGACATAGACTTCTTCATCAATGGTTCCATATAGGAAGGCACTTTTCACATCTATCTGGAAAACAGTGAAGTCCATGAATGAGGCATAAGCAAGAAATAATCTAATAGCTTCAATCCTGGCTACTGGATCAAACACCTCTTCATAATCAATTCCTTCTTCCTGAGTATACCCTTGTGCCACTAATCTTGCTTTGTTCCTGACAACTATTCCCCTTTCATCCTTTTTGTTCCTGAGTACCCACTTTGTCCCAATAGGCCTTGCCCATTTGGGACAATCTACCAGAATCCAAACCTCTTGTATGTCAAATTGTAAGAGCTCCTCTTGCATGGCTTCAACCCAGCTTGGGTCATTTAAAGCCTAAAAAATCTTCTTTGGCTCTTCTTGTGACAAAAATGCAGTAAACAGACAACATTGCATGTTGTCATGATTGAACTTCATGGTGATGTTAGCAATGAAGTTGTGCTCCTTTGCTGTATACCTTGTATGTCTGGGGGCTTCAGGATTACCAATGATCTGAGAGATAGGATGATCCTTATTGATTCTGTAGGTAGGCTGCATGATGACTTCTGTTTCATCTTCTTCCAAATCAGAATTGATGGGGCTATTTTGATTAGGAAAGAACTCCTCAAAGGAACTTCCAAATGATACAGCATGACCTAGAGATGGGTGCTGGTGAGCAGAATGAAGCTCTGAGTAACTAGGACCTCCACTCTTGATTATTCTGCTTCCACTGCTGGATATAATAGGACCATCATTTATGGGTGTAGATGATGAAATGAGTGGGTATTCTCTTTCTGCATCAGTAGTCTCATTAGCAACATGATCCTTTGTGGAAGAGGAAGCAATTGGTCTAGCAGGGGAATCCTGGATTCCACTGCTTTCAGCCATTCCGCTGCCTTCAGCCATAGCAGGGGATGAGATTGGCTGTTCTTTTCCTAGAGAAGAATTATCTTCTTGAACATCAGCTTCAATAGGAAACAATGAGGGTACATTCATGTACCTCAGGGGTGACTTCTCTGCACCAGTTGTTTCTTGAGTACCTGAAATGTTAGTGTTCTATAAAACAACAGGTACATAATTCATAGACTTTGAAAGTACATCTATATCAAAAAACCAGTCAGGACCTGTTTGAACATCTTTAGGTTTGTCTTCAAGAAAGTTCACATGAAGATTTTCTGTGATTTTGCTTGTCTTCTTGTTGAAGACCCTATATCCCTTGTTGTTTAATGAATAACCCACAAAGTATCCATCATCACCCTTTTCACTGAATTTACCTAGATTGTCAATAGTGTTCAAGATGATCACATGACATCCAAAAGGTCTGAAAAAGTCAATTAAAGGAGGTCTTCCATTGAACAGCTGATAAGGGGTCTTGTTGTGTGCCTTAATTACCAAGGCCCTGTTTTGTACATAACAAGCAGTGGATACAGCTTCAGCCCAAAAGATAACTGGAAGTTTGGAATCAGACAACATAGTTCTAGCAGCTTCAATGAGTGTCCTATTCCTTCTTTCTGCCACTCCATTCTGTTGAGGTGTTCTTGCTATGCTGAATCCTCTTGATGCCTTTGTTAATGCAGAAAGAGTCCAATTTCTGATTTCTGAACTCACCACCATTGTCTGATCTCATGGTAACTACCTTCATGCTTTTTGATAGTTCAATTTGATTGATGAACCCAATGAGTACATCAGTTGTGTCACTCTTCTCAAATAGAAAGAATGCCCATGTGAACCTTGAAAAATCATCAGTAATCACTAAGCAGTACCATTTCTTCATTATGCTTGCCACAGAAGTAGGACTAAAGAGATCCATATGCAGTAGTTCCAATGGCTTGGTGGTGGACATACTTGTTTTTTATTTGCAAGATGCTCTGTGTTGCTTCCCTTTCAGACATGCAGCACAAGTATGTTCATTGGCAAAGGACTTGGAAGGAAGACCATGAACCAGATTATACTTTACTAGTTTGTTCATGTTCTTGAAATTAAGATGACCAAGTCTTCTATGCCATTTCTTACATTCATCTACTGAAGCTTTGGCAATGAAACATGTTTCATTGTCTTGGAGAGATATGTCCTTGAGATCAATTGTGTACATATTCTTCTGTCTTGGTGTTCTGAGTACAATAGGAGTGTCTTTTGGCAAGACAAACTCCTTTCCTAACACCAAGCATTCAGTGTCAGTAAAAAAGACAAAATTCTTGTTATCAGTCATCTGTGACACACTGAAGAGATTGTACTTGAGTTCTTTCACCAAGTACACATTGTCAAAGGTCATCCCATTAGTGACAATAGTTCCTTTTCCTGTTATAGTTCCATGCCCATCTCCAAATGAAACACCATCATTGTCATGCAGGGGCACAAAGTTAGACAAGTAAGCTTTTTGTCCAGTCATACTTCTTGAGCATCCACTATCCCAATATGCTCTATCATCCCTTGTCTTCTTTGTCACCTGCAAAAAAGAAAAACAAATTAGTTTTTCTTGGGGACCCAAGCCATTACAGACTTGGATCTACCTCGTGTATCAATGTAGGATAGCTTATCAAAAACTAGAGATACACCATTGGATTGAGTACCCCTTTTGGGTGCCCAAACCCAACGAGCTGAGGCTTTCACAGCTTTTCCCCATCTTCCCATGTTCCTAGAATACACAATTTTGCTAGCAGGGGATACCCTAGTTTTAGCAGGGGAATCTTTATGCTTAGCAGAGGGAACCCACCTTTTGTTTTGGCCTCTAGTCATGTGTTGGTAAGGTCTAGAGCCAGATCTATATGCAGTATAAGGTGTTAGGGTGGTCACATAAGTGTTGGGCTTTGAGTGAACATCATTCTCCTTCCTAAGGGCAGGAACAACATATTTATCAGTCACCCTATTTCTCAAGGCAGGGGCAACATACTTGGTAGGGGAAAAGGATATTGCCCCTGCATTTAGAAGAATGGTTTTAGGTTGCATATCCTTTAAGGGATTTGCAGCCACCATCTCCAGTGGTGCCTTACACTCTTGATAAGTGTGTTCAAAGCTGCCACATGTGAAGCAGGGCTTGGTATTAATAACAAAGTCTTCTCCTAATTGATGAGACTTTTGGTCATTCCAATTTCTTTGATTACCTCTGACATTCCTGTACATACCAGCATATTTAATGGTGGACTTAGGGAACTGTGACCTTGTCTTAGATTTGGGAAAGCTACTCTTAGAACTAGAATTACTGCCAGAAATTCCTTCTTTTGAAAATCAAACCGGGTTATCAATTTGTTTTAAACCAATCTGTTCCTTTTCAACATCCCTAATAACACTAGTTTTAACAAAAGACTCTTCTGTATCAAGATTATTAGGTATATAAGCACTCAAGTCAAACTCAATGTCATCCTGTTTTTCAAAACAAGGGAGACCAGTCCAGGATAGGTCTTTTCTAGGAAAAGGAGCATGAATGTTAGCAGGGGGTGGTGGTATGGTAGCATGCATATTTTTAATCCCAAACCCTGTTTTGTCCCTAGGAGATTGACCAACTTCAACTGCTTTGGTTAAATCTTTTGAAGCTTTTCCAAATTTTTCAACAGTTTCCTTATCAATCTTTTGGTTAGCTTTGAAAATTTCAAGTTCAGCAGTTAATTCTTTTATAGATTGGTTATTCTCATTGGTATCTCTTTCTAGAATCACAATGTGATCCCTATAATCACTTTCTCTTTGCTTAAACTCTCTTATGGTGGACTCTAACTGTTCTAAAGCACGTTTATAATTATCAAGATTATTATCACAATTGATATAGTTAGATTTTAACTTTCTGATTTGATCATTCAAAGATTCAGTATTTTTCCTACAAGCTTTAGTACAATATGAGTCATCGTATACCTCATTGTTAGAGCTGGAACTTGACATGGCCATAAGTGCAAAGTCTTCTTCCTTTTCCTCAGCAATCAAAGCTTGATTTCTTTCCACATTCTCTGTCATAGCACTCCAGTCCCATCCACTTGCTCCATCTATCCCCTGCATGGCTACCATGGCTTTAGCACCAGAATCATCATCTCTTGTTTCCTTTCTATAGCTATTTCCAGTCTAGGTCCTCTGCATTCCCTGGCAAAATGACCCTTCTTACCACAGTTGTAGCATTCAACTTTTGTTTTATCAAACCCAGCCACATCAGAAGGATTAATTGAGATCTTCTTCCCATACTTCTTGTAGAACCTATTGGCTCTCATGCTAAGTAAAGCCATATTCCATTTGATATCCATCTCTTCTAGCCCTTGCTTACTGATTTGACTTAGATCTTCATGTAACACAGTAGATCCTTGTGACCCTTGAGATGCTATAAAAGCACAAGCAGTATCAAGGCTGAATGTAGCTGGTCTTTCTTCATCATAGGAAGGTCCAGACCTGGTAGCAGGGGAATAGGTAGCAGGGGCTACTTCAATTCCATTGTTCTTGGAGATTCCACTACTTTGTGATATGAATGCCATGTTAGCAGTGGAATCAACGAATCCACTTGAGTTGGTGGGAATTGTTCCTTTTGATTTCATCTCATTGACAACTGGTTCAAAAACTTTTAAGTTATTATATATGTCATCAATGTCTTTTTCGTCCAAGTCATCCTTATTCTGCCAGATTGCCTTATAGACAAACCATTCTTTCTGCAGGCTGTTAAGAAACCTGGTATTCACCTGCTCTTTTGATACCTCAATATCAAAGAATTCTAACTGAGCCACCATATCTTGAAGCCTATTGTAAATAGCTCCAATTGATTCATCACCAATTGCTTTGAAATAAGCAAAATCATTCAGCATTTGATTTTTCTTCTTCTTCTTTGTGGCTTCATTTCCTCCAAAGGTTTTGCCTATGGCTTCCCATAGATCCTTAGCTGTTTTGTATTTCCTGAATCTGAGTTGATGTCTATCAGGTAGAGCCAACAGCAATGAGCTGTGAGCCCTGACATCATGCCTTCTAGCTAGTATCTCCTTATCACACAGAGCAGCAGATTTCTTCTTGTCCTTACCTTTGGAACTTTCACCTTTTTCTTCATCCTTGCCATCATCAACCACCATTGTTTTGGTGAATTGATCACCAAACTCTATGATCTCCCAAAGAACATAGTGTTCCATTTTCAGGTATTGTTGGATTCTGAATTCCCATAATTCAAAGTTTTCAGGATCCAACATGGGTAACTTGAGGTTATTGTGGTTGTTTCTGTTTGAGGATGAGTCTGAAGACATGTTTGCTATGAGGATTTTGTTCTTGATTTAGACAAAGTTTCTCAACAAGCTCTGATACCACTTGTTGATCCCAAAGTCAGATCTTAAACCTTAATAGCTTGTTTAAGGGTTGTGATAGAGAGAAAGAATTCAATCTAACACTAGAGAAACTTTGCAAAGCAAAGTAACTAAACAAGATGCGGAATGTAATGTTTAGCACAAGAACAAATGTGATTGAAACGTTGAACTTTAATATATCAAAGATATACGAATACCCTAAAATGGTATTAGGGTTTACAAAACCTTAAAGTAATATAATGAAAGACAAATGAGAAAGACACCCTTTGCATGCTAACCTAGTGAGTCCTTTTATAGCCACAAGGACTCACGTACAAGATCATTACTAACAAACTATGGAAAGTATTAAGGAATAATAACTGAAACGCGTAAAAATCTATTCCATGTTTATCTTTGACAGCAGTGCCTTTGACTTCAGCAGGGGAACCAATCCCCCTGCCTTTGTTATTTAGCAGGGGGAACTTACTCTAGCAGGGGTACGGATAATCAACTAGCAGGGGAAACAACTAAGCATAGATTTATTCCCAACATTTGTTTCCACCTTTATCACCCAGGTGAAAACCATGGCACCTACACACATGATAGAGTAAAGTTGATTCAGTTATGAAAAAATATATAACAGATCAATGACATTAATTTTTTTTTAAACTCTCTATCACAATAGGATACGAGAGAAGATAGCATAAACTGTTAACTGCATGCTAGTCCATACAAGAAATAAAGATGACTTAAAACTAAGTTATTTTTTTTCATAGAATCGCACTCTCTTAAAATTTGGTTATCATATACATATTTTTCTTCTATCAGCAAAAGACCACTTCTTAAAAAATAAAGGCCATGATACACTCCTTAGCGGTAATATAGTAGTTTACTCGCATTAATACTTATGATGAGAATATACTAGGGATGAGAATTTCGACCCGAATCCCCAAACTGAACCAGAACCGTCCCGGAACCGTACCGATTCCCGGTACCCGAATCCCGTTCGGAATGGTACCGGGACTACAAAATAAGGTGAAAAAATTCAGGACCACTAATTGGGGACGGGACCGGTACCAAATCGGGAAATTCCCAAAAAAATGGGAAAAACCCGATTTCCGGGTACCGATACCTGTCTCGGTATCGATACCTGAATCCCTTTCGGTACAGTATCGGTACCACTAATTTATGGTCGGAAAATATTCGGTACCACTAATTCGGGACGGGACCAAAACCGTGCTCATCCCTAGAATGTATATATTCTATTTGATCATAGGTAATGTCATATACAAATATAATACTAGGCGGGGTTCAAATTCATCAAAGATGCGAGTAAAACATGGAAGTAGACTGCAAAATATTTGGTTTAACGCACCTAAGACTTCTCTCTTGATTTTAAGACAAGCTTGCAGCTGTTCTGCTTCATCTCTCAAATCCTTTTGCCATTCCCTTACCAACGCACACAACACCTTTGCATTTGAACAAATTGTTGTGTAAAAACACGTGTTAAGCGATTGCCGTTGTTTTAATAGTCTTTCCTAGCACTTATATGATTCTTATTTACCGTACATTTAGTAGTTTATTATCATTTTAAATTAGGGGTGTATATAATTCGAGTTTGACCCACAAAAATAAAAAATTGAACCGAATTGAAATCGAACTAGAACCGAACCGAAAATACAATTAAGGTTTTGGGTTATAACATAACCGAACTATAAATTCTATTTTTGGGTTGGATATGGGTTTGGCAATAGGACCGAAAACCGAAGTTATACAAATATATATATATATATATATATTTTATATATTTATATATGTAAAATGATTACTAAAATTTAATCTTAATATAAAAAACAATGCTTATACTTAAAAATATTTTTTTGCTAAATTTGTATATAATTATAAATATTATTTAGAAAAAATCGGATAATTTGTGTTATTCGGGTCAACCCAAAAACCGAACCGAATTTAAATTCGACTTTCGGTTCGATTCTCGGGTTGACAAAAAAAAATACTTTTACTCGAATAAACCGAACAGCATGAGAACCGAACCTATGGACACCCCTACTTTAAATGACATATGAAATTTAGGCACACTATATGTGGACCCTTAATACCTTTTACTAGTCTATACTTTTTGATCCCAGGAGATTATGGAAATGCCTTAAAATTCATATGGGTCTAAACTAATCCAAATTTATTATAGCTCTAATTAGATGATTCTGAAAACAACTTTTTCCACAAGCAATGATAGCTTTATGCAAGACTTGTGTCAATGAATGTCAAGTAAAAACTCACATGAAGTTTAGTAACAAAAAATCAAGGTAGATGAGTAGACCATCTAGTTTATCATAAACCAAAATAGTAGCAAATTAAGGACCATGGCATCACTAGATTAAGAAATCAAATAAAGGTTTTAAATCACTTTCCCACGACCAACGAATTTTATATGGCCCAATTCATACTACGATAAGTATCTAAAGATTTTTAATGGCTTTTTGGTGGTTTAGATGTGGCTGATACAAACAAAGACTTATACATATGATATATACTAAGATAAATATCTAAATACATGCATTTCTATCGTACACAGTGTAACTGCGGTTACATGAAAATGAAAACCGAACCAACCTGTGACAAACGGGTTTTTTCGATTCTGTTTTGGTTTCTGCAGTTATTGGTTCTTCCTAGTTTCAGATCATACGAATGGCTCGGTTTGTCGATTTCTTAGATTTTTAACACCCCTAAGTGTTGTACTGATTTTATCAAACCAATACAAAAAGGATTTCTTACATGTAGCAAAAACGTTAAAAGAAGAACCCTAGGAAAAGTGGCTCAATTAGGTACAAACACTGATCTAGATTTAAATATGTGACAATCCGTCAATTTCAGGTCGTTATTTTAATCTCGACAATTACATATTATGTATTTACTTATTGAGGATTTTGAAATATCGGCTAACCGGGAAGGTTATTACTTGAAACTTAGCGTAAAAATATTGTTTAGATGAAAACCAACAAGGAATACGTTAGGTATCGATATTATATTCTCAAAATATCATATGAATGATTTTATTGTATCTATTTTTATTTCTCATGTTTTACGTTTTAGCGAATGACGAGAACTAGTAGTGATCGTGATACCGACGGATGCCCAAAATTTTATGTTTTATTCTCGATTGTTTCGATATTTAATTATTTTCAACATTTTCGATTTAATTACGTTTTAAGTTGTATCGAAGCTATATTATTATATATATGAAGCTTCTTAACTTTTGGAAAGTATTTTTACAAAACCCGAGTCTCGTAAATATTTTCACATTTACTAATAGTCATTTTCTACCCTTTAAATTAGTTAATTGTATTTTAGTCCAAAAGAAAGCACAATTGGCAAAAACTACCCTCACCTACCATATAAATTGAATTTTCTTAACCTAACAAAAACACACATAACATCATCCACCAAATTTTCACTCTCTCTCCTTTATTTTTCTTGTCTAGCCGTGAGCCTAAACCACTCAAAACACCCAATTTTGATGATTTTAAACTTGAATCTCTTAAAACAAATTCTAGACTCTATCTTAGAGTCACAAGGTGATCATATTGCTATGAAAATTTCCCACATGCATTAAGTTTTTGTTTTTATAAATTTTGGTTGGTGAAAGAGTTGTAGATGATCATGCTTGTGATCATCTTAATCAAATTATATTGTTTTGATTATTAAATGTGTGAGAATCGTTGGATTGAATTAAAAAGTTGATTTGGTGTGAGTTGTAAAGGGTAAATGTTAGGCTGTGGGTTCAAGGCTGTTTTTGGATGACTTAAGTCTAGGTTATTGTTATACTAATAATATAGTGTTGTAGAGCTTTTCATAAGCTTCTTTTTGATACAAAAGTAGAGTTTCTAACTCCAAACGAGTGTGAAGTACAATAGTTTGATTATCCGTGTAGCGGGAGACAAGTATCGACATAACTCGAAGTTGTTGTCGATATTTGGATCGAATCTCGGGGACTATACAATGAGTTTTAAAAAGAGTTAAGGGCTGTTGTAAGTCTTTTAACCTAAGGTTGTGAGTCTATTTTCAAACCTGAGGGTTGGTTTTGTAAACGGAATTGTTTAGAGAGATTAAAATGGTTTTATGAGTCGAAGACGTAAAATTGTCCGCTTTTTGTAACTCAAAGATGTGTCGGGAAGAAGGCCTTAGGTGTAATATTTTCGAATGAAATTTGAACTGAGTCTTAATCGTTTAGTTGTCCCAAAGAGGATGATGATGATTATTCAACCACTCCAAAGGATAAATCCTTAGGATTCTTTAAGTGTGAAATAAATAAGGGAAATGATCGCCATTCGCCGCCCTTGGAAGGCTAGGGTGATTATTCAACCCCCCAAAAGGATAAATCCTGTAGGACTCTTTTAAGTGTGAAACAAATAGGGGTGATGATCGCCTTTTACACTGCCCCTAGGAAGGCTAAGGATGATTATTCAGCTCCCTCAAAAGGATAAATCCTTTATGACTCTTTTACTTGTGAAATAAAAAGGTAATGATCGATTGTTTCTCTGCCCCTATAAAGCTGAGGATGATTATTCAGCATTCCAAAGAGTAAACTCTTGGGACACTTTAAATGACGGAACCCAAAGACTATGTGGCGTTTAGATACTATGGGTTGAGACATATATGTACTCAGGTTGTTGTTTGCCTAAGTAATGTCTAAGGATTTAGGGTCACTGGGGTGCTTTATTAACAAAAATGAATCATTCCCTACTGTAGATACAAAGTGTATATAGATCTTACTAGGATTCTAGGTGCAGACACTCTATGGGTCGAGGATAGCCATAGACTTCACCACTGTCTTCTACAGACGTTTGAGAGTGGTTACTTGTAAAACCTATAAAAACTAAAATGCTGAATACATGTGTGATATCAACGGTTGCAGACTGGGTTCTTTTTGTCTCTGATGATTTGGAGACACTAGACGATGGTTGATCATCAAGTGGATTCTCTTGTCATCCACGAGCTTGAGAACAGAGCATGGCTTCGTTTCTTTCCTCTTCCTGATAGTTTTGGAGACTGTGTGTTGAGAAGCAGTTAAGGTTGACCCCCCTTTCAGCCTCGTATCTTCTGTTGCTTTGGACTAGTTAGTGCTTTGCACAAAGGTCACTCTGTTAGCCACTTCCTTCATGTTAGCTGTTATTGGTACGTCGTTAGGTCCAATCACCTTGTAGACAGCTTCTCTGATATGATACAGCTTGAACGAAGAAAGTTTAGAGCTGGTATATTTATCTCCTAAGAGATTTTCAAAGATAAGAGAGAGAAAGTGAGTATAAAAATGTTCTTTTCTCTTTCTCCATCTGTAGTCCCTCTCAACTTCTTAACTCATTTTCCGAATAGCAAGTTTCCAAGATCCACATCTATACCTCAAATAACCCCATAGGAATCCTCTGATGAATAAAGTTCAGCTGGTCTTGTGATTCCTGCATCCCTCCCAGGCTTTTGACGATGTGTGCAAAAAGGAGTCTCCACATAGGCGAGAAGTACTTCAGCTTTAGGAGTGATCTCTTCATAACTTTAGCTGGTGAAAGGGTTGGGGTTTTTCATTGACATGATATAGGGTTGCTAATGCCTCTCTGGTTGTCTCTCTCACAATAGAGTTGAGACAATCCTCTCTATGCTTTAAACCAGCAATGGAGGAAAAATCCTCAATAGTGAGGATGAAAGTATTTTTAGAACATGAGAGGTTAAAGGATATTGTGTTATCATCAATTATTTCTACTGAGTACTAGAACTCACAAAGGTATTGTTGGTAATATATGGTAGGATATTTGGTAAAACAGCATCAACGTCTCACTTCTTCATGAAATTTACCAGATCTCATATGTAGATTTTGGGGCTTTTGGCCAAACAATAGAGCAATTGGATGCCAAGATGCTTTGGATAATCTCGAAGGTAACTTTCTTTGCTTTTGCTACAACAAACTCCATTGTTGATGATGGTGATGATGATGAATAAGAGTTAAGTTTTTATGAGTATTTGAGAGAAAAAGATGAATAAAATGTGTGTAAAAAGGTTTGTTGAAAAGTAAGATGTGATCCAAAGTAAAATAAATATACTTGATTTAGAAAAACAATTGCACATTCGCATTAAATGCGTAGTGGGGTAAAACTGTCAAAAACGTGTGACCCCTTGACCTTTCAAACCAGTTTTCTCTTTGTTATCTAGAAAAGTACACATTTAATATTAAGAACAGTTTTCTCATTTACATCTACTGTAACTACCTAGTTGCTTCATAAAACATTTAATATTATACTAGGCATCATTTAAAGCATTTGAATTACCAACGAGAGTTTTATCAATATTGAGCATACCCAGTTTAACAACTAGTATAGTAAAAGTGGGTTCAGCCAATGGTTTAGTAAAAAGGTCAGCTAGTTGCAATTCGGTGGGTCTAAAATGAAGCTCAATGTCACATTTTATGAAACACGAGGTTGTTTGAAGCCGCGATGGCCATTGTATTATCAAGGGCACCTATTCAAATTGAATTTCATACTCAGCTAACTGGCTCTTCATCCAGAGCACTTGAGCACAACAACCCTCATATACAACATACTCAGCTTCAGTTGAAGACATAGCCACAAAGTTTTGCTTCTTTGCACTCAAACAGACCAATTTTCGTCCAAGGATCTGACAGCTTCCTGAGGTACTCTTTCTATCAAGGCAGCATCATGCATACTCCGAATCTGAATATGCTTTAAGAACAAAACCTGATTCTTTTGGATACCACAGACCCAGAGATGGTGAACCTTTTAGGTGCATGAAAATTTTCTTAACAGCCACTAAATGGTATTCCTTTGGTTTATCTTCGTACTTTGCACATAGACATGTGGAGAATTGAATATCTAGTCGACTAGTTGTGATATATATATATATATATATATATATATATATATATATATATATATATATATATATATATATATATATATATATATATATATATATATATATATATATATATATATATATATATATATATATATATATATATATATATATATATATATATATATATATATATATATATATATATATATATATATATATATATATATATATATATATATATATATATATATATATATATATATATATATATATATATATATATATATATATATATATATATATATCAGTGACCCTATCATGCCTTTGTACATAGTCTCATTAATAGAGACCCCTAAATCAGGGCCCAAATTGTTTGGGGGAAGCATGGGACATTAGATTGATAAAGAGTCAACTAGTCATATTTCTTGTAAAATTCTTTAACATACTTTTCTTGACAAATAGAAATCCCTTTAGGACTTTATTTAATTTAAAATCCTAAAAAGTAAGTTAATTCCTTCATCATACTCATTTTATATTTCTTAGTCATTAATTTAGCAAAACGTTTAATAAAATTAACATTGGTTGACCTAAACCCACATGACTCTAGATCGAAGCCTGGCTCTAATACTAATTGGAATTCTCTAAAACAAGACTGAAACGAATATCTAAGATTAATAACACTCGAATTACTCCTAAAATGTAACACTTTATTATTGTATAACAAGTATTACAATGTGTTATGGATCACACAGTTTGAGTGACAATGTATAAGATACCCTTTGGACAAGTGAGGATAAGTTTACTGGCAAACTCTAAGACAAAGGCACAACTCTTCTTAACTGGGTTTGAAAGAGTTAATGCACTAAGTCTAACCAAGTGAACAACATATATTTTCTATTTATAGTAGTACGAGGTTGATTAAGTTGGTGGAGTGGATAGCGACTTAACAAGAACTAGCGGGGCCAAACATATTCATAGATGCTCTTATATTCTTGGTAATATGCTACATCGCATTCGGCAAACAGGGCTGACAACTGTTTGCCTGATCTTCACAACTTCGTTTTTTAGGCAACTTTATTTCAAAACTACTATTTCTTCCGCTTAAATTGTTCCCGCCTAAACACTAAGAGATATCCAAAGTATACAGAGTGTTAACAATATATTGCCACCCCTATTAATACTCAAACACTAAGAGTCTTTGATACATCTCAGCTGTTATTCATCACAGCTGATGTGTATCTTCAAGTAATTTTCGACTTGCTTAACAATGTGTCTGACTTGTACTTCTCTGTGGTTGCTCACTAAGGTCAAAACCTCTGTGAGACTTTTAACACATGCATGTCACTCAGCCACATACAAGTTAACGATACTTAGCATATTTGTGATTAAATATATGATTAAGAGAAAAAGTAATAGACATAACTTCCCAACAAATATAGATAACAAAATCGCAAAATAGATTTACCAATATTTTTTAGGCTTTGTAAAAAAACACGTAGTTGATATTTATATGATTTTGAGGTTTTAAAGCATTTTGGTTTATTTTATTTTTAAATAGCCATATTCGAGCACCACAATCGTGAAATCTTAAAACCGTGAAGGAACATATTACAAAAAAATAGCGCTTGCGATTTGGGATGATTTTTGGAATTTAATCTAATGTATATATGCCTTTAAATATGTGAATATTTGAACATATTGTTGTAGTTTGAGTTATATATTGTCAGCTACACTTTCTTAATTCCAAATTTCAATCGTTGTAATGTGTCGACTAGAACGAGTCGACTAGAAGATAGAAAAAAATCTTTTAAGTGAACACATAACAACCACTTGAAAAAACTAATAAAAAAGACTTTTGAAATCACCTTACAAGTATTGGTTGAAAATTCCAGTTGATGATTGTACTAATTCGACATAGTGATATGGTGTGAAACTTCATTGAGATTTTTCAATCAAAACACACTCATTTTGATTTGTTGTTATTCAGCTCACCTTTGCCTCGTATCCAATTGTTATGACTCAAGAGTATAAAAAGACTAAGAATATGTATATGAAAACGTTGATAATGTGTCGGCTAGAACGAGTCGACCAGAAGATAGAAAAAAAGAATCATTTAAGTGAACATAACAGCCACTTAATAAATGACTAATAAAAAAAGACTTTCGAAAGTCCTTTAATGATACAGATATGAGTGTATGTTTGACGTTAGAGCCCTTGGTGCATGCCTATATATAGCGATGTATGGTTTGGAGTAGCAAATCAAATATAATTGAAAACACATATATAAAAGATATCAATCAAGATTTTATATAATGGTAGTCATTCGAGTTGTTTCATTATCATATGCATGTTTAGTTACTCTCAATCCGTTGTTAGTTAATTTGACATATATATCCTAATGAAATGCCGCATGCATGCAGGTCGTAAAAGTTGGAGCATGGGGGGTAATGGCGGAACTAATCAATGGTCATTCAGACTCTAAGATGGTTTTAAGTTAACTACGATCAAAATCGTTAGCCGAGGCGGCTGCGTATGCTCCATCCGCTTCACTTACCTTGATAAAGACAAAGTCGAACACAATTCAAGACAATATGGTGGCGACGCGGATTCTGGTAGAACGGACACAGTACGTAACCATTCATATATAACATTTTGTCTATTATGTTTTTCTACATAGTTACAAATGAAAGCTATATATATGTTTTTATTTCATTTAATCTAGCTTATCATTGCTGACGGGGAAAAGATAACTGGGATAAGTGGAACTGTGGGAGCATCATATGGTGATATCACTGTTATTACGTCGTTGAGCTTTAAAGTAGGAATAAAGAACAACGGCCCATATGGGATACAGAGTGGAACTCCTTTCACATTGCCTGTAGCTTTGGGTGACGTTTCTGGATTCTTTGGCAACTATGGGGCGGTCCTTGACAGTTTTGGAGTCATGCTTTCTTCCAACAACTAGCAATGCTTGCCAATAAGCTTATATACAACAACATGCATGCATCATGATTCATGCATGTTGGTTAAAGTTGGTGTATGTGTCTTGTTTTAAGTATATATATATATGAAGCAGAGTCTGTCTGTGTCTTCTGATGATGCAAACGTACTCCTTAGCTTTCTTTATTTGCATCTATCGTTTTTTATATATTTCTTGTTATTTACTTAATGTTGTGGGATCGCAACAATGTACTATATTGAGTCGTGTACGTACTAAGTCGCGTCAAGTTTGGAATAAGCACGTACGTACCTTTGTATGTCGTGCACTCGTCTCTTTGTAAAGCTTCTAATGAATGATATCAATATTTATTTATGTTTTGCTTGTTACCCAAATATATATTTCAGTTTACAAATCTTAATTAGATGTTTGCATCTTCTTCTGTTCTATCTAATTTGCTTTCCAGCTATAATTTCTTCTGCAAGAAGGTTAATGAGCAGTTTCATACTACGTGCTTTGTTAATAAATATAGGCTTTTTCAAATACCCGGCCAGTTAATGTCAATTTGAAATTTGACATATTGACCAAGTATGTTTCTTACATTATACAACTGAAAAACGGCATTGAACAAAACTAGCTAGCTTAGAAGAAATAAAAATGATCAAGAAAAAGAACATATAAGCTACAAGCCTCTTACAAAAATTATCAAAGTATCGCTTTCGTGTGCATCACACCTCATATATTGAGCTTTCAAATGGTCTGGTCTGAGCAACAAGCATAGCTTGAATTTTTGCATGCATTTCATACTTGAGTTGTTCACACATTTTTCCTTTTACCTCTCCGCACATTTTTTCCTTGAGCTCATTATCCATTTCGTCCTTGAGCTCGACTTTCATTTATTCCTTCAATTCGTCATTTAACTCCCCACGAACGCTATCAAGACAGTTTTGGAACATACCAAATTCAAATATAAGTTTTTTGACATATAGGTTTATGGTCATACAAATATCAATCCTATTCCAAAAACAAAACAAAATATATGGACAAAACAATACCACATAGACCACAAAAGTGCTACAGAAAATTCAAATATAGTAACAGATCTCTTATAACTAATATGAACCAAGTGATAAAAAATTATTACCTCCATTTAAGAGGTGCATGAGATTGGTTTTATAGCTGATTATGGCTATAAACTAATCAGTTAAATTGAGCTAGTCTCAGTCTATCAATAAAAACTTGCTTACTGGCCCATCAAATCTAATCACATTTGTGGTTCGAATACCTTAAAAACATCCTTATGTGTTTCATTATAACACAATAAGAACATAAGTAGTTTTTTTTAACAACAAGCACATAAGTAGTTATATTAAGCCTTTTCAACCATCCATGTAGCCAAAGAGTGATATAAGAGTTCTAAACTATGCTAAAGGAGTTTATATATAAGAAAAAAGACTCGGGCCTACATAGAAACAAGGCGCCAACTGGTTTTCAATACTTCATGGCTATACGAGTGCCTACAAGTTCAAAAGTTTTCAATATTTCATGCCTAGCTAGATTGAAGAAGGTAAACTAACCTATAATGTAATAAATTAAAGATATGTGATACTTTCTAGTAGTAAAAAAGCAAGGATTGAGAAACTTGTAGTTTTTTGTAAATAAAATAAAGGAACACACCTGAACATCTTTCGACCTTGATGATAGAGCACCAGTACACCTTGTAGCTCAAAGAGTTCATCAGCTATTGGGGCGTTTGTGTAGTTATTCTTGTAAATTTGTCAAACTTTTGTAATATCTAAAAGGAATACAAAATAATACTTTGAATTTTGAACTCTGCAAAACAGATACTCAAATAATAAAAAATAGAAAACACAAATAAAAAATATAAGTATAATCTTACGAATTTTCTTTTATATTGAGAAATTGTACTTGAGCCATCACAATGTTTCGACAAAAATCCTTCTTTGACATTGTTCTATTTGTTCCTACATAGTATTGATGTAAACTTAGATTGAAAAATTAAGATTAAAGTTGTTTGGTGGAATACCTAGCGTCAACTAGCAGTTTCATGTAGTTTTTTTTTAACTTGTTTACATTTGATAAACGTACTGGGCTACATTATGACATGTAATTGGGCTATAACATAAATAGAGTTTTATCGGGTTGAACCCGAAACCTGATAAAATATAAAAACTTAACCCCTAACCCGACCCTATAAGACTATCGGGTTTATCGGGTGGATAAGCCGAGTTAGACTTGAATGAACCCGACCCTATAAGGGCTTATCGGTTTGGGTCGGATTGGATCAGGTCGACCCATATGACACCCCTACTAGCAAGCCACTAAATGTATAGTTCAATAAGGTAAGTATGCCGCCATATCAAAGATTCTTGTAACTCGAAATGAGAGTTTCAAATAACTTAATCGATAGGTGAGGTAACATGCTGCAACTTAATATAGTAGTGAAAGGACACCATGAGCAGGATCCTATGTTCGCTAACCTTTATAGAGTTTCTAATCAGATCAAGCGTCACAAGCTGATTACCTAGTGGACTTTACCAATTTGTTTCCACCTTTATCACCCAATGCAAAACCATGGCACCTACACACATGATAGAGTAAAGTTGATTCAGTTATGAAAAAATATATGACAGATCAATGGCATTAAATGTTTTTTTAAACTCTCTATCACAATAGAATACGAGAGAAGATATCATAAACTGTTAACTGCATGCTAGTCCATACAAGAAATAAAGATGACTTAAAACTAAGTTAATTTTTTCATAGAATCGCACCCTCTTAGAATTTGGTTATCATATACATATTTTTCTTCTATCAACAAAAGGCCACTTCTTAAAAAAACAAATGCCATGATACACTCCTTACCGGTAATATAGTAGTTTACTCACATTAATACTTATGATGAGAATATACTAGGGATGAGAATTTCGACCCGAATCCTCAAATCAAACCGGAACCGTCCCGAAACAGTACCGATTCCCGGTACCCGAATCCCGTTCGAAACGGTACCGGGACTACAAAATAAGGTGAAAAAAATTCAAGACCACTAATTCGGGACGGGACCGGTACCAAATCAGAAAATGCCTGAAAAAACAGGAAAAACCCGATTTCGTACTGGTACCGGTACCGATACCCGTCCCGGTACCGATACCCGAATCCCTTTCGGTACGGTACCGGTACCACTAATTTATGCGCGGGAAATATTAGGTACCAGTAATTCAGGACGGGATCGAAACCGTGCTCATCCCTAGAATATAAATATTCTATTTGATCATAGGTAATGTCATATACAAATATAATACTAGACGGGATTCAAATTCAAAAATATGAGAGTAAAACATGGAAGTAGACAACAATATATTTGGTTTAACGCACCTAAGACATATCCCTTGATTTTAAGACAAGCTTGCAGCTGTTTTGTTTCATCTCTCAAATCCTTTTGCCATTCCCTTACCAATGCACACAACACCTTTGCATTTGAACAAATTGTAGTGTAAAACACGTGTTAAGCGATTGCCGTTTATTTAATAGTCTTTCCTAGCACTTATATGATTCTTATTTATCGTACATTTAGTTGTTTATTATCATTTTAAATTAGGGGTGTCTATAATTCGGGTTTGACCCACAAAAATAAAAAATTGAACCGAATTGAAATCAAACTAGAATCGAACCGAAAATACAATTCGGGTTTTGGGTTATAACATAGCCGAACTATAAACTCGATTTTTGGGCTGGATATGGGTTTGGCAATAGGACAGAAAACTGAAGTTATACAAATATATAGATATTTATATATTTATATATGTAAAATGATTACTAAAATTTAATCTTATTATAAAAAACAATCCTTATACTTAAAATATTTTTTTTGCTAAATTTGTATATAATTATAAATATTTTTATATCGGATAATTTGTGTTATTCGGGTCAGCCCAAAAACCGAACCGAATTTAAATTCGGATTTCGTTTCGATTTTCAAGTTTACCCAAAAAAATTTTTTTACTCGAATAAACCGAACAGCTTGAGAATCGAACCGATGGACACCCCTATTTTAAATGACATATGAAATTTAGGCACACTATATGTGGACCCTTAATACCTTTTACTAGTTTATACTTTTTGATCCTTGGAGATTATGGAAATGTCTTAAGATTCGTATGGCTAAAACAAATCCAAATTTGTTATAGCTCTAATTAGATTATTCTGATAACAACTTTTTCCACAAGCAATGAATAGTTTTATGCAAGACTTGTGTCAATGAATGTCAAGTAAAAATTCACATGAAGTTTACTAACAAAAAATCAAGGTAGATGAGTAGACCATCTAGTTTATCATAAACCAATATAGTAGCAAATTAAGAACCATGGCATCACTAGATTAAGAAATCAAATAAAGGTTTTAAATCAGTTTCCCACGACCAACAAATTTTATATGGCCTAATTCATACTACGATAAGTATCTAAAGATTTTTTAAGTGCTTTTTGGTGGTTTAGATGTAACTGATCCAATCAAAGACTTATACATATGATATATACTAAGATAAATATCTAAATACATGCATTTCTATCGTACATGGTTCGGTTCGTGTAACTGCGGTTACATGAAAATGAAAACCGAACAAACCTGTGAAAAACGGGTTTTTTCGATTCTGTTTTGGTTTCTGCAGTTATTGGTTCTTCCTAGTTTCAGATCATACGAATGGCTCGGTTTGTCGATTTCTTGGATTTTTTAACACCAAGTGTTGTACTGCTTTTATCAAACCAATACAAAAAGGATTTCTTACATGTAGCAAAACGTTAAAAGAAGAACCCTAGGAAAAGTGGCTCAATTAGGTACAAACACTTATCTAGATTTAAATATGTGACAATCCGTCAATTTCAAGTCGTTATTTTAATCTCGACAGTTACATATTATGTATTTACTTATTGAGGATTTTGAAATATCAGCTAACCGGGAAGGTTATGACTTGAAACTTAGCGTAAGAAGGTTGTTTAGATGAAAACCGACAAGGAATACTTTAGGTATCGATATTATATTCAGAAAATGTCATATGAATGATTTTTATGTATCTATTTTTATTTCTCGTGTTTTAGGTTTTAACGAATGACGAGAACTATTAGTGATCGTGATACAGACGGATGCCCAAAATTTTATGTTTTGTTATCGATTGTTTCGTTATTTAATTATTTTCAACGTTTTTGATTTAATGACGTTTTAAGTCGTGTCGAAGCTATATTATTATATATATGAAGCGTCTTAACTTTTGAAAAGTATTTTTACGAAACCCGAGTCCCGTAAATATTTTCACATTTACTAATAGTCATTTTTTTAGTCCAAAAGAAAGCACAATTGGCAAAAACTACCCTCACCTACCATATAAATTGAATTTTCTTAACCTAACAAAAACACACATAACATCATCCACGAAATTTTCACTCTCTCTCCCTTTTTTTTCTTGTCTATCCGTGAGCCTAAACCACCCAAAACACCCAAATTTGATGATTTTAAACTTGAATCTCTTAAAACAAATTCAAGACCCTATCTTAGAGTCACAAGGTGATCATATTGGTATGAAAATTTCCCACATACATTAAGTTTTTGTTTATATGAATTTTGGTTGGTGAAAGAGTTGTAGATGATCATGCTTGTGATCATCTTAATCAAATTATATTGTTTTGATTATTAAAAGTGAGTTTTTTATTTTGATTTTGATTTGGGTGACATGCAAGTGCTAGGATTGAAAGTAAATGATATTAGGATGTTAGAATTAGTAGGAGAATAGTTGGATTGAATTAAAAAAGTTGATTTGGTGTGAGTTGTAAAGGGTAAATTTTAGGCAGTGAGTTCAAGGCTGTTTTTAGATGACTTAAGTCTAAGTTATTGTGATACTAATTATATAGTGTTGTAGAGCTTTTCATAAGCTTCTTTTTTATATAAAGTAGATCTTCTAACTCAGAACGAGCGTAAAGTTACAATAGTTTGATTATTCGTGAACCAGGAGACGAGTATCGACACAACTCGAAGTTGTTGTCGATATTTGGATCGAATCGCGGGGACTATAGAATGAGTTTTAAAAAGAGTTAAGGGCTTTGTAAGTCTTTTAACCTAAGGTTGTGAGTCTATTTTCAAACCCGAGTGTTGGTTTTGTAAACGGAATTGTTTAGAGAGATTAAAATGGTTTTATGAGTCGAAGGCGTAAAACTGTCTAGTTTTTGTAACTCAAAGATGTGTCGGGTAGAAGGCCTTAGGAGTAATATTTTTTGATGAAATTTGAACTGAGTCTTAATCGTTTAGTTGTCCTAAAGAGGATGATGATGATTATTCAACCACTCCAAAGGATAAATCCTTGGGATTCTTTGAGTGTGAAATAAATAAGGGAAATGATCGCCATTCGCCCCCCTTGGAAGGCTAGGGTGATTATTCAACCCCCCAAAAGGATAAATCCTGTAGGACTCTTTTAAGTGTGAAACAAATATGGGTGATGATCGCTTTTTACACTGCCCCTAGGAAGGCTAAGGATGATTATTCAGCTCCCTCAAAAGGATAAATCTTTTAGGACTCTTTTACTTGTGAAATAAAAAGGTGATGATCACCTGTTTCGCTGCCCCTAGAAGGCTGAGGATGATTATTCATCATTCCAAAGAATAAATTCTTGGGACACTTTTAATGACGGAACCCAAAGACTATGTGACGTTTAGATACTATGGGTTGAGACATATATGTACTCAGGTTGTTGTTTGCCTAAGTAATGTCTAAAGATTTAGGGTCACTGGGGTGTCTTATTAACAAAAATGAATCATTCCGTAATGTAGATACAAAGTGTACAGAGATCTTACTATGATTCTAGGTGCCGACACTCTATGGGTCGAGGATAGCCCTAGACTTCACCACTGTCTTTTACACATGTTTGAGAGTGGTTGCTTGGAAAACCAGTAAAAAAACTAAAATTCTGAATACATGTGTGATATCAGCGGTTACAGATTGGGTTCTTGTTGTCACTGATGATTTGGATACACTAGACGATGGTTGATCATCAACTAGATTCTCTTGTCATCCACGAGCTTGAGATCAGAGCGTGGCTTCGTTTCTTTCCTCTTCCTGATAGTTTTGGAGACTGTGTGTTGAGACGCAGTTGTGGTTGACCTCCCTTTTAGCCTCGTATCTTTTGTTACTATGGACTACTTAGTGCTTTGCATCGATGTCAAAGGCACGGACTTATCAGAATCACCAATAGTATTCACCTTCTCAAAGGAAGGTATCAAAGACTTAGGCACAAAGGTCACTCTGTTAGCTACTTCCTTCAGGTTAGCTGTTATTGGTACGTCGTTAGGTCCAATCACCTTGTAGACAGCTTCTCTAATATGATACGGCTTGAATGAAGAAATTTTAGAGCTGGTATATTTATCTCCTAAGATATTTTCAAAGATAAGAGAGAGCAGGTGAGTATAAAAATGTTCTTTTCTATTTCTCCATCTGTAGTCCCTCTCAACTTCTTAACTAATTTTCCGAATAGCAAGTTTCCATCATCCACATCTATACATCAAATAAGCCCATAGGAAATCCTCTGATGAAGAAAGTTCAGTTGGTCTTGTGATCCCTACATTCCTCCCAGGCTTTTGACGATGTGTGCAAAAAGGAGTCTCCACAAAGGCGAGAAGTACTTTAGCTTTAGGGGTGATCTCTTCATAACTTCAGCTGGTAAAAGGGTTGGGGTTTTTCATTGACATATATAGGGTTGCTAATGCCTCTCTGATTGTCTCTCTGGCAATAGAGTTGAGACAATCCTCTCTATGCTTTAAACCAGCAATGGAGGAAAAATCCTCAATAGTGAAGATGAAAGTATTTTTAAAACATGAGAGGTTAAAGGATATTGTGTTATCATCAATTATTTATACTGAGTACTAGAACTCACAAATGTATTCCTGGTAATATACGGTAGGATATTTGGTAAAACAGCATCAACGCCTCACTTCTTCATGGAATTCACCAGATCTCATATGTAGAGTTTGGGGATTTCGGCCAACCAATAGAGCTATTGGATTCCAAGATGCTTTGGTTAATCTCGAAGGTAACTTTCTTTGCTTTTTCTACAACAAACTCCATTGTTGATGATGGTGATGATGATGAATAAGAGTTAGGGTTTTATGAGTATTTGAGAGAACAAAATGAATAAAATGTGTGTGAAAAGGTTTGCTGAAAAGTAAGATATGATCCAAAGTAAAATAAATATACTTGATTTAGAAAAAACAATTTCACATTCGCATTAAATGCGTAGTGGGGTAAAATTGTCAAAAACGTGTGACCCCTTGACCTTTCAAACCAGTTTTCTATTTGTTATCTAGAAAAGTACACATTTAATATTAAGAACGTTTTTCTCATTTACATCTATTATAACTACCTAGTTTCTTTATAAAACATTTAATATTATACTAGGCATCATTTAATGCATTTGAATTATCAGTGAGAGTTTTATCAATATTGAGTATACCTAGTTTAACAAATAGTATAGTAAAAGTGGGTTCAGCCAATGGCTTAGTAAAAAAGTCAGCTAGTTGTAATTCGGTGGGTCCAAAATGAAGCTCAATGTCACCTTTTATGAAGCACGAGGTTGTTTGAAGCTGCTATGGCCATTGTATTATCACAAAATAAGGACACCTATTCAAATTGAATTTCATACTCAGCTAACTGGCTCTTCATCCAGAGCACTTCAGCACAACAACCCTCAGATACAACATACTCAACTTCAGTTGAAGATATAGCCACAGAGTTTTGCTTCTTTGCACTCCAACAGACCAATTTTCGTCCAAGGATCTGACAGCTTCTTGAGGTACTCTTTCTATCAAGGGAGCATCATGCATACTCCGAATCTGAATATGCTTGGATACCACGGACCCAGAGATGGTGAACCTTTTAGGTGCCTGAAGTTTTTCTTAACAGCCACTAAATGGTATTCCTTTGATTTATCTTGGTACTTTGCACAGAGACATGTGGAGAATTGAATATCTAGTTGACTAGTTGTGATATACATCAGTGACCCTATCATGCCTTTGTACATAGTCTTATTAATAGAGACCCCTAAATCAGGGCCCAAATTGTTTGGGGGAAGCATGGGGCATTAGACTGATGAAGAGTCAACTAGTCATATTTCTTGTAAAATTCTTTAACATACTTTTCTTGACAAATAGAAATCCCTTTAGGACTTTCTTTAATTTGAAAACCCAAAAAGTAAGTTAATATTTTCATCATATTCATTTCGTATTTCTTAGTCATTAATTTAGCAAAATGTTTACTAAAATTAACATTGGTTGACCTAAACCCACATGACTCTAGATCGAAGCCTGGCTTTAATACTAATTGGAATTCTCTAAAACACGACTGAAACGAATATCTAAGATTAATAACACTCGAAACACAGTTTTAGTGACAACGTATGAGATACCCTTTAGACAAGTGATGATAAGTTTACTAGCAAACACTAAGACAGAGGCACAACTCTTCTTAACTGGGTTTGAAAGAGCTAATGCACTAAGTCTAACCAAGTGAACAACATTTACTTTATGCTATATTTTCTATTTATAGTGGTACGAGGTTGAGTAAGTTGGTAGAGTGGATAGCGACTTAACAAGAACTAGCGGGGCCAAACATCTTCATAGATGCTCGTATATTCTTGGTAATATGCTACATCGCATTCGACAAACAGGGCTGACAACTGTTTGCCTTATCTTCACAACTTCGTTCTTTAGTCAACTTTATTTCAAAACTACTATTTGTTCCGCTCAAATTGTTCCCGCCTAAACACTAAGAGATATCCAACGTATACAGAGTGTTAACAATATATTGTCACCCCTATTAATACTCAAACACTGAGAGTCCCTGATACATCTCAGCTGTTATCCATCATAGCTGATGCGTATCTTCAAGTAATCTTCAACTTCCTTAACAATGTCTCTGACTTGTACTTCTCTGTGGTTGCTTACTAAGGTCAAAACCTCTGTGAGACTTTTAACACATGCATATCACCCAGCCACATACAAGTTAACAATACTTAGCATATTTGTGATAAAATATATGACTAAGAGAAAAACTAACAGACATAATTTCCCAACAAATATAGATAACAAAATCGCAAAATGGATTTACTAATATTTTTTAGGCTTTGTAAAAAAACCCGTAGTTGATATTTATATGATTTTGAGGCTTTAAATCATTTTGGTTTATTTAAATAGCCATATTCGAGCACCACAATCGTGAAATCTTTAAACCGTGAAGGAATATATTACAAAAAAATAGCGTTTGGGATGATTTTTGGAATTTAATCCAATGTATATATGCCTTTAAATATGTGAATATTTAAACATATTGCTGTAGTTTGAGTTATATATTGTCAGCTACACTTTCTTAATTCCAAATTTCAATCGTTGTAATGTGTCGAATAGAACGAGTCGACTAGAAGATAGAAAAAAATCTTTTAAGTTAACACATAACAACCAGTTAAAAAATCTAATAAAAAAAGACTTTTGAAAGTCACCTTACAAGTAAAGGTTGAAAATTCAAGTTGATGATGTACTAATTCAACATAGTGATATGGTGTGAAACTTCATTGAGATTTTTCAATCAAAACACACTCATTTTAATTTGTTGTTATTCAGCTCATCTTTGCCTCGTATCCAATTGTTAAGACTCAAGAGTATAAAAAGACTAACAATATGTAAGAATCATTTAAGTGAACATAACAGCCACTTAATAAATGACTAATAAAAAAAGACTTTCGAAAGTCCTTAAATGATACAGATATGAGTGTATGTTTGACGTTAGAGCCCTTGGTGCATGCCTATATATAGCGATGTATGGTTTGGAGTAGCAAATCAAATATAATTGAAAACACATATATAAAAGATATCAATCAAGATTTTATATAATGGTAGTCATTCGAGTTGTTTCATTATCATATGCATGTTTAGTTACTCTCAATCCTTTTTTAGTTAATGTGACATATATATCCTAATGAAATGCCGCATGCATGCAGGTCGTAAAAGTTGGAGCATGGGGGGGGTAATGGCGGAACTAATCAATGGTTATTCAGACTTGAAGATGGTTTTAAGTTAACTAAGATCAAAATCGTTAGCCGAGGCGGCTGCGTATGCTCCATCCGCTTCACTTACCTTTATAAGTGGAACTGTGGGAGCATCATATGGTGATATCACTGTTATTACGTCGTTGAGCTTTAAAGTAGGAACAAAAAACAACGGCCCATATGGGATACAGAGTGGAACTCCTTTCACATTGCCTGTAGCTTTGGGTGACGTTTCTGGATTCTTTGGCAACTATGGGGCGGTCCTTGACAGTTTTGGAGTCATGCTTTCTTCCAACAACTAGCAATGCTTGCCAATAAGCTTATATACAACAACATGCATGCATCATGATTCATGCATGTTGGTTAAAGTTGGTGTATGTGTCTTGTTTTAAGTATATATATGAAGCAGAGTCTGTCTGTGTCTTCTGATGATGCAAACGTACTCCTTAGCTTTCTTTATTTGCATCTATCGTTTTTTATATATTTCTTGTTATTTACTTCATGTTGTGGGATCGCAACAATGTATTATATTGAGTCGTGTACGTACTAAGTCGCGTCATGTTTGGAATAAGCACGTACGTACCTTTGTATGTCGTGCACTCGTCTCTTTGTAAAGCTTCTAATGAATGATATCAATATTTATTTATGTTTTGCTTGTTACCTACTATACAGCTTTTATTCCACACCCAAATATATATTTCAGTTTACAAATCTTAATTAGATGTTTGCATCTTCTTCTGTTCTATCTAATTTGCTTTCCAGCTATCATTTCTTCTGCAAGAAGGTTAATGACCAGTTTCATACTACGTGTTTTGTTAATAAATACTACGTATAGGTTTTTTCAAATACCCGGCCAGTTAATGTCAATTTGAAATTTGACATATTGACCAAGTATGTTTCTTACATTATACAACTAAAAAAGGCATTGAACAAAACTAGCTAGCTTAGAAGAAATAAAAATGATCAAGAAAACAAACATATAAGCTACAAGCCAGCCAGTTGCATTACCTAGCTTTGTTTTGTTTGGCGGGTAACACAACTCTTGATATCATGAGCCACAAGCGTAGCTTGAATTTTTGCATGCATTTCATACTTGAGTTGTTCACACATTTTTTCTTTTACCTCTCCGCACATTTTTTCCTTGAGCTCATTATCCATTTCGTCCTTGAGCTCGACTTTCATTTCTTCCTTCAATTCGTCATTTAACTCCCACGAACGCTATCAAGACAGTTTTGGAACATACCAAATTCAAATATAAGTTTTTTGACATATAGGTTTATGGCCATACAAATATCAATCCTATTCCAAAAACAAAACAAAATATATGGACAAAACAATACTACATAGACCACAAAAGTGCTACAGAAAATTCAAATATAGTAACAGATCTCTTATAACTAATATGAACCAAGTGATAAAAAATTATTACCTCCATTTAAGAGGTGCATGAGATTGGTTTTATAGCTAATTATGGCTATAAACTAATCAGTTAAATTGAGCTACTCTCAATCTATCAATAAAAACTTGCTTACTGGCCCATCAAATCTAATCACATTTGTGGTTCGAATACCTTAAAAACATCCTTATGTGTTTCATTATAACACAATAAGAACATAAGTAGTTTTTTTAACAACAAGCACATAAGTAGTTATATTAAGCCTTTTCAAACATCCATGTAGCCAAAGAGTGATATAAGAGTTCTAAACTATGCTAAAGGAGTTTATATATAAGAAAAAAGACTCGGGCCTACATAGAAACAAGGCGCCAACTGGTTTTCAATACTTCATGGCTATACGAGTGCCTAAAAGTTCAAAAGTTTTCAATATTTCATGCCTAGCTAGATTGAAGAAGGTAAACTAACCTAGAATGTAATAAATTAAAGATATGTGATACTTTCTAGCAGTAAAAAAGCAAGGATTGAGAAACTTATAGTTTTTTGTAAATAAAATAAAGGAACACACCTGAACATCTTTCGACCTTGATGATAGAGCACCAGTACACCTTGTAGCTCAAAGAGTTCATCGGCTATTGGGGCGTTTGTGTACTTATTCTTGTAAATTTGTCAAACTTTTGTAATATCTAAAAGGAATACAAAATAATATTTTGAATTTTGAACTCTGCAAAACAGATACTCAAATAATAAAAAATAGAAAACACAAATAAAAAATATAAGTATAATCTTACGAATTTTCTTTTATATTGAGAAATTGTACTTGAGCCATCACAATGTTTCGACAAAAATCCTTCTTTGACATTGTTCTGATTGTTCCTACATAGTATTGATGTAAACTTAGATTGAAAAATTAAGATTAAAGTTGTTTGGTGGAATACCTAGCGTCAACTAGCTGTTTCATGTAGTTTTTTCTAACTTGTTTACATTTGATAAACATACTGGGCTACATTATGACATGTAATTGGGCTATAACATAAATAGAGTTTTATCGGGTTGAACCCGAAACCTGATAAAATATAAAAACTTAACCCCTAACCCGACCCTATAAGACTATCGGGTTTATCGGGTGGATAAGCCGAGTTAGACTTGAATGAACCCGACCCTATAAGGGCTTATCGGTTTGGGTCGGATTGGATCGGGTCGACCCATATGACACCCCTACTAGCAAGCCACTAAATGTATAGTTCAATAAGGTAAGTATGCCGCCATATCAAAGATTCTTGTAACTCGAAATGAGAGTTTCAAATAACTTAATCAATAGGTGAGGTAACATGTGAAAGGACACCATGAGCAGGATCCTATGTTCGCTAAACTTTATAGAGTTTCTAATCAGATCAAGTGTCACTAGCTGATTACCTAGTGGACTTCACCAATTTGTTTTCACCTTTATCATCCAATGCAAAACCATGGCACCTACACACATGATAGAGTAAAGTTGATTCAGTTATGAAAAAATATATAACAGATCAATGGCATTAAATGTTTTAGCTGGTACTGGTACAAATGTGATATGCTGAGCGAACTAAACCAAAAACATACCATAATAACTTACACGGTTTTAGCTGGGTAAATATGTCCTAATGATTATTTAAGAATATTCCAGCTTTTTTAAAGACTGAAACTCGCAAGTAAACTAGTGACGAGATTGTTCGATCTTATGTACACATTAGCTAAAATTGTCCTAGGATTGTAGGTGAAGTAGGATCTTAAGAATATACTCTGTACTTGATATTTATATGATTTTGAGGATTTAAAGAATTTTGCTTTATTTGTTTTTCGAGCACCACAATCGTGAAATCTTAAAACCGCTGGCGATATGGGACGATCTTTGGAATTTAATCGAACGTAAATATGCCTTTAAATATGTGAATATTTGAACATATTGTTGTAGTTTTATTCATATATATTGACAACTAGCTACACTTTTCTTAATTATAATTTTCAATCGTTGATAATGTGTCGGCTAGAACGAGTCGACCAGAAGATAGAAAAAAAGAATCATTTAAGTGAACATAACAGCCACTTAATAAATGACTAATAAAAAAAGACTTTCGAAAGTTCTTAAATGATACAGATATGAGTGTATGTATTTGACGTTAGAGCCCTTGGTGCATGCCTATATATAGCGATGTATGGTTTGGAGTAATATGTAGCAAATCAATATAATTGAAAACACATATATAAAAGATATCAATCAAGATTTTATATAATGGTAGTCATTCGAGTTGTTTCATTATCATATGCATGTTTAGTTACTCTCAATCCGTTGTTAGTTAATTTGACATATATATCCTAATGAAATGCCGCATGCATGCAGGTCGTAAAAGTTGGAGCATGGGGGGGTAATGGCGGAACTAATCAATGGTCATTCAGACTTGAAGATGGTTTTAAGTTAACTAAGATCAAAATCGTTAGCCGAGGCGGCTGCGTATGCTCCATCCGCTTCACTTACCTTGATAAAGACAAAGTCGAACACAATTCAAGACAATATGGTGGCGACGCGGATTCTGGTAGAACGGACACAGTACGTAACCATTCATATATAACATTTTGTCTATTATGTTTTTCTACATAGTACGTTACAAATGAAAGCTATATATATGTTTTTATTTCATTTAATCTAGCTTATCATTGCTGACGGGGAAAAGATAACTGGGATAAGTGGAACTGTGGGAGCATCGTATGGTGATATCACTGTTATTACGTCGTTGAGCTTTAAAGTAGGAATAAAGAACAACGGCCCATATGGGATACAGAGTGGAACTCCTTTCACATTGCCTGTAGCTTTGGGTGACGTTTCTGGATTCTTTGGCAACTATGGGGCGGTCCTTGACAGTTTTGGAGTCATGCTTTCTTCCAACAACTAGCTAGCAATGCTTGCCAATAAGCTTATATACAACAACATGCATGCATCATGATTCATGCATGTTGGTTAAAGTTGGTGTATGTGTCTTGTTTTAAGTATATATATGAAGCAGAGTCTGTCTGTGTCTTCTGATGATGCAAACGTACTCCTTAGCTTTCTTTATTTGCATCTATCGTTTTTTATATATTTCTTGTTATTTACTTCATGTTGTGGGATCGCAACAATGTATTATATTGAGTCGTGTACGTACTAAGTCGCGTCAAGTTTGGAATAAGCACGTACGTACCTTTGCATGTCCTGCACTCGTCTCTTTGTAAAGCTTCTAATGAATGATATCAATATTTATTTATGTTTTGCTTGTTACCCAAATATATATTTCAGTTTACAAATCTTAATTAGATTGTTTGCATCTTCTTCTGTTCTATCTAATTTGCTTTCCAGCAATCATTTCTTCTGCAAGAAGGTTAATGAGCAGTTTCATACTACGTGTTTTGTTAATAAATATAGGCTTTTTCAAATACCCGGCCAGTTAATGTCAATTTGAAATTTGACATATTGAGCAAGTATGTTTCTTACATTATACAACTGAAAAACGGCATTGAACAAAACTAGCTAGCTTAGAAGAAATAAAAATGATCAAGAAAACGAACATATAAGCTACAAGCCTCTTACAGAAATTATCAAAGTATCGCTTTCGTGTGCATCATACCTCATATATAGGCTCACACTATAGTTTTGCTACAACAATAACTTCAACTTTACCTGATGCATTGAGCTTTCAAATGGTCTGGTCAGACTCAAGTCATCATTGGAGGATTTCATAACTAGTGTATACAACGTCTATCTTAACTAAACATCAATCTGCCCGGCCAACACGAAGTACTAATATAAAACATTGTGCCCATTTCCAAGCAGAAGGTTTAGTTTAATTTAACACCATAATGTCACTTTCAACTAAAACTACTCAGATTGGAACCTTTGGGTGTTAACCGAGATTGTTACTTCTATTCATTTGACGAGTTGCTTGCCTTGTTTAGAAAACCTATTTGTTCTTGGTGGGACTTGGATTTATCCTAAAGATTTTTACAGTTTACTTAATTGGACTTAAAATGATCATATCTGAGAGGGACACAACAACAGGCCTCAGCCAACTTAGCTTACCTGCTTCTTCTCATGGGCTCCAAATTACTAAACCAACTTGTAAATGTTATCTAGAACGACTAGAAGATAGACCAAAAATCATTTAAGTGAACATAACAACCACTTAATTAGGGACTCATAAAAAAATACTTTCCAAAGTCTCCTTACAAGTCAACATTGAAAATGCCAGTTGATGATATGGTATGATATTTCATAAATAAAAGACTTTCCAAAGTCTCCTTACAAAACGTTCTAACGCTTGATCGTTGAGTGATATATACTTACAAAACGTAATATATACATGTTTTCTCTTATACATTTACTTCACTCATAGACGGAACTTGAGTGAAGTTATTGGGAGGGCCGAGTGTTGTGTTATTGGGAGGGCCAAGTGCTATATTATTGGGAGAGTCGACCAAAAACTGTACTTCCTTTAAGCAAGTATAAGTAAATACTTAATGTTTTGGGAGGGCCGTAGCCCTCCCCAATCTCTACTAAGGTCCGTCCTTGACTTCACTAAAAGATCATGTGTCAAATGTCTTTATTTTTAGCTAATGACAGAGGGTTTGTTGGTTTACAACTTCACATACAATGATTATCAATTTGCATAAACCAAAGAACCGAACAAGCTACACTTAAACTTTGTTGGCAAAGTTGTAAGTATGGATGTGACTTATGGATGTGGTTGTAAGCTACACGTAACCGAACAAGATCGTATAATCGTATGTAAGATCGTTCCTCGATTCGATCTTACCAATTTGATGAGTTATGTTATTATTTAATGCTAAAATCTTATGTAAGACTTTTGTTTTTTCTTCATTGTTATTATATTACTCTATACTTTTATATTTTGGTTTTAAAATATTTTACATGATTTATATGTTGCTACCATATAATGCCGTGATGGACAAAGAACAGATTCGAATTTTATTTGTGCGTAAGAAATGAAGTTACTTAAAATATTAACATAGATTTAGTTTTTATATTTTGAATTTTTTATATGTTTACGTGTCATGTCTTCTTTTTCATTTCTCACTAAAAAATTTATTTAGATGTGCAAATTTAGACAAATTAATGTATTTTTCTATATTTATTATCATTATTTTTAAAGGTCATATCTTGTGAATGCGCGTTTAATATTTAATGGATATATATAAGTGTATAATGTTATAATCCATCAATCATGTTAGCAAGACAAACACTTTGATGGGACCTTATGATCTCGATTTTGTAAAGACAGATATAAATTAGGATCTCGATCTTAACAACCTTAATACTTTACTTTCAGTTAGGTTTTATATTGTCAATAAACAACACTTTTCTAATTTTAAGATGTTCTATCGCTTGATCGTTGAGTTGTATATACTTACAGAACGTAATATATACATGTTGTTTCTTATAAATTTTCATCACTAAAAGATCATGTGCCAAATGTCTTTACATACGACGATTATCAATTTGCTTAAACCAAATAACCGAACAAGCTATACATTGTTAGAATGTGCGTAAGTCATAGATAGTATTTTATACGGCCGAGAGTACGTGGGCCTAAGGGGTCACACACTTTGACATCGAGATCATATTTTATTAAGTTATACAATATAATATGGCTATATTTATTTTGTAAACTTAGTTTGATAAAAGTTTATACTTATCGGTCATTCACTACTAGAAAATCTGGCATCAGCATGTTTTCATCGCTATTTCGTCCTTAAAGCCCTACAGCGACGGAATACTAACGAATAAATTCCGTCGCAAAAAAGGCCTCGCAAATTTTTTGTGACAAACTTAGTGACAGAAGTGTTGGAGTTCAGTGACGGATTGTTGGTCTCCAGCCCCTCACTAGTTACTTTATAAAGTTACATAAATGAACTTCGCTTCGACCATAAAGGGACGTTTATGTCACTAAGAGTAACGACGAAGGAGTCGCTATTCCATCTCTAATAATCGGTCAACCATTTTTGTCGTTAGCACATCGCTACTAGAAAAATATGTATTTATCGTTAATGCACCACTAAAAGTTTTGTCTTAAAACCATGACTAACTATTTGTTGCTCGAATCCAAACAATTGCATAGCATATTTGAGAAAACGCGTCTCTAACTTTTTGCTATTTAAAAATATTTTCAAAATATGGCACACAAACAAATACAAGACTAATATTAGTCAAGATGACACACAAACTAATACAACAGTGATAACAAACGTATTCAAATCAAATAAAAAGCATATTAGAAGAGAACTAACATCTGTTGTTCGATAACATAAAAGAAATGGAAACCAAATAATCTCTCTTACATAAAGTTAAGAGAGCCTAAATATATTTAAATCTTTTCATAAAGTGTAATGATTGATGTTCAAGATGTACAACCAGTTGCATTACCTAGCTTTGTTTTGTTTGGCGGGTAACACAACTCGTGATACCATGAGCCACAAGCATAGCTTAAATTTTTGCATGCATTTCATGCTTGAGTTGTTCAAATATTTTTTCTTTTACCTCTCCGCGCATTTCTTCCTTGAGCTCATTATCCATTTCGTCCTTGAGCTCGACTTTCATTTCTTCCTTCAATTCTTCATTTAACTCCCCACGAACGCTATCAAAACATTTTTGGAACATACCAAATTCAAATATATGTTTTTTGACATATAGGTTATGGTCATACACATATCAATCCTATTCCAAAAACAAAACAAAATATATGGACAAAACAATATCACATAGACCACAAAATAGCTACAGAAAATTCAAACATAGTAACAAATCTCTTATAACTAATATAAACCAAGTGATAAAAAATTATTACCTCCATTTAAGAGGTGCATGAGATTGGTTTTTATAGCTGATTATGGCTATAAACTAATCAGTTATATTGAGCTACTCTTAATCTATCAATAACAAATTGCTTACTGGCCCATCAAATCTAATCACATTTGTGGTTCGAATACCTCAAAAACATCCTTATGTGTTGCATTATAACACAATAAGAACATAAGTAGTTTTTTTAACAACAAGCACATAAGTAGTTATATTAAGCCTTTTCAAACATCCATGTAGCCAAAGAGTGATATAAGTGTTCTGAACTATGCTAAAGGAGTTTATATATAAGAAAAAAGACTGGGGCCTACATAGAAACAAGGTGTTAACTGGTTTTTAATACTTCATGGCTATACGAGTGCCTAAAAGTTCAAAAGTTTTCAATATTTCATACCTAGCTAGATTGAAGAAGGTAAAACTAACCTAGAATGTAATAAATTAAAGATGTGTGATACTTTCTAGCAGTAAGAAAGCAAGGATTGAGGAACTTGTAGCTGTTTGTAAATAAATAAAGGAACACACTTGAACATCTTTTGAACTTGATGATAGAGCACCAGTACACCTTGTAGCTCAAAGAGTTCATCAGCTGTTGGGGGCGTTTGGGTACTTATTCTTGTAAATTTGTCAAACTTTTGTAATATCTAAAAGGAATACAAAATAATACTTTGAATTTTGAACTCTACAAAGCAGATACTCAAATAATAAAAAATAGAAAACACAAATAAAAAAATATAAGTATAATCTTACGAATTTTCTTTTATATTGAGAAATTGTACTTGAGCCAGCACAATGTTTCGACAAAAATCCTTCTTTCACATTGTTCTGATTGTTGCTACCTAGTATTGATGTAAACTTAGATTGAAAAATTAAGATTAAAGTTGTTTGGTGGGATACCTAGCGTCAACTAGCAGTTTCATGTATTTTTTTTTAACTTGTTTACATTTAATAAACGTATTGGGCTACATTATGACGTGTAATTGGGCTATAACATAAATAGAGTTTTATCGGGTTGAACCCGAAACCTGATAAAATATAAAAACTTAACCCCTAACCTGACCCTATAAGACTATCGGGTTTATCGGGTGGATAAGCCGAGTTAGACCTGAATGAACCCGACCCTATAAGGTCTTATCTGTTCGGGTCGGATTGGATCGGGTGGACCCATATGACACCCCTACTAGCAAGCCACTAAATGTAGATTTCAATAAGGTAAGTATGTCGTCATATCAAAGATTCTTGTAACTCGAAATGAGAGTTTTAAATAACTTAATCGATAGGTGAGGTAACATGCTGCAACTTAATATAGTAGTGAAAGGACAACATGAGTAGGATCCTATGTTTGTTAACCTTTATAAAGTTTCTAGTTAGATCAAGCGTCGCAAGCTGATTACCCAGTGGACTTCACCAATTTGTTTCCACATTTATCGCCCAATGGAAAACCATCGCACCTACACACATGATTGAGTAAAGTTGATTCAGTTATGAAAAAATATATAACAGATCAATGGCATTAAATGTTTTTAAGCTCTCTATCACAATAGAATACGAGAGAAGATAGCATAAATTGTTAACTGCATGCTAGTCCATACAAGAAATAAAGATGACTTAAAACTAAGTTAATTTTTTCATAGAATCGCACTCTCTTAGAATTTGGTTATCATATACATATTTTTCTTCTATCAGCAAAAGGCCACTTCTTAAAAAAACAAAGGCCATGATACACTCCTTAGCGGTAATATAGTATTTTACTCACATTAATAATTATGATGAGAATATACTAGGGATGTGAATTTCGACCCGAATCCTCAAACCGAACTGGAACCATCCCGGAACCGGTACGGTTATCCGAATCCCGTTTGGAACGGTACCGGGATATAAAATAAGGTGAAAAAAATTCAGGACCACTAATTCGGGACGGGGCCGGTACCAAATCGAAAAATTTCCGAAAAAACAGGAAAAACCCGATTTCCTAATACCCGAATCCCATTCGGTACGATACCGGTACCACTAATTTATGCTCAGGAAATATTCGGTACCACTAATTCGGGATGCGACCGAAACCGTGCTCATCCCTAGAATATACATATTCTATTTGATCATAGGTAATGTCATATACAAATATAATACCATGCGGGGTTCAAATTCATCAAAGATGTGAGTAAAACATGGAAGTAGACTGCAACATATTTGGTTTAACGCACCTAAGACTTTTCTCTTGATTTTATGACAAGCTTGCAGTTGTTATGCTTCATCTCTTAAATCCTTTTGTCATTCCCTTACCAACGCACATAACACCTTTGCATTTGAACAAATTGTAGTGTAAAAACACGTGTTAAACGATTGCCTTTGATTTAATAGTCTTTCCTAGCACTTATATGATTCTTATTTATCGTACATTTAGTAGTTTATTATCATTTTAAATTAGGGGTGTCTATAATTCGGGTTTGACCCAAAAAATTGAACCGAATTGAAATCGAAGTAGAACTAAACCGAAAATACAATTCGGGTTTTAGGTTATAACATACCCGAACTATAAATTCGATTTTTGGGTTGGATATGGGTTTGGCAATAGAACCGAAAACCAAAGTTATACAAATATATATATATATTTTCTATATATTTATATATGTAAAATGATTACTAAAATTTAATCTTAATATAAAAAACAATCCTTATACTTAAAATATCTTTTTTGCTAAATTTGTTTATAATAATTAATATTTTTTAGAAAAAATCGAATAATTTGTGTTATTCGGGTCAACCCGAAAACCGAACCGAATTTAAATTTGGCTTTCGGTTCGATTTTCGGGTTGACCCAAAAAAATTCTTTTACTCGAGTAAATCGAACAGCCTGAGAACCGAATCGATGGACACCCCTATTTTAAATGACATATGAAATCTAGGCACACTATATGTGGACCCTTAATACGTTTTACTGGTCTATACTTTTCGATCCTAGGAGATTATGGAAATGCCTTAAGATTCATATGGCTCTAATCTAATCCAAATTTTTTATAGCTCTAATTATATGATTCTGATAACAACTTTTTCCACAAGCAATGAATAGCTTTATGCAAGACTTGTGTCAATGAATGTCAAGTAAAAACTCACATAAAGTTTACTAACAAAAAATCAAGGTAGATGAGTAGACCATCTAGTTTATCATAAACCAATATAGTAGCAAATTAAGGACCATGGCATCACTAGATTAAGAAATCAAATAAATTTTTTAAATCAGTTTCCCACGACCAACGAATTTTATATGACCCAATTCATACTACAATAAGTATCTAAAGATTTTTTAAGGGCTTTTTTGTGGTTTCGATGTAGCTGATACAACCAAAGACTTATACATATGATATATACTAAGATAAATATCTAAGTACATGCATTTCTATCGTACACAGTTCGGTTCCTGTAACTGCGGTTACATGAAAATGAAAACCGAACCAACCTGTGACAAACGGGTTTTTTCGATTCTGTTTTGGTTTCTGCAGTTATTGGTTCTTCCTAGTTTTGGATCATACGAATGGCTGGGTTTGTCGATTTCTTGGATTTTTTAACACCCCTAAGTGTTGTACTGCTTTTATCAAACCAATACAAAAAGGATTTCTTACATGTAGCAAAAACGTTAAAAGAAGAACCCTGGGAAAAGTGGCTCAATTAGGTACAAACACTGATCTAGATTTAAATATGTGACAATCTGTCAATTTTAGGTCGTTATTTTAATCTCGACAATTACATATTATGTATTTACTTATTGAGGATTTTGAAATATCGGCTAACCGGGAAGGTTATGACTTGAAACTTAGCGTAAGAATATTGTTTAGATGAAAACCGACAAGGAATACGTGAGGTGTCGATATTGTATTCTTAAAATATCATATGAATGATTTTATTGTATCTATTTTTATTTCTCGTGTTTTACGTTTTAACGAATGACGAGAATAATTAGTGATCGTGATACCGACGGATGCCCAAAATTTTATGTTTTATTATCGATTGTTTCGATATTTAATTATTTCCAACGTTTTCGATTTAATTACGTTTTAAGTCGTGTCATAGCTATATTATTATATATATGAAGCGTCTTAACTTTTGAAAAGTATTTTTACGAGACCCGAGTCCCGTAAATAATTTCACATTTACTAATAGTCATTTTCTACCCTTTAAACTAGTTAATTGTATTTTAGTCCAAAAGAAAGCACAATTGGCATAAATTACCCTCACCTACCATATAAATTGAATTTTCTTAACATAACAAAAACACACATAACATCATCCACCAAATTTTCACTCTATCTCCCTTCTTTTTCTTGTCTAGCCGTGAGCCTAAACCACCCAAAACACCCAATTTTGATGATTTTAAACTTGAATCTCTTAAAACAAATTCAAGACCCTATCTTAGAGTCACAAGGTGATCATATTGGTATGAAAATTTCCCACATGCATTAAGTTTTTGTTTTTATAAATTTTGGTTGGTGAAAGAGTTGTAGATGATCATGCTTGTGATCATCTTAATTAAATTATATTGTTTTGATTATTAAAAGTGTGAGTTTTTTATTTTGATATTGATTTGGGTGACATGCAAGTGCTAGGATTGAAAGTAAATGATATTAGGATGTTAGAATTAGTAGGATAATGGTTGGATTGAATTAAAAAGTTGATTTGGTGTGAGTTGTAAAGGGTAAATTTTAGGCAGTGGGTTCAAGGCTGTTTTTTGGATGACTTAAGTCTAAGTTATTCATAAGCTTCTTTTTGATATAAAGTAGAGCTTCTTACTCCAAACGAGCGTGAAGTTATAATAGTTTGATTATTCGTGTACCAGGTGACGAGTATCAACACAACTCGAATTTGTTGTCGATACTTGCATCGAATCTCGGAGACTATGAATGAGTTTTAAAAAGAGTTAAGGGCTATTGTAAGTCTTTTAACCTAAGGTTGCGAGTCTATTTGAAAAAACCCGAGTGTTGGTTTTGTAAACGAAATTGTTTAGAGAGATTAAAATGGTTTTATGAGTCGAATGGGTAAAATTGTCCGGTTTTTATAACTCAAAGATGTGTCGGGCAGAAGGCCTTAGGAGTAATATTTTTGGATGAAATTTGAACTGAGTCTTAATCGTTTAGTTGTCCCAAAGAGGCTGATGATTATTATTCAACCACTCCAAAGGATAAATCCTTGGGATTCTTTAAGTGTGAAATAAATAAGGGAAATGATCGCCATTCGCCGCCCTTGGAAGGCTAGGGTGATTATTCAACCCCCCCAAAAGTATAAATCCTATAGGACTCTTTTAAGTGTGAAACAAATATGGGTGATGATCGCCTTTTACACTACCCCTAGGAAGGCTAAGGATGATTATTCAGCTCCCTCAAAAGGATAAATCCTATAGGAATCTTTTACTTGTGAAATAAAAAGGTGACGATCGCCTGTTTTGCTACCCCTAGAAGGCTGAGGATGATTATTCAGCATTCCAAAGAATAAATTCTTGGGACACTTTTAATGAGGGAACCCAAAGACTATGTGACATTCAGATACTATGGGTTCAAACATATATGTACTCAGGTTGTTGTTTGCCTAAGTAATGTCTAAGGATTTAGGGTCATTGGGGTGCTTTATTAACATAAATGAATCATTCCCTACTGTAGATACAAAGTGTACAGAGATCTTAATAGGATTCTAGGTGCAAACACTCTATGGGTCGAGGATAGCCCTAGACATCACCACTGTCTTCTATAGACGTTTGAGAGTAGTTGCTTGTAAAACCTGTACAAAAACTAAAATGTTGAATACATGTGTGATATCAGCGGTTGCAGACTGGGTTCCTGTTGTCTATGATGATTTAGAGACGCTAGACGCTGGTTGATCATCAACTAGATTCTCTTATCATCCACGAGCTTGAGAACATAGCGTGGCTTCGTTTCTTTCCTCTTCTTGATAGTTTTGAAGACAATGTGTTGTGATGCAATTGAGGTTGACCTCCCTTTCAGCCTCGTATCTTTTGTTGCTTTGGACTACTTAGTGCTTTGCATAGAGGTCAAAGGCAAGGACTTATCAGAATCACCAATAGTATTCACCTTCTCAAAGGAAGGTATCAAATACTTAGGCACAAAGGTCACTCTGTTAGCTACTTCCTTCATGTTAGCTGTTATTGGTACGTCGTTAGGTCCAATCACCTTGTAGACAACTTCTCTGAAATGATACGGATTGAACGAAGAAAGTTTATAGTTGGTATATTTATCTCCTAAGATATTTTCAAAGATAAGAGAGAGCAAGTGAGTATAAAAATGTTATTTTCTCTTTCTCCATCTGTAGTCCCTCTCAACTTCTTAACTAATTTTCTGAATAGAAAGTTTCCAACATCCACATCTATACCTCAAATAAGCCCATAGGAAATCCTCTAATGAATAAAGTTCAGTTGGTCTTGTGATCCCTGCATTCCTCTCAGGCTTTTGACGATGTGTGCAAAAAGGAGTCTCCACAGAGGCGAGAAGTACTTTAGCTTTAGCGGTGATCTCTTCATAACTTCAGATGGTGAAAGGGTTGGGGTTTTTCATTGACATGATATTGGGTTGCTAATGCCTCTCTGATTGTCTCCCTGGCAATAGAGTTGAGACAATCCTCTCTATTCTTTAAACCAGCAATGGAGGAAAAATCCTCAATAGTGAAGATGAAAGTATTTTTAGAACATGAGAGGCTAAAGGATATTCTGTTATCATCAAATATTTCTACTCAGTACTATAACTCACAAAGGTATTCCTGGTAATATACGGTAGGATATTTGGTAAAACAGCATCAACGTCTCACTTCTTCATGAAATTCACCAGATCTCATATGTAGAGTTTGGGCTTTTGGCCAACCAATTGAGCTATTGGATGCCAAGATGCTTTGGTTAATCTCGAAGGTAACTTTCTTTGCTTTTGCTACAACAAACTCCATTGTTGATATGATGATGGTGATGACGATGAATAAGAGTTAGGGTTTTATGAGTATTTGAGAGAACAAAATGAATAGAATGTGTATGAAAAGGTTTGCTGAAAAGTAAGATGTGATCCAAAGTAAAGTAAATATACTTGATTTAGAAAAACAATTTCACATTCGCATTAAATGCGCAGTGGGGTAAAACTGTCAAAAACATGTGACCCCTTGACCTTTCAAACCAGTTTTCTCTTTGTTATCTAAAAAAGTACACATTTAATATTAAGAACATTTTTCTCATTTACAAATGTTGTAACTACCTAGTTGCTTCATAAAACATTTAATATTATACTAGGCATCATTTAAAGCATTTGAATTATCAGCGAGAGTTTTATCAATATTGAGCATACCCAGTTTAACTAGTATAGTAAAAGTGGGTTCAGCCAATGGCTTAGTAAAAAGGTCAGCAAGTTGTAATTTGGTGGGTCTAAAATGAAGCTCAATGTCACCTTTTATGAAGCACGGGGTTGTTTGAAGCCTCTATGGCCATTGTATTATCACAAAATAAGGGCACCTATTCAAATTGAATTTAATACTAAGCTAACTGGCTCTTCATCCAGAGCACTTGAGCACAACAACCCTCAGATACAACATACTCAGCTTCAATTGAAGACATAGCCACAAAGTTTTGCTTCTTTGCATTCCAACAGACCAATGTTCGTCCAAGGATCTAACAGCTTCCTGAGGTACTCTTTCTATCAAGGCAGCATCATGCATACTCCGAATCTGAATATGCTTTAAGATCAAAACCTGATTCTTTTGGATACCACAGAACCAGAGATGGTGAACCTTTTAGGTGCCTGAAAATTTTCTTAACGGCCACTAAATGGTATTCCTTTGTTTTATCTTGGTACATTGCATAGAGACATGTGGAGAATTGAATATCTAGTCGACTAGTTGTAATATACATCAGTGACCCTATCATGCCTTTGTACATAGTCTCATTAATAGAGACCCCTAAATCAGGGCCCAAATTGTTTGGGGGAAGCATGGGGCATTAGACCGATGAAGAGTCAACTAGTCATATTTCTTGTAAAGTTCTTTAACATACTTTTCTTTACAAATAGAAATCCCCTTAGAACTTTGTTTAATTTGAAAACCCAAAAAGTAAGTTAATTCCTTCATCATACTCATTTCATATTTCTTAGTCATTAATTTAGCAAAACGTTTACTAAAATTAACATTGGTTGACCTAAACCCACATGACTCTAGATCGGAGCCTCGCTCTAATACTAAATGGAATTCTCTAAAACACGACTGAAACGAATATCTAAGATTAATAACACTCGAAATACTATTAAAATGTAAGACTTTATTATTGTATAACAAGTATTACAGAGTGTTAACAATATATTGTCACCCCTATTAATACTCAAACACTGAGAGTCCTTGATACATCTCAGCTGTTATCCATCACAGCTGATGCGTATCTTTAAGTAATCTTCGACTTCTTTAACAATATCTCTGACTTGTACTTCTCTGTGGTTGCTCACTAAGGTCAAAACCTCTGTGAGACTTTTAACACATGCATGCCACCCAGCCACATACAAGTTTATAATACTTAGCATATTTGTGATTAAATATATGACGAAGAGAAAAACTAACAAACATAATTTCCCAACAAATATAGATAACAAAATCGCAAAATGAATTTACCAATATTTTTTAGGCTTTGTAAAAAAACCCGTAGTTGATATTTATAGGATTTTGAGGCTTTAAAGCATTTTGCGTTATTTTTTTTAAATAGCCATATTTGAGCACCACAATCGTGAAATCTTAAAACCGTGAAGGAACATATTACAAAAAAATAGCGCTTGCGATTTGGGATAAATTTTGGAATTTAATCCAATGTATATATGCCTTTAAATATGTGAATATTTGAACATATTGTTGTAGTTTGAGTTATATATTGTCAGCTACACTTTCTTAATTCCAAATTTCAATCGTTTCAATGTGTCGACTAGAATGAGTCGACTAGAAGATAGAGAAAAATCTTTTAAGTGAACACATAACAACCAGTTAAAAAACTAATAAAAAAAGACGTTTGAGAGTCACCTTACAAGTAAAGGTTGAAAATTCCAGTTGATGATGTACTAATTCAACATAGTGATATGGTGTGAAACTTCATTGAGATTTTTCAATCAAAACACGCTCATTTTGATTTGTTGTTATTCAACTCACCTTTGCCTCGTATCCAATAGTTAAGACTCAAGAGTATAAAAAGACTAACAATATGTATATGATAACAAGTGTTTGAAAGTTATGAGATATCTTCACTCTTAAATATAGATGTGCTCACACCTGGAAGCTTGAAATTTGTTACATTTAATTTAATTACAAATGTGATATTCTGAGCGAACTAAACCAAGAACATACCATAATAACTTACACGGTTTTTGCTGGGTAAATATGTCCTAATGATTATTTAAGAATATATATTCTAGCTTTTTTAAAGACTGAAACTCGCAAGTAAACTGGTTACGAGATTGTTCGATCTTATGTACACATTAGCTAAAATTGTCCTAGGATTGTAGTTGAAGTAGGATCTTAAGAATATACTCCGTACTTGATATTTATATGATTTTGAGGCTTTAAAGAATTTTGCTTTATTTGTTTTTCGAGCACCACAATCGTGAAATCTTAAAACCGCTTGCGATATGGGACGATCTTTGGAATTTAATCGAACGTAAATATGCCTTTAAATATGTGAATATTTGAACATATTGTTGTAGTTTTAGTCATATAGACAGCTACACTTTTCTTAATTCTAATTTTCAATCGTTGATAATGTGTCGGCTAGAACGAGTCGACCAGAAGATAGAAAAAAAGAATCATTTAAGTGAACATAACAGCCACTTAATAAATGACTAATAAAAAAAGACTTTCGAAAGTCCTTAAATGATACAGATATGAGTGTATGTTTGACGTTAGAGCCCTTGGTGCATGCCTATATATAGCGATGTATGGTTTGGAGTAGCAAATCAAATATAATTGAAAACACATATATAAAAGATATCAATCAAGATTTTATATAATGGTAGTCATTCGAGTTGATTCATTATCATATGCATGTTTAGTTACTCTCAATCCGTTGTTAGTTAATTTGACATATATATCCTAATGAAATGCCGCATGCATGCAGGTCGTAAAAGTTGGAGCATGGGGGGGTAATGGCGGAACTAATCAATGGTCATTCAGACTTGAAGATGGTTTTAAGTTAACTAAGATCAAAATCGTTAGCCGAGGCGGCTGCGTATGCTCCATCCGCTTCACTTACCTTGATAAAGACAAAGTCGAACACAATTCAAGACAATATGGTGGCGACGCGGATTCTGGTAGAACGGACACAGTACGTAACCATTCATATATAACATTTTGTCTATTATGTTTTTGTACATAGTTACAAATGAAAGCTGTTATATCTAGTCTTATATTTTCGCCTAAGTCGTGTCTAGGGTAATCAAGAGTCGAGTAGCCTAGTTTCCTAATAGCTATTAATAAAGGTCGGTTGGCAATGTCTAAGCCCAACCCGACCCGTAGGACTTGTATAGTCGGTTCCCCCTCATCTCTATAAAAGGAGGTGAGGGGGAACAAACCAATTACGTCATTCTTTCATAATAACTAATCGTAGAATCGATTAGGGATATTACCTTGTGTGGGCGTCGCGTTTACTTTTCTGTCGATTGCTGTGTGTGTGTTCTTCGATCGAGTATTCCGCACATCTAGATAACCAGGATTGTAGGATTAAAACCCTACAAGTGGTATCAGAGCCAGGTTCGCGAGGCTGGTTTCTAGGATCGATCGTCGAAGATTAATTGGTGTTCAGGGTGTCGTGATCATCAAGGTTGCAGCAGCGATTGACTGAAAAGGGTGTGTTGGTTTTTCGGTATTTTGAAGATCGATCTGCCATTGTTGTTTTCTTTGTGGTGGCTGGAGGAGTAACAGACAAGAAGAAGACGCAGAAGTTTTTTTTGTTGGTGGCTGTTTCTAAAAAGTCAACAAAAAAAAAAGGAGAAAGTAATAGTACTACATTGGTTGGTGTGGTTTATTTTGGGCCAGCCAAAAACTCTTGGGCCAAGAATAATATTGTGCCTAGTATATTGAGTTAAGATTGTTTTTTTTTAAAAAAAACAATAAGGTAGTATTATTAATTCGAATTTTACACAAGGGGACTTCGGAATTCGTGATTGTGAGGTTGAACATATCACAAGGTTTAGCGAGTTACCGAAGGGGCTTTGTCGGTTTGTGATTGTGAGGGTTTATCACAAGGTTTAGCAAATCAACAAAGGATTAAAGAATGACGGGAGCCAAGTTTGACATCGAGAAATTCGATGGAACTGGTGATTTCGGGTTATGGAGAATCAAGATGCGTGCTTTATTAATCCAGAACGGATGTGAAGCAGCTCTGGAGGTTTTCCCCGCGAATATGGAAGCTGAAGAGAAATCTAAGCTTGACAAGAATGCTCACAGTGCCATGATTTTGTGTTTAGGTAACAAGGTCCTGAGAGAGGTTACCGGGGAGACGACTGCAGCGGGGGTTTGGTCAAAGCTCGAGTCTTTGTATATGACAAAGTCATTGGCCAACAAGTTGTACCTGAAGAAGAAGTTGTATACATTCTACATGCCGACTGGACGAAAGATTTCCGAGCATATAGATGAGTTCAACAAAATCGTTGTTGATTTAGCAAATATTGAGGTAAAATTCGAGGATGAAGATCTTGCTTTATTGTTACTCACGTCTTTACCAGCATCATATGAACACTTTGTGGATACCTTGCTTTATGGACGGGAAGATTTGACTTTGGAGGACGTGATGGCCACACTAAATTCAAAGGAAATCAAAGAAAGGTTCAAGGCGAAGGGGGATGATGGTGAAGGGTTATATGTGAGGGGAAGAACTGATCGCAGGAATTCGCATCAGTCAAAGGGAAAGTCAAGATCGAAGTCTCGAGGTGGAAGACTCAAATGCTTTATTTGCCAATCTGAGGAGCACTTGAGAAGAGACTGTCCGAAGAATAATCGCAAGAAGTCAAAAGGTTACGTCAAGAAAGATGATCAACCAAGCTCCAGTGGTTCGATTTACGATGATTCTGAGGTGATGATGGTGATGAGTGCAGAAAGACTGCAAGACTGGATCATGGATTCAGGAGGTTCATATCACATGTCACCCAGGTTAGATGTATTTTTTGATTTTCTGGAATGCGATGGGGGCAGCGTACTGTTGGGCGACAACAGGGAGTGCAAGATCAGGGGTATTGGCAAGGTAAAGGTACAACTGAAAGATGGGTCAAGTTTTGTGTTACACAATGTCAGGTACATTCCTGAATTGAAAAGAAACTTGATATCGCTGGGAACTCTTGAAAAAGAGGGATATACCGTAAAATTGCAGTCGGGCAAAGTCAAGGTGATTAATGGTTCTAGGGTTATTATATCTGGAACCCGAAGGGAGAACTGCGTGTACTCTTTGGATGGCCATGCATTGGCCGGTGAGCTTAATGCTAGTGTTGAAGAAAAAGACAGTCTTGTGCAAGTTTGGCATAAAAGACTGGGACATATCAGTGAGGCGGGACTACACGTGCTGGAAAAGCAGGGTTTGTTTGGCAAGAAGAGTCTAGGTAAGCTCAATTTTTGTGAGAATTGTGTTCTGGGAAAGTCACATCGAGTCCGTTTCGGTGTAGGAAGGCACACTACTCAGGGAGTGATAGACTATGTTCATTCAGACTTATGGGGTCCGTCTCAGGTGGAATCATTGGGAGGTAAGAGGTATTTCTTATCTATTGTCGATGATTATTCCAGGAGGGTATGGGTTTATGTTCTCAGGTTCAAACACGAAGCATTTGGAAAGTTCAAAGAGTGGAAGCAGTTAGTAGAAAATCAGACTGGGAGGACGGTTAAGAAGCTCAGGACGGATAATGGTCTTGAGTTCTGTAACCGGGAGTTTAATCAGCTATGCACTGAGAGTGGGATTGCTAGACATTTGACAGTTGCCGGGACGTCGCAACAGAATGGGTTAGCAGAACGGATGAACAGAACTCTCATGGACAAGGTACGCTGTTTATTAATACAGTCTGGATTGCCCAAGACCTTCTGGGCGGAAGCGACATGTACGGCCGCATATCTTATAAATAGGTCACCATCGACAACGATTGAGAAGAAGACACCTATGGAGATGTGGTCGGGACATCCTAGTGATTATGGGATGTTGAGGATTTTCGGCTGTGTCGCGTATTCACACGTTAAACAAGGTAAGCTCGAGCCGAGAGCGGTAAAATGCGTTCTTTTGGGGTATCCTGAAGGTGTGAAGGGGTACAGACTATATAGGCTTGATAATGAATCGCCTAAAATAGTCACAAGCAGGAACGTGGTCTTCAATGAAAGTGTTATGTACAAAGACACGTTGAAGGATACTGGTGCAGGAAAAGATAAGTCTGTTGAGGAATTACAGGTTGAGGTGGAACTGCAGAGGTTAAATAATCATACGCCTGAGGAAGACCAGACAGGTCAGGAAGATCAAACAGGTCAGGAAGATCAGTCAGATCAGGAAGACCATACGGATCAAGAAGATGGCGATGATGAAGATGCAGAGGTTCAAGAAATTGATCATCCACCGGATCTCACAGATTATCAATTGGTTCGGGATAGAGAGCCAAGGACAAAAACGAAACCGGCAAGGTTTCGGGATGAGAGTAATATGGTTGCTTACGCGTTTGCTGCAGCAGAGGAAGAAGATACTCATGAACCATTGACATACCAGGAAGCAGTTGCTTGTGAAGACAATTCTAAGTGGAAAGCTGCTATGAAAGAAGAGATGGATTCTCTGAAGAAGAACAAGACCTGGGTGTTAGTAGATCATCCAGCTGGGCAAAAGCTGGTGAGCTGCAAATGGCTGTACAAAATAAAGGAAGGGATTGAAGGTGTTCAAAAGCCTAGGTACAAGGCAAGGCTGGTGGCTCGTGGATTCACACAAAGAGCAGGTATTGATTACAATGAAGTATTTTCGCCGGTAGTTCGACACACATCTATTCGGGTTATACTTGCATTGACTGCGTGTAAAGATTATGAGCTGGAGCAGCTTGATGTAAAGACGGCGTTTTTACATGGAAATCTTGAAGAAGTGATCTACATGAGGCAGCCACCGGGATTTGAACAAGGTAACAAGGTATGTTTGTTAAAGAAATCTCTTTATGGTTTGAAGCAGTCACCTAGGCAATGGTACAAGAGGTTCGATGAGTATATGCTGAGCAACGGGTTTAAGCGTAGCAATTACGACAGCTGCGTATATTACAGAAGTTATGCACCAGGGGAGTATATCTATCTATTGTTATATGTAGACGATATGCTGATTGCTTGTAAAAGCAAGGCTGAGATCGCGGCTACCAAGTCTTTGCTTAAAAGGGAGTTCGACAGGAAAGAGCTCGGGGAAGCAAAGAAGATTCTTGGTATGGAGATCTTCAGGGATCGGAGTCGCAAGATTCTGAGGGTGTCACAATCCGGGTATGTTTCTAAAGTTTTAAAAAGGTTTAGAATGGACAATGGGAAGTCGGTTCAGACACCATTGGGTGGGCACTTCAAGCTGTCGTTGAAGGATTGCCCGGTTAGGGATTGTGATGTTGAAAGAATGAGTAGGGTGCCGTATGCAAATGCGGTTGGGAGCTTGATGTACTTGATGGTATGCACGAGGCCAGACATAGCGTATGCAGTAACTGTAGTTAGCAGATATTTGGCGAATCCGGGTAAACTCCATTGGAAAGCAGTGAAGTGGATTATGAAATATTTGCAGGGCACTGTAAACGTGGGTTTGGTGTATGGGACAAATCGTGGCAACCATGTGGACGTAACAGGTTTTGTTGATTCAGACTACGCCAAGGATCCGGATAAGGGTAGGTCTCTCACTGGTTACGCATTTTTAGTACAGGGATGTGTTGTAAGCTGGAAGGCAACGCTACAACACGTGGTGGCTCTTTCAACTACAGAGGCAGAATATATGGCCCTTACGGAGGCTGTGAAGGAAGCTATTTGGCTAAGAGGACTCTTGGAAGAGTTGGGCGTGAAGCTCAACACTGTTGCAGTTAATTGTGATAATCAGGGCGCGATTCACTTATCGCGGAATCATGTTTTTCATGAAAGGACAAAGCATATCAATGTGCGTTATCACTTTATCAGAGAAGTCTTGGAAGCAAAGACGGTTGAAGTTCTGAAGGTGGGTACTGAACACAATGCTGCGGATGCCTTGACGAAGGTGGTACCTGGACGCAAGTTACAACACTGCCTGGAATTGCTGAGTGTTGGGATAGGCTAATATAAGCCTAAGGTGGAAATTGTTATATCTAGTCTTATATTTTCGCCTAAGTCGTGTCTAGGGTAATCAAGAGTCGAGTAGCCTAGTTTCCTAATAGCTATTAATAAAGGTCGGTTGGCAATGTTTAAGCCCAACCCGACCCGTAGGACTTGTATAGTCGGTTCCCCCTCATCTCTATAAAAGGAGGTGAGGGGGAACAAACCAATTACGTCATTCTTTCATAATAACTAATCGTAGAATCGATTAGGGATATTACCTTGTGTGGGCGTCGAGTTTACTTTTCTGTCGATTGCTGTGTGTGTGTTCTTCGATCGAGTATTCCGCACATCTAGATAACCAGGATTGTAGGATTAAAACCCTACAAAAGCTTTTATTTCATTTAATCTAGCTTATCATTGCTGACGGGGAAAAGATAACTGGGATAAGTGGAACTGTGGGAGCATCATATGGTGATATCACTGTTATTACGTCGTTGAGCTTTAAAGTAGGAATAAAGAACAACGGCCCATATGGGATACAGAGTGGAACTCCTTTCACATTGCCTGTAGCTTTGGGTGACGTTTCTGGATTCTTTGGCAACTATGGGGCGGTCCTTGACAGTTTTGGAGTCATGCTTTCTTCCAACAACTAGCAATGCTTGCCAATAAGCTTATATACAACAACATGCATGCATCATGATTCATGCATGTTGGTTAAAGTTGGTGTATGTGTCTTGTTTTAAGTATATATATATATGAAGCAGAGTCTGTCTGTGTCTTCTGATGATGCAAACGTACTCCTTAGCTTTCTTTATTTGCATCTATCGTTTTTTTATATATTTCTTGTTATTTACTTCATGTTGTGGGATCGCAACAATGTATTATATTGAGTCGTGTACGTACTAAGTCGCGTCAAGTTTGGAATAAGCACGTACGTACCTTTGCATGTCGTGCACTCGTCTCTTTGTAAAGCTTCTAATGAATGATATCAATATTTATTTATGTTTTGCTTGTTACCCAAATATATATTTCAGTTTACAAATCTTAATTAGATTGTTTGCATCTTCTTCTGTTCTATCTAATTTGCTTTCCAGCTATCATTTCTTCTGCAAGAAGGTTAATGAGCAGTTTCATACTACGTGTTTTGTTAATAAATATAGGCTTTTTCAAATACCCGGCCAGTTAATGTCAATTTGAAATTTGACATATTGAGCAAGTATGTTTCTTACATTATACAACTGAAAAACGGCATTGAACAAAACTAGCTAGCTTAGAAGAAATAAAAATGATCAAGAAAACGAACATATAAGCTACAAGCCTCTTACAGAAATTATCAAAGTATCGCTTTCGTGTGCATCATACCTCATATATAGGCTCACACTATAGTTTTGCTACAACAATAACTTCAACTTTACCTGATGCATTGAGCTTTCAAATGGTCTGGTCAGACTCAAGTCATCATTGGAGGATTTCATAACTAGTGTATACAACGTCTATCTTAACTAAACATCAATCTGCCCGGCCAACACGAAGTACTAATATAAAACATTGTGCCCATTTCCAAGCAGAAGGTTTAGTTTAATTTAACACCATAATGTCAAAAACTACTCAGATTGGAACCTTTGGGTGTTAACCGAGATTGTTACTTCTATTCATTTGACGAGTTGCTTGCCTTGTTTAGAAAACCTATTTGTTCTTGGTGGGACTTGGATTTATCCTAAAGATTTTTACAGTTTACTTAATTGGAATGCACGTAATTAGACTTAAAATGATCATATCTGAGAGGGACACAACAACAGGCCTCAGCCAACTTAGCTTACTTCTCATGGGCTCCAAATTACTAAACCAACTTGTAAATGTTATCTAGAACGACTAGAAGATAGACCAAAAATCATTTAAGTGAACATAACAACCACTTAATTAGGGACTCAAAAAAAAAATACTTTCCAAAGTCTCCTTACAAATCAACATTGAAAATGCCAGTTGATGATATGGTATGATATTTCATAAATAAAAGACTTTCCAAAGTCTCCTTACAAAACGTTCTAACGCTTGATCGTTGAGTGATATATACTTACAAAACGTAATATATACATGTTTTCTCTTATACATTTACTTCACTCATAGACGGAACTTGAGTGAAGTTATTGGGAGGGCCGAGTGTTGTGTTATTGAGAGGGCCGAGTGCTATATTATTGGGAGAGTCGACCAAAAACTGTACTTCCTTTAAGCAAGTATAAGTAAATACTTAATGTTTTGGGAGGGCCGTGGCCCTCCCCGATCTCTACTAAGGTCCGTCCTTGACTTCACTAAAAGATCATGTGTCAAATGTCTTTATTTTTAGCTAATGACAGAGGGTTTGTTGGTTTACAACTTCACATACAATGATTATCAATTTGCATAAACCAAAGAACCGAACAAGCTACACTTAAACTTTGTTGGCAAAGTTGTAAGTATGGATGTGACTTATGGATGTGGTTGTAAGCTACACGTAACCAAACAAGATCGTATAATCGTAGGTAAGATCGTTCCTCGATTCGATCTTACCAGTTTGATGAGTTATGTTATTATTTAATGCCAAAATCTTATGTAAGACTTTTGTTTTTTCTTCATTGTTATTATATTACTCTATACTTTTATATTTTGGTTTTAAAATATTTTACATGATTTATATGTTGCTATCATATAATGCCGTGATGGACAAAGAACAGATTCGAATTTTATTTGTGCGTAAGAAATGAAGTTACTTAAAATATTAACATAGATTTAGTTTTTATATTTTGAATTTTTTATATGTTTACGTGTCATGTCTTCTTTTTCATTTCTCACAAAAAAATTTATTTAGATGTGCAAATTTAGACAAATTAATGTATTTTTCTATTTTTATTATCATTATTTTTAAAGGTCATATCTTGTGAATGCGCGTTTAATATTTAATGGATATATATAAGTGTATAATGTTATAATCCATCAATCATGTTAGCAAGACAAACACTTTGATGGGACCTTATGATCTCGATTTTGTAAAGACAGATATAAATTAGGATCTCGATCTTAACAACCTTAATACTTTACTTTCAGTTAGGTTTTATATTGTCAATAAACAACACTTTTCTAATTTTAAGATGTTCTATCGCTTGATCGTTAAGTTGTATATACTTACAGAACGTAATATATACATGTTGTTTCTTATAAATTTTCATCACTAAAAGATCATGTGCCAAATGTCTTTACATACGACGATTATCAATTTGCTTAAACCAAATAACCGAACAAGCTATACATTGTTAGAATGTGCGTAAGTCATAGATAGTATTTTATACGGCCGAGAGTACGTGGGCCTAAGGGGTCACACACTTTGACATCGAGATCATATTTTATTAAGTTATACAATATAATATGGCTATATTTATTTTGTAAACTTAGTTTGATAAAAGTTTATACTTATCGGTCATTCACTATTAGAAAATCTGGCATCAGCATGTTTTCATCGCTATTTCGTCCTTAAAGCCCTACAGCGACGGAATACTAACGAATAAATTCCGTCGCAAAAAAGGCCTCGCAAATTTTTTGTGACAAACTTAGTGACAGAAGTGTTGGAGTTCAGTGACGGATTGTTGGTCTCCAGCCCCTCACTAGTTACTTTATAAAGTTACATAAATGAACTTCGCTTCGACCATAAAGGGACGTTTATGTCACTAAGAGTAACGACGAAGGAGTCGCTATTCCATCTCTAATAATCGGTCAACCATTTTTGTCGTTAGCACATCGCTACTAGAAAAATATGTATTTATCGTTAATGCACCACTAAAAGTTTTGTCTTAAAACCATGACTAACTATTTGTTGCTCGAATCCAAACAATTGCATAGCATATTTGAGAAAACGCGTCTCTAACTTTTTGTTATTTAAAAGTATTTTCAAAATATGGCACACAAACAAATACAAGACTAATATTAGTCAAGATGACACACAAACTAATACAACAGTGATAACAAACGTATTCAAATCAAATAAAAAGCATATTGGAAGAGAACTAACATTTGTTATTCGATAACATAAACGAAATGGAAACCAAATAATCTCTCTTACATAAAGTTAAGAGAGCCTAAATATATTTAAATCTTTTCATAATGTGTAATAATTGATGTTCAAGATGTACAACCAGTTGCATTACCTAGCTTTGTTTTGTTTGGCGGGTAACACAACTCGTGATACCATGAGCCACAAGCATAGCTTAAATTTTTGCATGCATTTCATACTTGAGTTGTTCAAATATTTTTTCTTTTACCTCTCCGCGCATTTCTTCCTTGAGCTCATTATCCATTTCGTCCTTGAGCTCGACTTTCATTTCTTCCTTCAATTCTTCATTTAACTCCCCACGAACGCTATCAAGACATTTTTGGAACATACCAAATTCAAATATATGTTTTTTGACATATAGGTTATGGTCATACACATATCAATCCTATTCCAAAAACAAAACAAAATATATGGACAAAACAATATCACATAGACCACGAAACAGCTACAGAAAATTCAAACATAGTAACAAATCTCTTATAACTAATATGAACCAAGTGATAAAAAATTATTACCTCCATTTAAGAGGTGCATGAGATTGGTTTTTATAGCTGATTATGGCTATAAACTAATCAGTTATATTGAGCTACTCTTAATCTATCAATAACAAATTGCTTACTGGCCCATCAAATCTAATCACATTTGTGGTTCGAATACCTCAAAAACATCCTTATGTGTTGCATTATAACACAATAAGAACATAAGTAGTTTTTTTAACAACAAGCACATAAGTAGTTATATTAAGCCTTTTCAAACATCCATGTAGCCAAAGAGTGATATAAGTGTTCTGAACTATGCTAAAGGAGTTTATATATAAGAAAAAAGACTAGGGCCTACATAGAAACAAGGTGTTAACTGGTTTTCAATACTTCATGGCTATACGAGTGCCTAAAAGTTCAAAAGTTTTCAATATTTCATACCAAGCTAGATTGAAGAAGGTAAAACTAACCTAGAATGTAATAAATTAAAGATGTGTGATACTTTCTAGCAGTAAGAAAGCAAGGATTGAGGAACTTGTAGCTGTTTGTAAATTAATAAAGGAACACACTTGAACATCTTTTGAACTTGATGATAGAGCACCAATACACCTTGTAGCTCAAAGAGTTCATCAGCTGTTGGGGGCGTTTGGGTACTTATTCTTGTAAATTTGTAAAACTTTTGTAATATCTAAAAGGAATACAAAATAATACTTTGAATTTTGAACTCTGCAAAGCAGATACTCAAATAATAAAAAATAGAAAACACAAATAAAAAATATAAGTATAATCTTACGAATTTTCTTTTATATTGAGAAATTGTACTTGAGCCAGCACAATTTTTCGACAAAAATCCTTCTTTCACATTGTTCTGATTGTTGCTACCTAGCATTGATGTAAACTTAGATTGAAAAATTAAGATTAAAGTTGTTTGGTGGGATACCTAGCGTCAACTAGCAGTTTCATGTAGTTTTTTTTAACTTGTTTACATTTAATAAACGTATTGGGCTACATTATGACGTGTAATTGGGCTATAACATAAATAGAGTTTTATCGGGTTGAACCCGAAACCTGATAAAATATAAAAACTTAACCCCTAACCCGACCCTATAAGACTATCGGGTTTATCGGGTGGATAAGCCGAGTTAGACCTGAATGAACCCGACCCTATAAGGGCTTATCTGTTCGGGTCGGATTGGATCGGGTGGACCCATATGACACCCCTACTAGCAAGCCACTAAATGTAGAGTTCAATAAGGTAAGTATGTCGTCATATCAAAGATTCTTGTAACTCGAAATGAGAGTTTTAAATAACTTAATCGATAGGTGAGGTAACATACTGCAACTTAATATAGTAGTGAAAGGACAACATGAGTAGGATCCTATGTTTGTTAACCTTTATAAAGTTTCTAGTTAGATCAAGCGTCGCAAGCTGATTACCCAGTGGACTTCACCAATTTGTTTCCACCTTTATCGCCCAATGGAAAACCATGGCACCTACACACATGATTGAGTAAAGTTGATTCAGTTACGAAAAAATATATAACAGATCAATGGCATTAAATGTTTTTAAGCTCTCTATCACAATAGAATACGAGAGAAGATAGCATAAATTGTTAACTGCATGCTAGTCCATACAAGAAATAAAGATGACTTAAAACTAAGTTAATTTTTTCTTAGAATCGCACTCTCTTAGAATTTGGTTATCATATACATATTTTTCTTCTATCAGCAAAAGGCCACTTCTTAAAAAAACAAAGGCCATGATACACTCCTTAGCGGTAATATAGTATTTTACTCACATTAATACTTATGATGAGAATATACTAGGGATGTGAATTTTGACCCGAATCCTCAAACCGAACTGGAACCATCCCGGAACCGGTACGGTTACCCGAATCCTGTTTGGAACGGTACCGGGATATAACATAAGGTGAAAAAAATTCAGGACCACTAATTCGGGACGGGGCCGGTACCAAATCGAAAAATTTCCGAAAAAACAGGAAAAATCCGATTTCCTAATACCCGAATCCCATTCGGTACGATACCGGTACCACTAATTTATGCTCAGGAAATATTCGGTACCACTAATTCGGGACGGGACCGAAACCGTGCTCATCCCTAGAATATACATATTCTATTTGATCATAGGTAATGTCATATACAAATATAATACCATGCGGGGTTCAAATTCATCAAAGATGTGAGTAAAACATGGAAGTAGACTGCAACATATTTGGTTTAACGCACCTAAGACTTTTCTCTTGATTTTAAGACAAGCTTGCAGTTGTTATGCTTCATCTCTCAAATCCTTTTGTCATTCCCTTACCAACGCACACAGCATCTTTGCATTTGAACAAATTGTAGTGTAAAAACACGTGTTAAGCGATTGCCTTTGATTTAATAGTCTTTCCTAGCACTTATATGATTCTTATTTATCGTACATTTAGTAGTTTATTATCATTTTAAATTAGGGGTGTCTATAATTCGGGTTTGACCCAAAAAATTGAACCGAATTGAAATCGAAGTAGAACTAAACCGAAAATACAATTCGGGTTTTAGGTTATAACATACCCGAACTATAAATTCGATTTTTGGGTTGGATATGGGTTTGGCAATAGAACCGAAAACCAAAGTTATACAAACATATATATATTTTCTATATATTTATATATGTAAAATGATTACTAAAATTTAATCTTAATATAAAAAACAATCCTTATACTTAAAATATTTTTTTTGCTAAATTTGTATATAATTATTAATATTTTTTAGAAAAAATCGAATAATTTGTGTTATTCGGGTCAACCCGAAAACCGAACCGAATTTAAATTTGGCTTTCGGTTCGATTTTCGGGTTGACCCAAAAAAATTCTTTTACTCGAGTAAATCGAACAGCCTGAGAACCGAACCGATGGACACCCCTATTTTAAATGACATATGAAATCTAGGCACACTATATGTGGACCCTTAATACGTTTTACTGGTCTATACTTTTCGATCCTAGGAGATTATGGAAATGCCTTAAGATTCATATGGCTCTAATCTAATCCAAATTTGTTATAGCTCTAATTATATGATTCTGATAACAACTTTTTCCACAAGCAATGAATAGCTTTATGCAAGACTTGTGTCAATGAATGTCAAGTAAAAACTCACATAAAGTTTACTAACAAAAAATCAAGGTAGATGAGTAGACCATCTAGTTTATCATAAACCAATATAGTTGCAAATTAAGGACCATGGCATCACTAGATCAAGAAATCAAATAAAGTTTTTAAATCAGTTTCCCACGACCAACGAATTTTATATGACCCAATTCATACTACAATAAGTATCTAAAGATTTTTTAAGGGCTTTTTTGTGGTTTCGATGTAGCTGATACAACCAAAGACTTATACATATGATATATACTAAGATAAATATCTAAGTACATGCATTTCTATCGTACACAGTTCGGTTCCTGTAACTGCGGTTACATGAAAATGAAAACCGAACCAACCTGTGACAAACGGGTTTTTTCGATTCTGTTTTGGTTTCTGCAGTTATTGGTTCTTCCTAGTTTCGGATCATAGAATGGCTCGGTTTGTCGATTTCTTGGATTTTTTAACACCCCTAAGTGTTGTACTGCTTTTATCAAACCAATACAAAAAGGATTTCTTACATGTAGCAAAAACGTTAAAAGAAGAACCCTAGGAAAAGTGGCTCAATTAGGTACAAACACTGATCTAGATTTAAATATGTGACAATCTGTCAATTTTAGGTCGTTATTTTAATCTCGACAATTACATATTATGTATTTACTTATTGAGGATTTTGAAATATCGGCTAACCGGGAAGGTTATGACTTGAAACTTAGCGTAAGAATATTGTTTAGATGAAAACCGACAAGGAATACGTAAGGTATCGATATTGTATTCTTAAAATATCATATGAATGATTTTATTGTATCTATTTTTATTTCTCGTGTTTTACGTTTTAACGAATGACGAGAATTATTAGTGATCGTGATACCGACGGATGCCCAAAATTTTATGTTTTATTATCGATTGTTTCGATATTTAATTATTTCCAACGTTTTCGATTTAATTACGTTTTAAGTCGTGTCAAAGCTATATTATTATATATATGAAGCGTCTTAACTTTTGAAAAGTATTTTTACGAAACCCGAGTCCCGTAAATAATTTCACATTTACTAATAGTCATTTTCTACCCTTTAAACTAGTTAATTGTATTTTAGTCCAAAAGAAAGCACAATTGGCAAAAATTACCCTCACCTACCATATAAATTGAATTTTCTTAACATAACAAAAACACACATAACATCATCCACCAAATTTTCACTCTATCTCCCTTCTTTTTCTTGTCTAGCCGTGAGCCTAAACCATCCAAAACACCCAATTTTGATGATTTTAAACTTGAATCTCTTAAAACAAATTCAAGACCCTATCTTAGAGTCACAAGGTGATCATATTGGTATGAAAATTTCCCACATGCATTAAGTTTTTGTTTTTATAAATTTTGGTTGGTGAAAGAGTTGTAGATGATCATGCTTGTGATCATCTTAATTAAATTATACTGTTTTGATTATTAAAAGTGTGAGTTTTTTATTTTGATATTGATTTGGGTGACATGCAAGTGCTAGGATTGAAAGTAAATGATATTAGGATGTTAGAATTAGTATGAGAATGGTTGGATTGAATTAAAAAGTTGATTTGGTGTGAGTTGTAAAGGGTAAATTTTAGGCAGTGGGTTCAAGGCTGTTTTTTGGATGACTTAAGTCTAAGTTATTCATAAGCTTCTTTTTGATATAAAGTAGAGCTTCTTACTCCAAACGAGCGTGAAGTTATAAAAGTTTGATTATTCGTGTACCAGGTGACGAGTATCAACACAACTCGAATTTGTTTTCGATACTTGGATCGAATCTCGGAGACTATGAATGAGTTTTAAAAAGAGTTAAGGGCTATTGTAAGTCTTTTAACCTAAGGTTGCGAGTCTATTTGAAAAAACCCGAGTGTTGGTTTTGTAAACGAAATTGTTTAGAGAGATTAAAATGGTTTTATGAGTCGAATGGGTAAAATTGTCCGGTTTTTATAACTCAAAGATGTGTCGGGCAGAAGGCCTTAGGAGTAATGTTTTTGGATGAAATTTGAACTGAGTCTTAATCGTTTAGTTGTCCCAAAGAGGCTGATGATTATTATTCAACCACTCCAAAGGATAAATCCTTGGGATTCTTTAAGTGTGAAATAAATAAGGGAAATGATCGCCATTCGCCGCCCTTGGAAGGCTAGGGTGATTATTCAACCCCCCCAAAAGGATAAATCCTATAGGACTCTTTTAAGTGTGAAACAAATATGGGTGATGATCGCCTTTTACACTACCCCTAGGAAGGCTAAGGATGATTATTCAGCTCCCTCAAAAGGATAAATCCTATAGGACTCTTTTACTTGTGAAATAAAAAGGTGACGATCGCCTGTTTTGCTGCCCCTAGAAGGCTGAGGATGATTATTCAGCATTCCAAAGAATAAATTCTTGGGACACTTTTAATGAGGGAACCCAAAGACTATGTGACATTCAGATACTATGGGTTCAGACATATATGTACTCAGGTTGTTGTTTGCCTAAGTAATGTCTAAGGATTTAGGGTCATTGGGGTGCTTTATTAACAAAAATGAATCATTCCCTACTGTAGATACAAAGTGTACAGAGATCTTAATAGGATTCTAGGTGCAAACACTCTATGGGTCGAGGATAGCCCTAGACTTCACCACTGTCTTCTATAGACGTTTGAGAGTAGTTGCTTGTAAAACCTGTACAAAAACTAAAATGTTGAATACATGTGTGATATCAGCGGTTGCAGACTGGGTTCCTGTTGTCTATGATGATTTGGAGACACTAGACGCTGGTTGATCATCAACTAGATTCTCTTATCATCCACGAGCTTGAGAACAGAGCGTGGCTTCGTTTCTTTCCTCTTCCTGATAGTTTTGAAGACAATGTGTTGTGAAGCAATTGAGGTTGACCTCCCTTTCAGCCTCGTATCTTTTGTTGCTTTGGACTACTTAGTGCTTTGCATAGAGGTCAAAGGCAAGGACTTATCAGAATCACCAATAGTATTCACCTTCTCAAAGGAAGGTATCAAATACTTACGCACAAAGGTCACTCTGTTAGCTACTTCCTTCATGTTAGCTGTTATTGGTACGTCGTTAGGTCCAATCACCTTGTAGACAACTTCTCTGAAATGATACGGCTTGAACGAAGAAAGTTTATAGTTGGTATATTTATCTCCTAAGATATTTTCAAAGATAAGACAGAGCAAGTGAGTATAAAAATGTTATTTTCTCTTTCTCCATCTGTAGTCCCTCTCAACTTCTTAACTAATTTTCTGAATAGAAAGTTTCCAACATCCACATCTATACCTCAAATAAGCCCATAGGAAATCCTCTAATGAATAAAGTTCAGTTGGTCTTGTGATCCCTGCATTCCTCTCAGGCTTTTCACGATGTGTGCAAAAAGGAGTCTCCACAGAGGCGAGAAGTACTTTAGCTTTAGCGGTGATCTCTTCATAACTTCAGATGGTGAAAGGGTTGGGGTTTTTCATTGACATGATATAGGGTTGCTAATGCCTCTCTGATTGTCTCCCTGGCAATAGAGTTGAGACAATCCTCTCTATTCTTTAAACCAGCAATGGAGGAAAAATCCTCAATAGTGAAGATGAAAGTATTTTTAGAACATGAGAGGCTAAAGGATATTCTGTTATCATCAATTATTTTTACTCAGTACTAGAACTCACAAAGGTATTCCTGGTAATATACGGTAGGATATTTGGTAAAACAGCATCAACGTCTCACTTCTTCATGAAATTCACCAGATCTCATATGTAGAGTTTGGGCTTTTGGCCAACCAATTGAGCTATTGGATGCCAAGATGCTTTGGTTAATCTCGAAGGTAACTTTCTTTGCTTTTGCTACAACAAACTCCATTGTTGATATGATGATGGTGATGATGATGAATAAGAGTTAGAGTTTTATGAGTATTTGAGAGAACAAAATGAATAGAATGTGTGTGAAAAGGTTTGCTGAAAAGTAAGATGTGATCCAAAGTAAAGTAAATATACTTGATTTAGAAAAACAATTTCACATTCGCATTAAATGCGCAGTGGGGTAAAACTGTCAAAAACATGTGACCCCTTGACCTGTCAAACCAGTTTTCTCTTTGTTATCTAAAAAAGTACACATTTAATATTAAGAACATTTTTCTCATTTACAACTGTTGTAACTACCTAGTTGCTTCATAAAACATTTAATATTATACTAGGCATCATTTAAAGCATTTGAATTATCAGCGAGAGTTTTATCAATATTGAGCATACCCAGTTTAACAAGTATAGTAAAAGTGGGTTCAGCCAATGGCTTAGTAAAAAGGTCAGCTAGTTGTAATTTGGTGGGTCCAAAATGAAGCTCAATGTCACCTTTTATGAAGCACGGGGTTGTTTGAAGCCTCTATGGCCATTGTAATATCACAAAATAAGGGCACCTATTCAAATTGAATTTAATACTAAGCTAACTGGCTCTTCATCTAGAGCACTTGAGCACAACAACCCTCAGATACAACATACTCAGCTTCAATTGAAGACATAGCCACAAAGTTTTGCTTCTTTGCATTCCAACATACCAATGTTCGTCCAAGGATCTAACAGCTTCCTGAGGTACTGTTTCTATCAAGGCAGCATCATGCATACTCTGAATCTGAATATGCTTTAAGATCAAAACCTGATTCTTTTGGATACCACAGAACCAGAGATGGTGAACCTTTTAGGTGCCTGAAAATTTTCTTAACAGCCACTAAATGGTATTCCTTTGTTTTATCTTGGTACTTTGCATAGAGACATGTGGAGAATTGAATATCTAGTCGACTAGTTGTGATATACATCAGTGACCCTATCATGCCTTTGTACATAGTCTCATTAATAAAGACCCCTAAATCAGGGCCCAAATTGTTTGGGGGAAGCATGGGGAATTAGACCGATGAAGAGTCAACTAGTCATATTTCTTGTAAAGTTCTTTAACATACTTTTCTTTACAAATAGAAATCCCTTTAGGACTTTGTTTAATTTGAAAACCCAAAAAGTAAGTTAATTCCTTCATCATACTCATTTCATATTTCTTAGTCATTAATTTAGCAAAACGTTTACTAAAATTAACATTGGTTGACCTAAACCCACATGACTCTAGATCGGAGCCTGGCTCTAATACTAATTGGAATTCTCTAAAACACGACTGAAACGAATATCTAAGATTAATAACACTCGAAATACTATTAAAATGTAAGACTTTATTATTGTATAACCAGTATTACAGAGTGTTAACAATATATTGTCACCCCTATTAATACTCAAACACTGAGAGTCCTTGATACATCTCAGCTGTTATCCATCACAGCTGATGCGTATCTTCAAGTAATCTTCGACTTCCTTAACAATATCTCTGACTTGTACTTCTCTGTGGTTGCTCACTAAGGTCAAAACCTCTGTGAGACTTTTAACACATGCATGCCACCCAGCCACATACAAGTTTATAATACTTAGCATATTTGTGATTAAATATATGACGAAGAGAAAAACTAACAAACATAATTTCCCAACAAATATAGATAACAAAATCGCAAAATGAATTTACCAATATTTTTTAGGCTTTGTAAAAAAACCCGTAGTTGATATTTATAGGATTTTGAGGCTTTAAAGCATTTTGCGTTATTTTTTTTAAATAGCCATATTTGAGCACCACAATCGTGAAATCTTAAAACCGTGAAGGAACATATTACAAAAAAATAGCGCTTGCGATTTGGGATGAATTTTGGAATTTAATCCAATGTATATATGCCTTTAAATATGTGAATATTTGAACATATTGTTGTAGTTTGAGTTATATATTGTCAGCTACACTTTCTTAATTCCAAATTTCAATCGTTTCAATGTGTCGACTAGAATGAGTCGACTAGAAGATAGAGAAAAATCTTTTAAGTGAACACATAACAACCAGTTAAAAAACTAATAAAAAAAGACGTTTGAGAGTCACCTTACAAGTAAAGGTTGAAAATTCCAGTTGATGATGTACTAATTCAACATAGTGATATGGTGTGAAACTTCATTGAGATTTTTCAATCAAAACACACTCATTTTGATTTGTTGTTATTCAACTCACCTTTGCCTCGTATCCAATTGTTAAGACTCAAGAGTATAAAAAGACTAACAATATGTATATGATAACAAGTGTTTGAAAGTTATGAGATATCTTCACTCTTAAATATAGATGTGCTCATACCTGGAAGCTTGAAATTTTTGTTACATTTAATTTAATTACAAATGTGATATGCTGAGCGAACTAAACCAAGAACATACCATAATAACTTACACGGTTTTTGCTGGGTAAATATGTCCTAATGATTATTTAAGAATATATATTCCAGCTTTTTTAAAGACTGAAACTCGCAAGTAAACTGGTGACGAGATTGTTCGATCTTATGTACACATTAGCTAAAATTGTCCTAGGATTGTAGTTGAAATAGGATCTTAAGAATATACTCCGTACTTGATATTTATATGATTTTGAGGCTTTAAAGAATTTTGCTTTATTTGTTTTTCGAGCACCACAATCGTGAAATCTTAAAACCGCTTGCGATATGGGACGATCTTTGGAATTTAATCGAACGTAAATATGCCTTTAAATATGTGAATATTTGAACATATTGTTGTAGTTTTAGTCATATAGACAGCTACACTTTTCTTAATTCTAATTTTCAATCGTTGATAATGTGTCGGCTAGAACGAGTCGACCAGAAGATAGAAAAAAAGAATCATTTAAGTGAACATAACAGCCACTTAATAAATGACTCATAAAAAAAGACTTTCGAAAGTCCTTAAATGATACAGATATGAGTGTATGTATTTGACGTTAGAGCCCTTGGTGCATGCCTATATATAGCGATGTATGGTTTGGAGTAATATGTAGCAAATCAAATATAATTGAAAACACATATATAAAAGATATCAATCAAGATTTTTATATAATGGTAGTCATTCGAGTTGTTTCATTATCATATGCATGTTTAGTTACTCTCAATCCGTTGTTAGTTAATTTGACATATATATCCTAATGAAATGCCGCATGCATGCAGGTCGTAAAAGTTGGAGCATGGGGGGGTAATGGCGGAACTAATCAATGGTCATTCAGACTTGAAGATGGTTTTAAGTTAACTAAGATCAAAATCGTTAGCCGAGGCGGCTGCGTATGCTCCATCCGCTTCACTTACCTTGATAAAGACAAAGTCGAACACAATTCAAGACAATATGGTGGCGACGCGGATTCTGGTAGAACGGACACAGTACGTAACCATTCATATATAACATTTTGTCTATTATGTTTTTCTACATAGTTACAAATGAAAGCTATATATATGTTTTTATTTCATTTAATCTAGCTTATCATTGCTGAGGGGGAAAAGATAACTGGGATAAGTGGAACTGTGGGAGCATCATATGGTGATATCACTGTTATTACGTCGTTGAGCTTTAAAGTAGGAATAAAGAACAACGGCCCATATGGGATACAGAGTGGAACTCCTTTCACATTGCCTGTAGCTTTGGGTGACGTTTCTGGATTCTTTGGCAACTATGGGGCGGTCCTTGACAGTTTTGGAGTCATGCTTTCTTCCAACAACTAGCAATGCTTGCCAATAAGCTTATATACAACAACATGCATGCATCATGATTCATGCATGTTGGTTAAAGTTGGTGTATGTGTCTTGTTTTAAGTATATATATGAAGCAGAGTCTGTCTGTGTCTTCTGATGATGCAAACGTACTCCTTAGCTTTCTTTATTTGCATCTATCGTTTTTTATATATTTCTTGTTATTTACTTAATGTTGTGGGATCGCAGCAATTGATGTATTATATTGAGTCGTGTACGTACTAAGTCGCGTCAAGTTTGGAATAAGCACGTACGTACCTTTGTATGTCGTGCACTCGTCTCTTTGTAAAGCTTCTAATGAATGATATCAATATTTATTTATGTTTTGCTTGTTACCTACTATACAGCTTTTATTCAACTTTACCTGATGCATTGAGCTTTCAAATGGTCTGGTCTGACTCAAGTCATCATTGGAGGATTTCATAACTAGTGTATACGACGTCTATCTTAACTAAACATCAATCTGCCCGGCCAACACGAAGTACTAATATAAAACATTGTGACCATTTCCAAGCAGAAGGTTTTGTTTAATTTAACACCATAATGTCACTTGCAACTAAAACTACTCAGATTGGAACCTTTGGGTGTTAACCGAGATTGTTACTTCTATTCATTTGACGAGTTGCTTGCCTTGTTTAGAAAACCTATTTGTTCTTGGTGGGACTTGGATTTATCCTAAAGATTTTTACAGTTTACTTAATTGGAATGCACGTAATTAAACTTAAAATAATCATATCTGAGAGGGACACAACAACAGGCCTCAGCCAACTTAGCTTACCTGCTTCTTCTCATGGGCTCCAAATTACTAAACCAACTTGTAAATGTTATCTAGAACGACTAATTAAACTCCGCATTTGTTTATATTGGTTGATAAATAGTTTTTATGGTTTAGACAAACTCCACATTTGTTTATCTTTCTCCGGAATAAAGACTGAATATAAAAGCATAAGCAGTTTTAATGATCAATGAAAAGTTGAAGACTTTGCTAGCATACTTTTTGCCTCAATAATGTGAAATTTGAGCTCTAAATATAAATCTGTCAGTTTGATAAGTACGTGTTTACGCAGGAACGAGGCTTTGAACTTCCAGCAGAAACCTCAGATCGTGCAATGGTCAAATACACAAATTTTTCTGTTGGAAAAGTAGTATAGGAGAGTTATTTCCTGGTATGCTCGCAATCTCTCATAATTTGTCTCTTTCTGAGAATTTATTCTATGCTAAGAATTATACTAGAGATTTGAGAATTTTCTTATAACTGGGTCAATTTGTGTAATGTTTAAATTGTAAGTGGTGAAACACGTCAAATGATGTTCAAAATAAAAAAGAAAATGGGTCAAATGGAGTATCGCAGATACATGCAGCTATATGTTGTGTTCCATGCAGATACATGTGGAAGCTAGAAAATTTGCATATCAGACTGGTGTGAAGGTAGTGGTCACTTATGGAGGAGATCCTATTATCACCAGCACTACTACAGAAAAGCACTTTTAAACCGGTCAAAATTCACTTTTAAACCGACTCAACTCAACAGGTCTATATTTAGGGAGGTCCAAAAGAAAAAAGGTCATTTAGACCGGTTTAAGCACCGGTCTAAAAGAAAGTTAATTTAGACCGGTTCTGCCACCGGTCTAAAAGACAAGTTATGCTAACCTACATCTACTATTTAGACCGGCTAGAGAACCGGTCCAAATACAATTTTTGGCAAAAAAAAAATTAGTCCAAGCTGTTTTGTTCCAGATTACCACAACTATTTACAACACATCATCCTTTATCCCAAGAACTTAAACCAAACATCCAATAAGCTGCTGATTAAAATAGAATTCATTCATAATCCCATTTAAATAGAAATTCAGGAATATTCAAATTTAATTCAGACATCGTTTTAACAAAACAACAAATCCAAACATAGTCTAAATTCACAAAACCACACGACAGCTGATTTCGTGATGTCTAATAAGCACTAGCCAAGTTCCAAAAGAGAGCACTTCATCTCTAATCAAATAGGACACATCATATGCCACTTCTCCACGGTTCGCTGAATATCTTTTTCAACAAGTTGGCGTCCATTAGTCCATGGGATCTATATGTTAAAAGATACGTAATAAGTATCTATAAGTATTTATATATAACCATTATAGATAAAGATAAAGTTACAAAAGAGCTAACGGATACATACTGTCATAGGGAAGTGAATCTGATGTGTGTTAACAAAATCGTACATCCATCTCATAACATAATAACTGGCATTCGAGTCATCATGTTGTTGATTGCACTACAAATCAACACGATAAAACTAAGAAAACCACGATAAAATAGTTAAACTATTCAACAGCCCTTAGAACTAAGATAAAATAATTTCTGTTTGAAAATATATCCACTTGTGAACTAAAAAATGGCGCAATTGGTTTGACATCAGTTATGTTATTATGCGCACAGTTTAGTTGTGTCTCAAAACCGAACACATTACTCCTGATCCAAACAACCCCTTAGTTGATGCCACAATTTAAAGTAATGGAAAAATGGTTCAGTTATGTGCCTAAGACATGGCCGCAGGCTAATCCAAACATGCCCTAAATTTTAGCAAGTGTACACTTATATAGTTATATCTAAACATCCCCTAACTGAAACAATTCCTAATTTGATATCAAATAAAGTTCAGTTCTTACCTTAGCCATTGTCCACATGTAGCTACCAATAGCACTGAAAAATAGATAAAGGATGTGTTAATACTGTAAAAACAAATTGAAGTTTGACAGCTTTATAGAAAAAATCATTACTCTTGCAAATGCCTTGTTAACCAGTAAGTGCGCTCCGTCTTTGTTTTCTTCTTATTTTTTGAATCAAGAATGTACCCCATACGTTGTTTTGGGCATATAACAAACAACACCCAATGGTTCCTAGTAAATTATAAACACACCAGCACATTAGTAAAGACAAAACATATAAACTGTTTATGTAAATCTTTCGCAAGAAGTATAACTTACTCTTGAGCATAAGGCGCTAGCATAAGAGACGTGTTACCCCTAGTTCTGACTTCTCCGTATAAATCCCAGCAAGTATACCTTTGCATAAACCCCTTTTCTATAAGATGACTCTTAATAGTTTGCAAATCAGGATAACACGCACAATTCAAACAACTTTTACAAGGACAATGAATATTTGATTTTCCTCTTTTCACCCGATCATCTTCAGCAGCTTTCAGGAAAAGATACAACTGTTCCAAGTATTCAACGGTAGCACGCTCTATCTGGTACATCCACGTACTACGATCCATCTACATTCAAATGTAATGCCGATTTTAAAAAGATGAATGCATGCATGAAATTATTAAGTATCAATGTGGTTGTTGTTGGTGAACCTAACCCACTTTTTGAATACTTTGTCTCATATGTGAATGCATATTATCATATTGAGTATTATTTAAGAAAAAATCGACAACATTTCCCCTTAACTCCCCAAATATGCGTATATAACACATACTCGTAGGAGTAAAAGGAAATGCTATCGATTTTTTCTTAAATAATACTCAGTATGATAATACACATTCACATCCTAAATGAGACAAAGTATTCAAAAAGCAGTCCCAAATGGAGACAATCCGAAATTAACCTCTATTGGGTTATTTTCGGACGGGTATTAAACTAAGGGCGCATGAGTTGAAACATATTTATACTACATGAATGTTGCAAAAAATAATTGCTTTCGCTATATGTTGAAATAATACCTTAGTTCCGCGAGTAATGAACCTAACAATGCATTTCGGATACCATACTAAAACGATTAACACAATTGTTCCTACACAATTAGAAAAAATATTTATGTTAACTTCTATTAAAACACAATAACTAATTTTTATAGATAAACACACAATTAGTGATTAATACAAGAACAATATTTTTTTTAAATAAATAATCATAAAACTCTTAAGTGAAGTTAATATATGTATAAAAGATGGTTCATACCTTGGATTGTAATTAATGTGGAAGAGTTTGATAATTATTATGATTTGTTGGGTATTTTTTGAGTGTATTAAATGAAAAATCGGATAGTTATTATGGTATAAGATGTGCAAATCTGGTTTTGTAGCCGTTGGCATTGCTTTTTAAAAGTATTTTTTAGACCGGTTCAAATGAAAATCACCGGTCTAAATAACGCTATGATATAGACCGGTTATGTAGGTAACACCGGTCTAAAAGACACTCTTTTGGACCGGTGTTATATAAATCAACCGGTCTAAATGTGGAAATTGTATTTAGACCTGTGTATTTAAAACGAACCGGTCTAAATAATTTCTGGTGGCGGAAACCAGGCTTTGAAACCTATGTTTTTCGTGGAAGGTGTAAATATGGGGGTCTATAAACTCGATTTTTTAGTAGTGCAGGTAACTGGAGTTCAAGGCTTATATTTCTCAGTTTAGACGAGCTTCTTCCTACTGCAACCCAACCTGTATGACCTAACTTTTTTTCTAGCCTGCAGCTGCAAACTTATGACTTGATTGGGTGAATATGTATTAGATATGCTCTTTTGTGGTCACGGTTGCAATTTCTTCACATTAAACATCTCGCAGGGTCAAATAAACGCTTGGTTGGGGAAAATACACCAACTGTTTTAGTATACATGAGTAATAAAATAGTTTCCCGATTTTGTAAAATTATTGTTGCTACTGTTGGGATTTATAAACTAGTTAAACCATTAACTACGAGTACGCAGCGGAATGGATCTAGTATAACAAACATGATTAACACATAATAAAAACAATATTAAAACTAACCTTTTAATTAATTGAATAAATCAATTAATGATCTTGATCTTGAAGCTATAACGGTAAAGTAACCGTCCTCTAACGATTGCTCACACGACACGTCAAACGAACACACCACGATGCTAGTGGTAACTTCACTTTAATAGATCTTGCAACTAAAAACCCTAGATCCAAAACGCTAAGTGGGATTACGTAAGGATCGGTTTTGTAGACGTTACAAGACTCTTGGAAAAATCACCGGAAACCCTAATTAGGGTTATATCTAGTCGAACCACAAGGGAGAACTAAAACCTAGATTTAGAGATCTAGGGTTTAGTTATAAAGCTTAAAACTTTATAAGAAAACTACCAAAAAGGATTGATCTTATAAAGGTTAAACCTTTAATGTGATTTTAGCTTAAAGGAAAAAATCGTTTGGTTTTGGTGTGGGGTGTGGGTCGATCGGACGCGACACGCAAAGAGGGAGAGACAAAAATTTGTGAGGGGTATGGGATTGTATTTATACACATCCTTGCACCTCCTCAAAATCTTTACACTATGTTCTCGAGATTTATTTTGAGGAGAAAGGAAAGGATTTGGAAAGAAATTAGAACTTATTTGTGTTCTCGAGATTTTTTAACAAGAGAAAGGAAAAGAAGAGAAAGGAAGATACAAGCTATTATGTGTATAAAATCTTCTTCCCACTTTTGGGATGATTGTTCTTCTCTACCTTTCTTTTCTCTTCTCTAGTTTTTGCTTCTTTTCTTTTCATTCCACTAATAACTTGAGAACATAGCGTTAAGGCCCAACCCACACTTAAATTAAGTAAGTAAATAACTTAATTAGCAAACCAAAAATCCTTCTAGAAACCCCATAGGGGTATTCGGCCGCCTATGATTATAGGGGTGTTCTAGAAGCGTTTTCCTTCCAAAATTTAATAACGCACTCGCATTAAATTTATTAAATCCCGTTAAGCGTTAATTAAATAAAACATGAAGTTTTTATTAAACGTTTAATTATAAATAATAAAACGTAAATAAATGTGTGTTCTCCGTATTGAGTGTGTGCCCCCGATAGGCTCACGCATTTACCGATGGCTAAACGATCGCATATCTCAATAGCTCCCACTTGTGAGAGTTTAGACATACAACGTCCATAATGAAGCATCTAGCAACACTTCATTAAAACCAGAAAATGTTTAGTTAGATAGTTTCAAGAATAAGATCTTAAAAGCTAGTAATGGTGTATGATTATTTGAGCTTGCTGATGATCATCCCTTCGTTTCAATGAACCGGTTAAACCATGGATATGGATCCTAACTCATTCCATATAGTTTAACTTTAATTCCTCGTTTACAAATTAATTTAGATAGTCCAAATTGTAACAAGCATCATCTTGATTACACTTTGGGTACGACCATAAAATTACCTAATTAATTCTGGAGGGGATCCAGGGTACTTCACTGCACTATATCAGAGTGGAGGAACGAATTCTATATTGACTGCAAGTGTCTGTGGATGCTGCTTCACAACACTTCCAATTAGAGTCGTTATATCTAGATCTGACGAACTAGCGTTGGACATAGAATCAAGAAGCGATATTCACACATGCACAACTTGTTTGCATCTCAAGTCTAAGGATGACCTAATCCTCACCATTTATATATTCGAATTTACTCATGACAACGAATCCAAAAAGTAACTATTCGTAAGTTTGGGGTGTCCAATATTCATATCAATGAATAACATATGAGTTTGGTTGGAACCGTCCACCATATATACCAGTATATTACCAACACTCATGTTTGCCTTAATGTAGACAATATTCCCATATTGTTTAACCGACAATGGACATGTTTAGAATAATTAAATATTCAAAGATTTAAACATACAAATATAGGGCAACAATAATTATATGAAGATAACAAACATCAAATATCTTTATTCATCAAAAAGTAATAATTGTCTTACAATCCCAGATTATCCAAATACTACGATAACACATATTACATGAGACTATTAGTTGGAAGTAAACCAATTCCCTGAGTTAACATGGAATGCCTTTTGAGGTCTAACGCCTTTGTGAAGGGGTCAGCTAAATTGTCGTATGTGTGAACTTTCTCCAGACTAACATCACCCAGTTCAATCACTTCTCTGAGGTAGTGAACTTTAGAACGATAATGTTCCGCACCTTTAGTGATTCCTGGTTCATTAGCTATAGTAATGGCTCCGGTATTATCACAATACATTGTCATAGGTTCATTATTTGTAGGAACAACACCAAGCCCAGAAATAAACTTCCTAATCCAAACTGCCTCTTTAGAAGCCTCCAAAGCGGCTATATACTCAGCCTCTGTAAATGAGTTTGCATGGATGGTCTGCTTTGCGCTTTTCCAGCATACAGCACCTCCATTCAACATGAAAACATATCCCGTCTGAGACTTCGTGTCATCAGCATACATAAGATATCCAGCATCAGTGTAGCAAGCAACCCTGAGCTCTTTTTTCATATATCCTCCATAAATAAGAAACATGTCTTTGGTATGCCTAAGATACATGAGAATGTTCTTAACAGCAGTCCAGTGAGAATCACCAGGATTTTGCTGAAATCGGCTTGTCATGTTATGAGAGAACGCAACATCAGGTCTCGTACATCTAACAACATACATGATTGATCCTATTGCCGAAGCATAAGGATCTCTCTGCATGCGTCTCACCTCATCAGGTGTTGATGCTCCTTGAGTCTTAGAAAATTTCGATTTAGTTTGCATGGGAATAAAGCCGCGTTTGAAATTATCCATGTTATACTTCTTCAAAATTTTATCTATGTAAGCACTTTGACATAAACCAATTAACCGTCTAGGTCTATCACGTATGATCTTGATTCCAAGGATATACGCAGCATCTCCCAAATCCTTCATGGAAAAACACTTTCCAAGGTAAGCTTTTACACTTTGCAATATTGGAATGTCTTTTCTCATCAACAATATGTCATCAACATACAAGACAAGAAACACTACGCTACTCCTACTAGCTTTAATATATACACATGGCTAATCAAGATTTTGATTGAAACCAAATTTCTTGATTTCATCATCAAACCTCTTGTTCCATTGCCTTGATGCTTGCTTAAGTCCATAAATGGATCTTTGAATCTTGCATACACGGTTTGGATACTTTGGATTGACAAAACCTTCAGGTTGCTTCATATAGACCTTTTCGTAAAGCAGTCCATTGAGGAAAGCGGTTTTAACCTCCATTTGCCAAATCTCATAGTCATAGAACGCGGTTATGGCTAAGAGAATCCTTATAGCTTTGATATCCGCAACAGGAGAGAAGGTCTCTTCATAATCAACCCCGAAGGTTTGAGTGAAGCCCCTCACTACATAACAAGCTTTAAAGGTATGTACATTGACATCCATGTCGGTCTTCTTCTTGTACAACCACTTGTCACTAACGGTTCTAGCGTTAGGGGGAAGGTCAACTAAGATCTAGATATCATTGTCTTTCATGGATTGCATCTCCACATTCATAGCATCCAACCATTTTTCAGATTCAGGATCTGCTAATGCAGCCTTGTAGTTAGTGGGTTCATTATGATCCCCTAACTCATGTTCCTTAGTGTCAATGTATAAACACATACGGTCAGGAGCACGCCTAGTCCTTGTAGACTTTCGAATGGGAGCTATATCACTTTGTTGGGAATTATTTGTTAAGTGTCAAGTACCGTCAGTGTAAATTAAGTACTGTTAGTATTATGCAAGTACCGTTAGTGTTAACGCGGTACATAGTAAGTACTGCTACTTATAAAGTAAGTACTGCTATATTGATTAGGAAGAATATATGTTTGTATAAGATATGTCATTGTTATAGTTAGAGTATATCTTATGTGATATACTTAAATAGTTAGAATATTGATAATATATCGTCTATGATATAGTTATCTTTATAGAATATTCTAAGGTTTCTAGGGTTCCTTACTCTATAAAAGGAACATAGGTACAATGTCATTCATGTACCTCATTCAAGTCGATTAATAAGAGAATCGAATAGTTAAAAGTAATTTTGTTCTTCTGTGCTTTATAAGTTAGATTCCGCATAACTTATTTAGTTTGAGTAAGAGTTCTCAAAGTGTTTTAGTTTGATTACAAACTACTATACTAGTTCTTAACAGAATATAGATCCAATCAAAGGGATCAACAAGTGGTATCAGAGCTTGTTGAGAAACTCTGAAAAAGAAGAACACAACCCTAAACACTCCACTCACACCAAAACTCAATGTCTCAACCAGAAGGTGATGATGGTCACTTGGATGATGTTCAAAACCCTGATCCTATACCACAGGGACAACCACAAGTTGTGCATCCTGCATCATCACAAGGTGTTCAAGCCGTGAATGCTGTAGCTACCTCTACAACCACAACACCTTCTCATACTCTTTCTGCTGTTAAACTCCCAGTACTCAAAGGTGACAATTATGAGACATGGGCTATGCAGATGGAAAATTACTTGAATCACACAGATCACACTGTGTGACAAGTTATCAAGAATGGGAATACACCTAAGAAGCTACACTGGTTGCCATATGGTACATGCTATGCTCTACCTGTTGTGACTGCTGAGGAGGTACAAGCATAGATCAGAGAGAGAAAAGCCAGAACTGTTTTGGCTATGGCTCTTTCAAAAGACATCTTACCAAGATTTCATCATTATAAGGATGCTAAAGCTATGTGGGATGCCATAAAACTTCGATTTGGAGGTAATGACAAATCTAAGAAGATAAAGAAGATTGTTCTTAAGCAAGAATTTGATAACTTCTCAATTTCCAGTATAGAGGGAATACATGGTGGCTATGGAAGGTTCAGTAAGCTGCTTATTCAATTGGCAGTTTATGGACAAGTAATTCCTAATGAAGAAGCTAATCTAAAATTCTTAAGAAGTGTTCCACCAGAGTGGAAAGCAATGGCTATGCACTTCATCACAAGAGATGATACGGAAACAATTCCTTTTGATCATCTCTACAACAATCGTAGAGCATACGAGATGGATGTGAAAGGCATTGAAGTGACTAAGGCATCGACTACTACAAAGTCTAACTTGGCTTTTGTGTCAGATGGAAACTGTGGTAATTATTTTCATAATACCGCTAGTGGATCAAGCAGCGGTACATACTTCACAAATACCGCTGGAGGACTTACAAGCGGTACTTACCTACAAAGTACTGAAGGTAGCCCCATAGTCTCTCAAAATCCACATGGAAGGTCTTCACCATTGTTTATTGACAATGATGCCTTCTCATTCTTTGTTGGACAAGAAAACAGACCAAGATTAACACTCAATGACTTGTTACAAATGGATGATGTTGATGTTGAAGAGATGGATCTTAAATGGCAAGTTGCTATGGTGTCAGTAAGATCTAACAGGTTCTCCAAGAAGACTGGAAGAAAGATGACTGTTGATCCTAATGAGCCATTAGGATATGACAAGTCCAAAGTTGAATGCTATAACTGTGGAAGGAATGGACACTTTGCAAGAGAATGCACTAGAGACAAAGATGAGAGTAGCACTCAGAAGTCCAAGCACAGCTATAGAAACAGTCTAAGAATAACTGAAAGCTTTCCTAAAGGAAACAGTAGGAGTCCTAAAGGAACCAAAGCATTAGTAACTGTAGATGGAGTGATGAAATGGGCTGAAGATGAAGAAGAAGAAGAGCTTGGTCTAATGGCTCTCTCACATGAAGATACTGAGGGGCATCTAATTGATGAATTGAAAGACAAAGGTATAGTAGATAGTGGATGCTCAAGACACATGACAGGAAACAAAGATTTTCTTGCTGAATTTGAAGAATTTAGAGGAGGACCAATAGCCTTTGGAGGTAGCATAGGTAGAATCACTAGCAAAGGGAAAATGAACACAAGGAAGTTAGAATTTGAAGATGTGTTCTTTGTAAAAGAATTAAATGAGTTCAATCTCTTTTCTGTATCACAAATGTGTGATAAGAAGAACAAGGTGCTGTTCACAGACAAAGACTGCTTGGTACTGTCTAAAGACTTTGAGATGCCTAAGGAATCTCAAGTACTGCTAAAAGTACCCAGGCAAGAAAATATGTACACCTTTAATCTTCATAATATTACTCCAACAGGTGGTATTACATGTTTGCTAGCCTAGGCTACTTTTGATGAGTGTAATTTATGGCATAGAAGGTTAGGTCATGTGAATTTCAAGAATCTTAACAGATTAGTGAATAGGAATTTGGTTAGAGGGTTACCTAACAATTCTTTTCAAAATGATTTCATATGTGTTGCTTGTCAAAAAGGTAAACAACATAGAGCCTCTTGTAAGACCAAGATTGTCAACACTGTGACAAAACCTTTGCAACTCTTGCATTTGGATTTGTTTGGTCTAGTTTCTGTAAGAAGCATTAGTCATAAGACGTTTTGTCTAGTCATAACTGATGATTATAGTAGATTCAGTTGGGTTTTCTTTTTAGCTCTTAAAAGTGAAACCAATGAATTACTTAAGGATTTTATCACTTTAGTTGAAAAGCAGTTCACTTAACAGGTTTTAATCATTAGGACTGATAATGGGACAGAATTCAAGAATGCTGAATTTGATGTTTATGTTTTAGCAAGTAAACATAACCATAACGACTAAAGTCGTCAGTGAAAGTTACGAAGTAACTTGCACCTTGTCTTAACACGGTTCTAAATAGACCACATACATTGGTGTGGATTAGTCCAAGTAGATCTTTAGCCCTCTCCACTTGATGTGAATAAGGTGTACGTGCCATCTTACCAGATAAACATGAAACACACTTGTCAAAGGAATCATCATCGTTTGACTTAAGTAATCCATCAGTTTGTAATTGCTTAATGCGCTTTTTGCTTATGTGGCCAAGGCGACAATGCCATAGCAATGTAGAGTCCAAATTAGATTTGGCCCTTTTGTTGCTTACAGCATACATAGAACTATTGTTTGCATTAGAATCACACATATCAATTTCATAAATACCATTACTAGGGAATAGCACTAAAATAAAACCTATTATTTTTAGAAACCGAAATACTTGCATTATTCTCAAAACGATTAACAAAACCATCGTCATACAAACATGAAACTGAAACAATCCCTCTAGAAATAGAAGGTGTGTAATGACAATTATTCAACATCATAACTAGTCCACTAGGGAGAAATAATTGAAAAACACCATGGCTTCAACAGTTGCACGATGACCATTGCCCACGTATATATCCAAAGCTCCTGCCTTAAGCTTCTTACTTATCCTTAGACCATGAGTAGTATTACAGATGTGAGTACTACAACTAGTGTCATAAACCCAAGATTTATTAGGAAAAGTAAAGAGTTCTATCGTGAAGATACCTAAAGTGATAGCTCCTAGAGAGGACTTATTTTTCTTCCACAACTCAGCGAGATACTCTGGACAGTTTCTCTTCCAATGACCAATGTCACCGCATTGGTGACAAATGGCATCCTTAGCAGGATTCTCTCTTCTTGGTGGAGGGGGAATCTTGGTTCGGGGAGTAAAGTTTGCTACTTTCTTCCCTTTACCACGATTCTTACCCTTCGTAGCATTAGAGGGTTTAGCCTTATTAGGATTTTGGATCCTTCATGTCCTAATAGCATTAACAGTATTAGCAGTAGCAGGTGCAACCTTCTTTGGCAACATTTTCTCATGTAGCTTTAGCATGGCATGCAATTCTGGTATTGTCTTCCCCAGGCCATGCATATTGTAATCTTGCACGAACCTATCATAGTCCTTATTCAGTGAGGCTAAAATTAGGCTAACCGCAAGTTTCAATGACACGGGGTGACCCAAACGTTCCAAATTCTCTATGTAGCCCTTCATCTTTAAGACATAGGAGCTCATAGATTGTACATCCTCATGTTTACACACGTGAAAGGCACGTGCAGCATCAAGGAGTTCTTGATCAACTTGTTTAGTGAACATAGTTTTCAATTCTTCCATCATTGACCATGCACCATGACCCTCCAAAAGTTTCTAGAGTTTAGGGGACATAGTCATTAGCATAAGGCCAGCAATTTCTCTAGACCTTTTGACCCAAGTTGGATGTAAATCCGGGTCATGCTCTGGTCCTTCATAACCATGAGACAGAATTTCTGGTTGATCAAGAATTGGTTGCTCAAGGTATTTAACCAAGTCATCGGTTTCGAGCGTTATCCTAAGAGCACGATACCAATCAACGAAGTTATTTTCAGTCAACTTCATCTTTTCAAGGAATGACTTAACAACCGTGTTGTTTAAGCAAGAGTTTTGGTTATTATTCATCTACAAAATAAAAGTTCAACGATTAGTATTTTCGATAATTACATTCTCAAAGAATTAACTACCCAATTAATCATTATGATACTAAGATCCTTGCTTGCACTCCTACTTAATATTAGAGGTCCGACCGTCTAGTATCAAGTAGGGCAAGAGGTAAGCGACGAGCGTTAATTGCATTACAAGCGCAACTCTTAGATTTATGAGACGATTCATGAAGTTTATTTGTTTATATAGTGTTTGGATGGGACGTTCTCTCATCTCTTTCGAGTACCATTGAACATCTCAAACAAACTTGTTCTACACGTAATAAAGTCATGAGTATGTTTCATCTCATCTTATGCCTCGGGTTCCGAATCTGACCGGGAACTCGACTTTAAGTCGTACCAATTTGAAGCTGCAATTATTGGCAAGGGACTGACCAATGACAAAGATCGCCTCGGGTATGTAATTCGCCCTAGGTCTGACCCGATGACGAAAAACAACTACAAGTGCTTCTAAATTGGATGGCATAGACATAAAAATTCAAATAGGTATCACATGAGTTTAGAAAAACAAATGTCAAAGTATGTAAAAGAATGCATGCAATTCAATCTTTTAGCACAAGTTAAGAAACCAATTTATTAACTTTTGGTTTAGGCGTGTTTTACCGCGGGAGAAAATTAATGAAAGATCAAACCCTATATCCTACTCTTCATGCACCCGAAGGTGCAACTGCTTGGGATAATAATCCCATAAGTTCCAAAATACCTATGGAACACAGGAGAAGATTAAAGATCCCTCAAACCCTAGATAGCTCGACTAGAGCACGAAGTGCAATAGCAAGTCCATCATTAGTAAAAACACAAAACGGTGTTGTAATTTTAAGTATTGTAAACCAATTAATTTTGCAAATCACGTCGTTGAGAAGATAGTTTATAAGCCATCATTACGGTATGTAAGCCCGACTCGAGTGACAATATGATTTCGTAAAACAATTTGGAAACAATAAAACCAAGTTTCATAGATCTTATGTCAATATTAAGATTTGTTCAAAAAATCAAGATTTTAACAAATAACACGTAGCCGATTCGCGAGGAAAATATGGTGTATTAATATGACATAATTTTAAAGCTAGTTTCGATATAAGTAGAATCCGTTTTTATGATTCCTAAAATCTTGAATTATTACGTTTTGCAATTCATAATGGAAAACAAATAAGCACATAAAAACATACTAGAAGGGGGTAGAAGCAGAAGACATACTCTATATGAAAGCGATAAATCATATAAGATCCATGTCTCGAATGTGTCTTCCCCAAATTGAGGACCAAAGACCCTCATCAAGTTTTCGAGCAAGGTACTTGATGACGTGCAAAGTATCACAAAAGTGAGATGCAAAGGTCTTTGACGGATAATAAAAAACAAAAGTAATTATTAACCGGTTCAGTTTTTACCTACCCAATTTTAATAGATCTAGATCAAGATTAAAACTTTATGACAAGTATGCATGTAATTGTCATAAAAACATAAATAAAAAAGATTTTAAAGTGAATCAAGCGTGTTTTATTCTATGTGTAACCCATGAATGCCATACGATTTGACTCGTGATGCCACTGTTGGGATTTATAAACTAGTTAAACCATTAACTACGAGTACGCAGCGGAATGGATCTAGCATAAAAAACATGATTAACACATAATAAAAAAAAATTAAAACCAACCTTTTAATTAATTGAATAAATCAATTAATGATCTTGATCTGTGATGAGACTGCTTTTATACATAGTCTCATCTTCCAAATAGGGCTTAAAATGCATTAAATATCATCAAAATACCCAAATATATGCTTGTGTTTGTTGCTTGTGTATTTTAGGTACGGATATTGAGAAAATGATAAAAGATCACAAGAATCATGCAAAAACGAACACGGGAAACGAAGCCGCACAATGAACCAAGCCCTAGTGAAGACTTTCCCAAGATCAACCCTTGAAGATTTGAAGAATTATGAAGAAGGGTCCTCCAATTATGAAGAATTGACACTTTATACCCTTGTATCCTCATAATTACAAGTTTGGTCCCTAAAGTTTGTCAAAATTACAAAAAGGACCCTTAACTTTGAAGAATTGGTAAGTTTAGCCCCTCAACAAAGCTAAATTGTCAACCAGTATCATCCACAAAGTCAAATACATCATGAAGTCCTTCAAAGTACAAGAAATGACAAGTTTGGTCCTTTGAAAATCTCAAAATTACAAAAAGGACCCTCAACTTTCAACATTTGGCAAAAATGGTCCCTCAGTCATCAAGACTTGGCAATTTCAGTCCTCCAAAATGTCAATTAAACAAGTCTAGACCATTATCATTGAAGAAAATACCAAATCAGTCCTTGAAGAATTCAAAATTGGCAAGAAATACCCCTGAAAATACTTTGGAAAAGTATTTGGGGCAAAAGTATGAAAAAAGAAACTTAAATAACAAAGGGAATCAGATTTGTGGGATTTATTTACAAAGTGAAAGAAGAAAGAGAAGTGAGGGACTTATTCTGGCCAACATCTAAACTTACCTAGACCACTCTTGGGTTGCCACGTGCCCCACTTACTCCCCTCCACCAATGAAACTCCACATTTTGTCCACCTCAGCTATCCACTTAAACCTGTTATAACTAATCTTGGATTAGTTTAATATTTTGGCGCTTAACATCTTTTTAAAACCCAAACCAGATTAAAAAGTGTTACTATTACTCAAGAACACAAATTGGGGATTATTGACTAAGCAATATCACCACAAAACGCCAATTCAAGTCCCATGAAGCCAAGATTTTCAAAAAGCTACAAGGGCATTTTTGGGACTTAAGCATTAGGGTTTACACGTTTCTTAGCATAGTAGAACTTGTAAGGCTCTATATAAAGCCACTTAGGCCTTCACATTTCAGTTTGCTTTTGATTTTTCCTTGGTTCAAGTTTCTGTAAATCCTATTTCTAAGTTAATGAAATTGAGTTTGAAATCTTAAAGAAAAGTCATTGGCCAATCTTATTTACTGCTTTCTATGCTTGTTAGTTCTTGAAGTTCAAAACCTGTTTTCAAAAGAGGAGTGTGCAAAAGTTTGCATATTTCCTCATTTTCTTGATATTTTGCTAAGTCTTGTTCCAATCTTGGAATTCTTGGGCTATAGGGCTGATCATAGCATCCTAACTGAGTTGGTTAAGGTGTGGTGAGGCTTATAACTTGGGGATAATCAAGTGTGGGGTAACAAGTTTGCATTAATCAAGTTTTCCAAAGTTTCTGATTTTTATGATATTGTGCTTAACCCTTGTTCAATCTTAGCAGGCTTATTGTGGAAGCTTGTGCTTGTTCTTGCTAGCACATAAGCTCAAAATTCGTGGGTGTGGATGTATATCCATGAGGTTTGCATACTTAATCTCAAAATCTGCTTAAATTGTGATTTTTTGTGATATTTGTATGAAACTTGTGTTCTTGTGAATTTTGTGGCTTGTTCTTGCTTGAATCTGTTTATTATACTTGTTTTAGTGTTAATTGATGCTTGGTTGGCCTGAAATCTCATTGTGCTTTTGAAAATTTTGATTTGAAAAAGTTAAAGGGGTGTTTGGGTCTACTGGTTTATGGTTGTAACTTGTTATTGTGTTAAGGGAAGTTGTTGTTTATGCTTTGTATCTGATAAATACCTTGTTGAGAGTGTTTTGCTGCAAGTTTTTGGGTTTGAACACTTGAATTAAACAATCTGCTATATAGACCTTGTTTCTGCTTGTTTTGACCTAGGATTTTGGGAACACTTAGTGTGTATGCATGCTTAGGGATAAAAGTGGTTTAAACAAAGTTAATATAACCTGTTTGAAAGATTTGAGGTGTTGAAATTGGCTTGTGTGTCAAATACATCAGCAAAGTGGAAAAACTGCATGTGTTAGTGTTCATCAGTAACTTTCATTGCTTGAATCTTGCTTAATTCTTTGAACCAGTGCATGAAACCTGTTTAGACTTGCTTATTGGAGTTTATTATAGCTTGTGTGTGCATTTGGTTGAATTTGGCTGGCTGATTTATGCTAAAACTGCTCATAAGTGCTTATCTGCTTATTGTTCATGTCTGTATCATGTCTGATGATTGATTGATTAAACTGTATCAATTGGGTGTTAGTGATTGTGTTATTTTGATTGTGATTGACTCCTTTTGATCCAAAGATCATTTGGGTGCCTTTGTGAAATCTGAATCTCCAAAAAAGTCACTAAAGACAAAAAGTCAAAATAGTCAAGCAGTGGAAAAAGTTTCCACTGCTCAACATCCAAAACTAGCCCCTGCTAGTGCAATTTTGTCATCAGCTTATCAATAAGCTATTCTAGCTTATTCTGACTTGCAACAACTTATTTTTTGTGATAGATCTTCATTATTTGACCCATTTTAGTAAACTGGAGCTTATTGGACTTTGACATTGACTTTTTACTAGAAAACCAACTTGTTTGACTTTTAACATAAGTGCTTAATTGACTTTCCAGCTTATTGAGTGTGCTTATTGAGTAGGTTTTTGATTATTAAGCTTAGTTTTGTCATAAGAAACATTTTGCAACTTGAATCAGCTTCTGAGGTGGTCTAGATCATTAAAACGACTATTTTGTCGTTTTGTGAATAAGTTTGTGAACTGTTTCTGGCTTATTAAGTGGGCTTATTTGAAAATTCTTTTTGCAAAAGTCTTTGTTAGGTCAAAAGAAGCTTGTGTGTAAAATTTTAGCTTATGGCAACAGCTTATGGCTTAATGGGCTCAAAAGCCCATTAAGAATAAGCTGCTTATTATAAGTTGGCTTATTTCACATTTTCAGCTTTTGGGCCTTTGGAAAAAGTTGTTTAAAATCAAATTTTGAGTCAACCTGTGCTTTTTGGGCTTATTTTGAACACTTTTTCTTATTGGGCCTTACTTAAGCCCAATAAAGGACTGTTTTGGGTTTGGCCCATTTTCTAGGCCCAATAGGGGTATTTAGGTAATTTCACTTTCATTTCTGAGTTATTTAGGTTAAATTAAGCTAGTTTGCAAGTTTTTAGAATTTTTTATAATTTTTGGATTTTTAATATTATTTTAATATTATTTTATTATTAAAAATTAAAAGTCTGATTTTCTAGGTTTTTATATTTTTCCTAGGTTCTAAACACTTAATTAGGATTTTTGCAACTTTCCAAATATTTTTAGAGTGTTTCTATTATTTTCTAGAATTAATTTAAGTTTTAATTGATTTTAGGAGTTTTTAATTGTTTAAAAATAGTTTTAATAGGTTTTAAAATTTTGAAAAATAGTTTTTGGCTTAATTAGAGTATTTTTGAGGTTTACAAACTTTAAAATCTTGTTTAGGGCTTTTTAATAATTAATTTTGATTTTTAGGGCTTTAATTAGCATTAAAAAGTCATTATCTAATTAATTAAAAGGGATTTGCAAGTTTTGATTTTTTGTAAACTCTTTGAATATTATTAGGGATTTTTGGTAATTTTTAGAAATTTTGAGGTTAAAATTTTAATTTTGGTGGTTTTTACGACTTTACGTGTACGCCTTTTTCGACTTAGTTTAATCCGTCTTGATAACCGTCATTCTCTTCTAATCCCTTTTCTATTTTTCTTTCTCAAATATAATCACAAATTAATCCATATCATTACACACATAACACACTAGCCTCCTTGAGAACAAACTTACTTAGGGTCATTCACACACGGTTTTCCTAAATCGTCGTGCTCACTTGCCCTATTTATTGCTCTTTTCCTAAAGGGTGGTAAAAACTCAACAACATTTTGGCGCCGCTGCCGGGGAGGCGTGTTGTGTTTTGATTTGGCATTGTTGTTTTTATACTAACCATAATTAGTATTTGTATTAGTAGCACTCTACTAATACGTATTATCGTTTTTCGGTTTTTGTGTGAATATTATTAATATATTGTATACGTAGAACAATAAATTCACAAGTACTCCAAATACGTGAGAAATTACAACCTTGACTTGGGAGGTCATTACCCAATCATTGTATTCGAATCTCAAACCAAAGAAAAAGGCAAAAATAGATAAATACTTTCGTGAAGCTTAATCTTGATAATACAAACTATAAGGTGGGTATAAGGCGGATATTATAAAATATATCCTAAGGAAAAAGGCTCTTAAGTGCTTCGCGCCGCCTCGTTTCCCCGCTTGCTTGTGAGTATTTTATTGTGAGAGCTAATCGAGGGTTTTGCCGCCCAAAGTATTACTAAGTATCATATATATTTTCTTGGTTTCTATTGATTAAACCCTCTTGAACGATTTGGTGTTCCACCATCGTTCTAAAGTCATCGAAGGCGTTCACTTCACGTGATCGTTTTCATTCCTTGAGGCTTCTTTAATCGAGAGATTTGATTAAAGAGGAGATTTGTAGATTTTTGTCTACTTAATACATTTCACCAAACTCCAAAAAGGTTAATACAATCAAAAACCACAAAAAAAATTGAAAAATACAAAACACCAAAAAGAATCTTCTTTGCTCGTCCCCTCGTTGTACGTGACGTTTATGCTAACTCGAAATCAAGCAAGACGTGCACGTAAACGAAAGAACAAAACTCCCACTCCCAACAATTCTAGTGAGGAGTCTCCTATTGACGAACCCATTGTAAGAGAAGCACCAACCATGGCAAATCGAACTATGATGGAGTTACTTCAAGCACCCACCGAGGGTTATGGAGAGGCTATTGTGATTCCCGTTATCCTTGCGGAGAATTTTGAGGTGAAAACGGGTTTGTTGTCGATGATCCAAAACAACAAATTCCGTGGTGATGAGAAGGACAATCCACACAACCATATCAGCCAATTTAATCGTCTTACCGCTACTTGCAAGTTTAAGGATGTCTCTAACGACTCGATTAAGATGATGCTTTTTCCGTATTCCTTAGCGGGGCCCGCTAAAATTTGGTTAGAGAAAGAGCCACCCAATTCTATATTGACGTGGAAGGATCTCGTGTCTAAGTTTGTGAACCAATTTTTTCCGCCCTCTAAGACTACGCACTTGAAAAACGAGATTTCAAAGTTTTCACAAGAATTTAATGAAAGTTTTTCTACGGCTTGGAATAGGTTTAAGGAGATGTTACATGAATGTCCTCATCACGGTTTTTCCGATTTGCATCAAATTGACACGTTTTACAATGGACTTAATGATCATGAAAGGGATTATTTGAATGCCACCGCGGGTGGTAATTTTTTGTATAAAACGGTTGAGGAAGCTTTGGTGATAATTGAAAATAGATCTAAGGTGTATAGTCCTCGTAGCACGTCTAGTGTTCGTAAGGCTTCGTCTTCGGCTTCACCTTCTTTGTCTAATACCATCGATGCTTGCCAAATTGAGGCGAATTTGGAAAACAAGATTTTTGATAAGTTGAAGGGACTTTTGATTGAGTTTAAAGTTGGTGAACCAAGTGCTCCCGCTACGGCTAAAGCGGTTGAGGTTTCTTGCATGTATTGCGGTGGAGGTCATGATTTCTCCGAGTGCATTACCAACGGTGGTAACACTTCGAGTGCCTTCGCGGCCACGGGAAATTACAACCAAAACGGTCAAGTTTCCCGCTCTAATCAAATGACTCCACCGGGTTTTGGTTCAAATCAAAATGCTAACAACTATCGCAACAATCAAGTTGGTTTTAAGAACAATTACAACAAGGGAAACTATGGGAATCAAGTTTCAAACAAAAATGATTTTCAAAATAACAACAAAAGTTTGCAAACATTGAAAGATCTTCCAAGTGAGTTTGTTGAATATGCTAGTGGGAATGATGCTAGGTTTGACAACATTCAAAGAGAAATCATTAGCCTAAGATCCGAGTTTAAAAACGACTTGAAGAAAGAGTTGAAAAATGAGTTAGCTAATGAACTTCAAATCCACACCAACAAGATGGAAGGAAATGTCACTAGGTTGCAACAAAACCAACAAAAGATGGAACAAAGGCAACATGAGATTAAACAAGAGATGATTAAGGCCGAGAAAAGGCAAACCGAAGCCGTATTGAGGCAATCTAATTTTGAAGATAAAATCTCGTCTATGTTTGAGGCAATAATGTGCAAACCGTCGTCAAGTGGTCTTCCTAGCAACACCATATCTAACCCTAAGGGTGAGATGAAAGTAATTACCACACGTAGTGGTAAGACACTTAAGGAGCCGATTCCTCAACCAATTGGCCCTACGGAGGAAGCAATTGAGGAAGAACCCGAGGTGGTGGTCCAAAAGGAGCATGTCCCAATCCCACGAAGTACCGCTCATGCCACACCTACGGTTGACCCATTACCATCATTGGAACCCGAGATTCCAAAGGCCATGCCTACTATGCCTCAACCCACACCACCTTTGCCCTATCCATCAAGACTTAGGAAGGAGAAACGTCAAGAGCGCGACAACTACCAATTTGAGCTTTTTATGAAAATGTTTCGTGAGTTGCACCTTAATGTGAGTTTCGCCGATGCTTTGGTCATGATGCCTCGATTTGCCGCTAACTTTAAGAGTATGTTGAACAACAAGGAGAAATTACACCAAATGTCTAGTTGTTCGTCGGTTTATCTTAATCGCATACCTCAAAAAGTCGGTGATCCCGGTAAATTTTTGATCCCTTGTGCAATTCAAGATATGGAAGAATGCTATGCCTTGGCCGATCTTGGTGCTAGCATTAACTTGATGCCACTTGCAATCTTCAAGTTGCTCAATCTTCCTAATCTTACTCCTTCACGAATGTCTATTGAGTTGGCCGACCATTCCATGATTCTTGCATGTGGTTTGGCGGAAGACGTTTTTGTGAAAGTGGGGAAGTTCTACTATCCCGTAGACTTTATCGTTGTCGATATCCCCACGGATCCTCAAGTTCCTCTTATTTTAGGTCGTTCATTTTTAGATACGTCTATGGCTTTAATTGATGTGCATGCTAGAAAGATCACCTTACGTTTCAACGACGAGGAACTTGTTATAAACGCAACTCAAAATTCTCAACTTTCTCATGTTTATTCCGTTGCTACCATAAACCTCGTTGATATGATCGACGTGGTTTGCGAGGAATTTTCACAAGAAGTTTTAGGGTTTGGTGATGAAGAAACTAGTGGCAATCCCACTATGTTAGATCCAATTCTTGATAATTCGACACCAACCTTCACTCCTTTCGAAGGTGGTGGTTTTACGTTGGAAGAATGTAATGTTCCACGTACTTGTGACGAAGACCTCGACAACGATGAGGACTTCTCGATTATCAAGGATTTTCTCAACGATTTCCCATTTCCTCCACCCGAGGAGGTTATGAGTATCGAGCCCAAATCTTCACTTGAGGAACCACCTATTCTCGAGTTGAAAGATTTACCTCCTCACCTCGAATATGTCTATTTGGAGGAGGACGACAAGTTTCCGGTTATTATTGCGAAGGATCTTTCGAATGATGAAAAAACCACACTTGTCGATGTTCTAAAGGACCACAAAGGGGCGATTGCGTGGAAGTTATCCGACATTAAGGGAATCGATCCCAAGTTTTGTACCCACAAAATCTTAATGGAGGAGGATTTCAAGCCCACAATCCAAAGTCAAAGGAGGGTGAACCCCAAAATTCACGACGTCATCAAAAAGGAGGTCCTTAAACTCCTTGACGCGGGAATGATTTACCCTATTTCTGATAGCCCTTGGGTGAGTCCTATTCATTGTGTCCCTAAAAAGGGAGGGATGACCGTTGTGCCAAACGATGCCAACGAGTTGATTCCCACTAGACTCGTAACCAGATGGAGAGTGTGCATTGACTATCGAAAGTTGAATGAAGCCACTCGAAAAGACCATTTTCCCTTGCCCTTCATGGACCAAATGTTGGAGCGTCTTGCGGGAAACGATTTCTATTGCTTTTTAGATGGTTTTTCCGGTTACTTCCAAATTCCCATCGATCCTCGTGATCAAGAAAAAACTACGTTTACGTGTCCATATGGAACGTTTGCCTATCGTAGAATGCCATTCGGACTTTGCAATGCACCGGGAACTTTTCAACGATGCATGATGGCTATTTTTCATGATATGATCGAGAAGACGATGGAAGTCTTCATGGATGACTTTTCCGTGTTTGGTGATTCTTTCACTTCGTGTTTGTCGAATCTAGAGAGAATGTTGAAACGTTGTGAGGAAACCAACCTTGTGCTCAATTGGGAAAAGTGTCATTTTATGGTTAAGAGTGGAATCGTCTTAGGGCACAAGGTCTCGAAAGAGGGGATTGAGATAGATCAAGCTAAGGTAGGCGTCATCGCCAAATTACCTCATCCCAAAACCGTTAAGGGAGTTAGGAGTTTCCTAGGCCACGCGGGCTTTTATCGTCGATTCATCAAGGATTTTTCAAAGATTTCTCGACCCATTACACATCTTCTTGAAAAAGAGGCACGTTTTGTCTTTGACGAAGATTGTGTACGAGCCTTTGAGATCCTTAAGAGGAAACTTACCGAAGCTCCCATTCTTGTTGCTCCCAATTGGAACCTTCCCTTCGAACTAATGTGTGATTCTAGTGATTACGCTATAGGGGCCGTTTTGGGGCAACGTCACGATAAGCACTTCTTGCCTATTCACTATGCTAGCAAGACGATGACCGAGGCTCAACTAAAATACACTACAACGGAAAAGGAGTTCCTTGTCGTGGTGTATGCATTTGAGAAATTCTAACCTTATCTCGTCTTGACGAAATGCATAGTGTATACGGACCATTCGGCTATCAAGTATCTCATGGCAAAGCAAGATGATAAGCCTAGATTACTTCGTTGGATTCTCCTCCTTCAAGAATTTGATCACAAAATCGTTGACAAAAAAGGAGCCGAGAATCTAGCGGCCGATCATCTCTCTCGTTTGGAAGATCCTCACCAAAGTGTTTACGAGCCCAAGGAAATCACCGAAACATTTCCGCTCGACACACTTGGTGTAGTGAATTCTAAGCTTGATTCTTCTACCCCATGGTTTGCGGATTTTGCAAATTACCATGCGGGTAACTTCATCATTAAGGGTATGACGACTCAAGAAAAACGAAAATTCTTTCGTGACGTCAAGTTCTACTTTTGGAACGACCCTTACTTGTTTCAAACTTGTGCGGATCAAATCATACGACGTTGTGTATTTGGCACCGAAGCTTCTAACATCCTTAGAGCTTGCCATGAGGGACCCACGGGTGGTCACCACGGTGCTAATCTCACGGCTAAAAAGGTGTTTGATGCTGGCTTCTTTTGGCCTACTATTTACCGAGATGCACAAGATCTTGTGAAGTCGTGTGATGCATGCCAACGACAAGGAAAAGCCTCACAAAAAGATGAAATGCCACAAAACATCATCCAAGTGTGTGAGATCTTTGACGTTTGGGGTATAGACTTTATGGGGCCATTCCCATCATCTCGTGGTAATAAGTACATTCTCGTTGCGGTTGACTACCTTTCTAAGTGGGTGGAGGCAAAGGCCTTGCCCACCAATGATGCTCGTGTGGTAGTCAAGTTTTTAAAGCAATTGTTCTCTCGGTTTGGAACCCCTCGTGCTATTATAAGCGATCGTGGAACCCATTTTTGTAATGACCAATTTGAAAGGGTTCTAAGGAAATATGGGGTTACACATCGACTTTCTACGGCTTATCACCCACAAACGAGTGGGCAAGTCGAGGTTTCAAACCGAGCTTTGAAGAGGATCTTGGAGAGATCCGTTGGGGAAAACCGACAAACTTGGTCGGATAAGTTGGACGATGCTTTATGGGCCTTTAGGACCGCTCATAAGACACCCATTGGGTGCACTCCCTATAAGCTTGTGTATGGAAAGAATTGTCATTTGCCTATCGAGTTAGAACACAAGGCTTATTGGGCCCTAAAGCATTGTAATGATGATATGGAGACCGCGGTAAAAAACACCGGAAAATGCAATTGAATGAATTAGATGAATTGAGAGATATTGCTTATGAAAATTCATTGATTTATAAAGAGAAAACTAAAAAGTTGCATGATTCTAAAATTAAAAACCGGGTTTTTAACATTGGGGATCAAGTTTTGCTTTTTAATTCAAGATTGAAAATCTTTTCCGGTAAGTTGAAATCCCGTTGGTCCGGTCCATTCACCGTGACTCAAGTGTTTCCGTATGGGACCATCGAGCTAGCTCAAGATGATGGTCCTAACTTCAAGGTGAATGGACATAGGTTGAAGCACTACTTTGGCGGGGAAGTTCCATCCTTGAACTACCTCGACCAAGTCACCTTCCCCAATGATAATTAGTATTGAGGGGATCGAGTCGATCTCATGACTCGGTAATCAAAAACGAGGTGCCTCGTGGGGGAGTCCCATGCTTATCCTATGTACATATTATCGCTTTCTAATGTAGCTTACGTGTGGGGATTTGTGCCCTTCCAACCTTTGTTCCGTGGTTGTTTGTGAATTGTGGTTCTTAGATCATGATCTTCACGATTGGAGCCTCTCGTGTTCGTTTATGGGAGCACTCGATCGTTTGCTTTGGAGACATTTCTCAATATCCATGATATATCCTTGATTGTTCTAACCTTAGGTTTTTAGCACACTTCATAAACGGCTATTAATTTTTTGGTTACACCATTTCCATGCTAGATTAGGCATTCGACTACGTCTCTAGTATGGGGGTGTTTGCACCCCTAGACTCGAAACATTGAGGACAATGTTTAACTTTAGTATGGGGGGGGGTGAATAGATACTTGCCTTGCCAAACCTTCACGCTTTCCAAAGTTTGTCTTTTTGTTTATCGTTTTTGTTGCAAAATAAGGCTAAAAATGGCCAAATTTTAAAAATTTTCTCATGTTTTATAAGTGTTTGAAGACACGAATGTAGGTTTTCCGATGGCGAGAATAAGAGTAATTTTTGACTCGACCGTGCGTGTTGAGCACTTAGCTTTGATTCCTTAACTACACATTAGGCTAAGTCTCTTAAATGAGGACGAGAAATGATAGAGTTAATTATAAGTTACTATGCTAAACGTAGAGTACTCGTATTCTTTCAAAAACTCATGTGTTCTCGTTGTTTGCTTATTCTCCCTTCGCATGTAAATATTTTTTTTGCTTAATAAATATTGACTTAGCGGTTTAGTTAGGATTGTTGGGTTTCTAGTCTTTTCTAGTAGCTTCCGTGTAATTAAATTGGGAAGACATTAAGGTATCGCCAGCGTCACGGTTTTGAAGTATTGGCACCCCAATAATCGAAAGCTTCACCCAATAATAAGATTTCAAGTGCTCACCTAAATCTAGCAAACAATTTGAAGCCCCACAAGGCTGAAAAATCTATGCAAAGTTGAAAGTGAATCAAGCCTTAATCTTCGAAGCTTTAAAGATCCAAAATTCGCCTTAGCGTGAGGATATACGTCTTTGGCTAATAAAACCACCGATGAGGCGGATAATAAAAGGCAAGGCAAGACCGAAGTCATAATAAAAGCTTCATGGCGAAGTTGAATAAAAGATGGAGGTAAACCAAAGATAATAAGGCCCTTCCGTTAGGGGGCGTATAAAAGTCTTGGTAATAAGTCTCATGTTCAAAACCGTTATAAAACCGTGTTTATCGATCCTTCTTGTTGACTTAATTTTTTAACATCGTTGTCTATTAGGAGGGGGTATTGATTTGATGGTCTTAGTTACACCGTTAGGACTCTATTTTTAGACCTAAATCTCTATTATCGCATAAGTCAAAAAGTATCCTCGTGAAACATTCAAGACAAAATAAAATATAAGAGATACAACTTAGGAATAATGGGAGGATAAGTACGTGATTAGGGCATATGAGTAGTGTTAGCATTACTAACTTATAATGAAAATGATCTCGTTGCACGCTTAGCATGGAATTGGGGTGAAAATCGAGGACGATGAAATTATTTCTAACGAAGCATTCACGTGTTCTTATTCTATGAACCTAAACGTCCCATTTTGCGATGAAAATCATACATTATGTCTATAACATAAGTAGTAGTAATAGTAGTAGTATAGCTAGTTTATCATTTCAATAAAGTGAATAAAATGAATTTTGGAGATGCTACGATACTTTATTCTAGCATTGCGTGAGGGCACGGCAATGGTTTAGTATGGGGGGGTGATGAGACTGCTTTTATACATAGTCTCATCTTCCAAATAGGGCTTAAAATGCATTAAATATCATCAAAATACCCAAATATATGCTTGTTTTTGTTGCTTGTGTATTTTAGGTACGGATATTGAGAAAATGATAAAAGATCACAAGAATCATGCAAAAACGAACAAGGGAAACGAAGCCTCACAATGAACCAAGCCCTAGTGAAGACTTTCCCAAGATCAACCCTTGAAGATTTGAAGAATTATGAAGAAGGGTCCTCCAATTATGAAGAATTGACACTTTATACCCTTGTATCCTCATAATTACAAGTTTGGTCCCTAAAGTTTGTCAAAATTACAAAAAGGACCCTTAACTTTGAAGAATTGGCAAGTTTAGCCCCTCAACAAAGCTAAATTGTCAACCAATATCATCCACAAAGTCAAATACATCATGAAGTCCTTCAAAGTACAAGAAATGACAAGTTTGGTCCTTTGAAAATCTCAAAATTACAAAAAGGACCCTCAACTTTCAACATTTGGCAAAAATGGTCCCTCAATCATCAAGACTTGGCAATTTCAGTCCTCCAAAATGTCAATTAAACAAGTCTAGACCATTATCATTGAAGAAAATACCAAATCAGTCCTTGAAGAATTCAAAAATGGCAAGAAATACCCCTGAAAATACTTTGGAAAAGTATTTGGGGCAAAAGTGTGAAAAAAGAAACTTAAATAACAAAGGGAATCAGATTTGTGGGATTTATTTACAAAGTGAAAGAAGAAAGAGAAGTGAGGGACTTATTCTGGCCAACATCTAAACTTACCTAGACCACTCCTGGGTTGCCACGTGCCCCACTTACTCCCCTCCACCAATGAAACTCCACCTTTTGTCCACCTCAGCTATCCACTTAAACCTGTTATAACTAATCTTGGATTAGTTTAATATTTTGGCGCTTAACATCTTTTTAAAACCCAAACCAGATTAAAACGTGTTACTATTACTCAAGAACACAAATTGGGGATTATTGACTAAGCAAGAATTAAGCAGCCATCACCTCCAGATTTAAGATTAAGTGGATACTTAACACAACCCAACCTTAAAAATGGACACCTCATCTACCCATTTGTCTCCTTGTGTCTCCCCTACTCCACACCCATGCATACTGCCAAAAAGATAAACACAATCCAACGTCCCACATTCAAGCTTACATTTTAAGCTTTGTTTGAGCCCTTTGATCACATTCTCATGACAGCTATCACCACAAAACGCCAATTCAAGTCACATGAAGCCAAGATTTTCAAAAAGCTACAAGGGCATTTTTGGGACTTAAGCATTAGGGTTTACACGTTTCTTAGCATAGTAGAACTTGTAAGGCTCTATATAAAGCCACTTAGGCCTTCACATTTCAGTTTGCTTTTGATTTTTCCTTGGTTCAAGTTTCTGTAAATCCTATTTCTAAGTTAATGAAATTGAGTTTGAAATCTTGAAGAAAAGTCATTGGCCAATCTTATTTACTGCTTTCATTTGTTATATGCTTGTTAGCTCTTGAAGTTCAAAACCTGTTTTCAAAAGAGGAGTGTGCAAAAGTTTGCATATTTCCTCATTTTCTTGATATTTTGCTAAGTCTTGTTCCAATCTTGGAATTCTTGGGCTATAGGGTTGATCATAGCATCCTAACTGAGTTGGTTAAGGTGTGGTGAGGCTTATAACTTGGGGATAATCAAGTGTGGGGTAACAAGTTTGCATTAATCAAGTTTTCCAAAGTTTCTGATTTTTATGATATTGTGCTTAACCCTTGTTCAATCTTAGCAGGCTTATTGTGGAAGCTTGTGCTTGTTCTTGCTAGCACATAAGCTCAAAATTCGTGGGTGTGGATGTACATCCATGAGGTTTGCATACTTAATCTCAAAATCTGCTTAAATTGTGATTTTTGGTGATATTTGTATGAAACTTGTGTTCTTGTGAATTTTGTGGCTTGTTCTTGCTTGAATCTGTTTATTATACTTGTTTTAGTGTTAATTGATGCTTGGTTGGCCTGAAATCTCATTGTGCTTTTGAAAATTTTGATTTGAAAAAGTTAAAGGGGTGTTTGGGTCTACTGGTTTATGCTTGTAACTTGTTATTGTGTTAAGGGAAGTTGTTGTTTATGCTTTGTATCTGATAAATACCTTGTTGAGAGTGTTTTGCTGCAAGTTTTTGGGTTTGAACACTTGAATTAAACAATCTGCTATATAGACCTTGTTTCTGCTTGTTTTGACCTAGGATTTTGGGAACACTTAGTGTGTATGCATGCTTAGGGATAAAAGTGGTTTAAACAAAGTTAATATAACCTGTTTGAAAGATTTGAGGTGTTGAAATTGGCTTGTGTGTCAAATACATCAGCAAAGTGGAAAAACTGCATGTGTTAGTGTTCATCAGTAACTTTCATTGCTTGAATCTTGCTTAATTCTTTGAACCAGTACATGAAACCTGTTTAGACTTGCTTATTGGAGTTTATTATAGCTTGTGTGTGCATTTGGTTGAATTTGGCTGGCTGATTTGTGCTAAAACTGCTCATAAGTGCTTATCTGCTTATTGTTCATGTATCATGTCTGATGATTGATTGATTAAACTGTATCAATTGGGTGTTAGTGATTGTGTTGTTTTGATTGTGATTGACTCCTTTTGATCCAAAGATCATTTGGGTGCCTTTGTGAAATCTGAATCTCCAAAAAAGTCACTAAAGACAAAAAGTCAAAATAGTCAAGCAGTGGAAAAAGTTTCCACTACTCAACATCCAAAACTAGCCCCTGCTAGTGCAATTTTGTCATCAGCTTATCAATAAGCTATTCTAGCTTATTCTGACTTGCAACAACTTATTTTTGTGATAGATCTTCATTATTTGACCCATTTTAGTAAACTGGAGCTTATTGGACTTTGACTTTGACTTTTTACTAGAAAACCAACTTGTTTGACTTTTAACATAAGTGCTTAATTGACTTTCCAGCTTATTGAGTGTGCTTATTGAGTAGGTTTTTGATTATTAAGCTTAGTTTTGTCATAAGAAACATTTTGCAACTTGAATCAGCTTCTGAGGTGGTCTAGATCATTAAAACGACTATTTTGTCGTTTTGTGAATAAGTTTGTGAACTGTTTATGGCTTATTAAGTGGGCTTATTTGAAAATTCTTTTTGCAGAAGTCTTTGTTAGGTCAAAAGAAGCTTGTGTGTAAAATTTTAGCTTATGGCAACAGCTTATGGCTTAATGGGCTCAAAAGCCCATTAAGAATAAGCTGCTTATTATAAGTTGGCTTATTTCACATTTTCAGCTTTTGGGCCTTTGGAAAAAGTTGTTTAAAATCAAATTTTGATTCAACCTGTGCTTTTTGGGCTTATTTTGAACAATTTTTCTTATTGGGCCTTAATTAAGCCCAATAAGGGACTGTTTTAGGTTTGGCCCATTTTCTAGGCCCAATAGGGGTATTTAGGTAATTTCACTTTCATTTCTGAGTTATTTAGGTTAAATTAAGCTAGTTTGCAAGTTTTTAGAATTTTTTATAATTTTTGGATTTTTAATATTATTTTAATATTATTTTATTATTAAAAAATAAAAGTCTGATTTTCTAGGTTTTTATATTATTCCTAGGTTCTAAACACTTAATTAGGATTTTTGCAACTTTCCAAATATTTTTAGAGTGTTTCTATTATTTTCTAAAATTAATTTAAGTTTTAATTGATTTTAGGAGTTTTTAATTGTTTAAAAATAGTTTTAATAGGTTTTAAAATTTTGAAAAATATTTTTTGGCTTAATTAGAGTATTTTTGAGGTTTACAAACTTTAAAATCTTGTTTAGGGCTTTTTAATAATTAATTTTGATTTTTAGGGCTTTAATTAGCATTAAAAAGTCATTATCTAATTAATTAAAAGGGTTTTGCAAGTTTTGATTTTTTGTAAACTCTTTGAATATTATTAGGGATTTTTGGTAATTTTTAGAAATTTTTAGGTTAAAATTTTAATTTTGGTGGTTTTTACGACTTTACGTGTACGCCTTTTTCGACTTAGTTTAATCCGTCTTGATAACCGTCATTCTCTTCTAATCCCTTTTCTATTTTTCTTTCTCAAATATAATTACAAATTAATCCATATCATTACACACATAACACACTAGCCTCCTTGAGAACGAACTTACTTAGGGTCATTCACACACGGTTTTTCCTAAATCGTCGTGCTCACTTGCCCTATTTATTGCTCTTTTCCTAAAGGGTGGTAAAAACTCAACATCAATCTGAAGCTATAACGGTAAAGTAACCGTCCTCTAACGATTGCTCGCACGACACGTCAAACGAACACACCACGATGCTAGTGGTAACTTCACTTTAATAGATCTTGCAACTAAAAACCCTAGATCCAAAACCCTAAGTGGGATTACGTAAGGATCGGTTTTGTAGACGTTACAAGACTCTTGGAAAAATCACCGTAAACCCTAATTAGGGTTACATCTAGTCGAACCACAATAGAGAACTAAAACCTAGATTTAGAGATCTAGGGTGTAAAACCCGCATGCTTTTACCATGAATAGTACCCTTTAGATCGTACGTACATGATTAGAACTTTCCTTTTAGAGCATGTTTACGTTTCACGAATATTAATTATAAGTATTACGTATGTGTTATAACACGATAAGAATTTAATACGTACTAACACACGATAATTATTCAAATAATAATTATAATCATGAACGTGATTTAATCACGAACTAATATTATTTACGAATATATATTTATTACGAACACGAACAAATAAATTAAATCACGTAAACTACGTAACACGTAAACACGAATATTAGACACGATTATTCTTATTACGTATAATTAAATTAACACGACAAGTACTACGTAAATTAATATTACATATAACACATGAAGTTATTACAAGATATTTCACGACATAAATTATACAAGAAACCGAATACGTATTTAAATTAAACGCGTACGTTTTATTAAAAGAATAATACAAACACATAAGAGTAAGGTTTCGGGTTGTTTTTGACAAAATAAGAAAAAGGTAGGACTTGGGCTCAAGGCCCAAGTGTTTTGGTTGGCCGTGTATACCAAAAAGACGGGGGGGGGGGGGGGGGGGGTAACTTTAATTTAGACAAACACCAAATCAAACACTAAAACCCTAAAATTGAAACAGCCGTATGTTTTTTGCTTGTGCCTCCTTTGCTGCCGCCGGGTATACACCAAGAAACCAAGGGTAAATCGTGTTTTCAGATTCAAGAAATCAAGACGTTTGATTCACGTTTGTCATTCCTAAAAACCCTAAACAAGGTAAACCCTAATCGCGTTTTGCTTTCTTTTCTTTTATTTAATTGGCCAAGATCCGAATCCAATAAGTAAAACATGTTAAAAACACGTTGAGTTAATGTTAGATTAATAGAGGGGTTCGTTTTGGCCACTTTGCACACAAACCGAGACCATCCATGGTCTCGGTGGTAAAATAAAGTCACCAGCCGTAACCCTAATTAGGGTGTTGGCTTGGTTTTATTCTGGCGAGGGTAACACAGGCCAGGCAGGAGAAACCACTGGCTGCGGCCAGTGGTGTTTTTGGTCTAACAGTGGGAACCGAGAGCTTATGCTCTCGGTGGAAACTCATAACTAGCAGGGGAAAACTACCACTGTCGGTGGGAATTTGGCAAGGACAGGGGTGTTTGGCAAACGGTTTTAGAAAAGGGTAAAGGGGTGTTTGGCTGGCAGTTTAATAAACAAGAGTTAAGGGGCTGTTTGGTTCGGCTTAAATGTAAAAACGACACGGGTTTCACGGTTTATCACGGGTTCGGGTTACTACACAGATTAATAAAATAATACATGGGTTTGGATATGATTTTTACAAGTTATTAGCTTTAACATGTATATTAAATTACAAGGTAAATTAAAACTTATAAAACACGACTTATAATTACAAGATTATTTATTTACGAGTTTAATTAAATTAATTGACATGTTACTTAATTAATTTAATTGTGACTTAGGTTATTATTATTAATAATTATACATGGATTGTAACCTAAGTATTTATTATTTATATTAGATTATATAATGAATTAATTATTTAACATGCCTTATAATTAATTAATTTACATGACTTAGGTTATATTAATACTAAACATTAATACACGTTTTAACCTAAGTATTATTATTACCTTTTATTTAATTAAATCATATTATAGTTAATTAAATACTTTAAACTATAGTTTATATAAATTACATGAAATAATTAATAAACTATACTATTTTATTACATGACATAGAATATTAATCAGAAAACACTTAAGCTTATAAAATTAGCTTATTTAAGTCAGCTGATCTATTTATGGAAACTTTCTATTTTTAGAAACTTATCTATTTTAAGTAGTAATTTTATTTTTGGTAACTTTCTATTTTTGGAAACTTTCTATTTTAGGAAACCTGCTATTTTTAGAAAGTTACTTATTGGTTACACCGTAAGTATAATAATACATGAAATACAAGTAATACTTAATCAGAATAGACAGAATATAAGATAAACACAGTTTTAAGCTTAAAATAGTAAAACATGACATGAACGTATAAAATAAGCTAAGACATGACATAAAATCAGTTACGTATTTAGTAATCAGATACTTATACACGTATGTATTTATGTAGCATTAGTGATACCGAAGTAGGACTCTCTTCCGTTTGGCTTCTTTGTTCACTGGACATAAGGTACGGATTCCCGTCCTTTCAGTATGGACATTCTTTCCTTATTAGGATTCCCCGTATGCAGCCAAATGTTTTCCCGTAGTATAAGTTTATATGTTTGACTTGCTTATGTTTAATTTAGAATACCTATAGCCATATACATGCATGACCAGTTTCACCTAGTTATGGAGGAACCATAACCATAACATTAGAGGCACTGATGTTATTACTTCACCACGGCGGAGTGATTGCTCGTGGCGTCCCTTCAGCTTTTGGCCATATTATTATATTTATCATGTAGGGCGTATGGGTGTATCCTAGTTACATGTTTTCAGCAGATTTCTCAATGTGAATGTGGTGTGTGCCTTGCATCCTTCACAAGGAGCTGATCCCTCCTACCCAAAACCAGTATATTAAATTAGAGGCAGCCCCTCTAATTTGCATGATGAGGTCACCCCTTCAAGTATTCATGCACGGTGGATTTTTATGACCTATATTGGCTAATGGTAAAATATGTTAAACAGTTTTCATAAGATAAACATAAGGCTTTTCAAACTATAAAACCAGTTTTATGAACATGTTCCAGGTTTTCCAGGACTTATAAATTTCCGCTGCTTTTAAGTCTTTATTATGTTTTAGTCATTTATACTATGTCTATATCCGTGCACTGAGCATTTTGCTCAGCCGTTACTTTCCTTTCCATGTCCCAAAACGGCAGGTACCCTAGGAAAGACTCGAGCATTTGGAGGACGTGCATAGGATGGAAGCTGCTAGAGACTTCTTTTCCTTTTGCCTTCATATACTTATGCTTGTTTAGTCTTTCATTCATTTCTTTTACTTTATTATGTTTTGGGCTTATGTTTGGGAACCGATGTTTGATTCCGGTTATCCCTATGGTCATGTAATGTTTTAGACATTTATCCTTGTATGCTTTGATGACACGCCATAAATACGCGTGACATTCCATTTATCAAAATGGGGTGTTACAATTATGGTATCAGAGCCAAGGCTTCGACCTGTAGGCTCTAAAAATCGACCTGTGACTAGTGGGTAGTCACCAGGAGCTTCCTAAGCCAACGTTTGTTATTCCACGTATTGATGTTTTTAGTGCATTGTTGTTTTAACCATGATGTTTTCAGTACCTTGAGGTTTAAACCTTGATGTCTTTCATCGATATTGTTTTAACTAATATGGATGGACAACCGTCATTCATATTTAGTTGTGTGTCATTGTTTCATGCATGATGTTCCTCATGAACTGTGACTATGTGGACTGAACCTCAATAGTTCATAATTAGTCACATAAAAAAAAAATTCTGATAAGTTTTGACAAATGAGGTTCATTATTTATGTTTCATGTATCACGGTTGCAGGGATTATGACTAAGTAATGGTTGGTACAGGACTGGCCCTATTTAGTCGCATGTGCTTTTATCGAAACTTTTAACTTTGGGACCGACCCATAGGCGTCCCCTCGCCAGGTATTTTGTTTTGGGACCGACCCATAAGCGTCCCCTCGCACATATAAAGGTTTTTATAAACTACATTATGCATTCATGCACTGTTTTTCATGCATAAAATTTTTCTCATGATTTATTGGCATAAAATTTTTTTCATGTCCCCTCATAAGTTATTATGTTTTTATGTCAAGTATGTTGTCATATTGTCATGGTTAACTTCGGTTTCATGCTGATCATGTTATACACTCATTCACATTGAGCTGTTCCATGTTTCTTCATAATGACTTGGCCTTCACATGATTATGTCTTACGTCTCTTTTGTTGTCTTTGCTTCCATGCAAGACACTGTTGGAATTCATGTAAATTCTGCTTTCATGATTGTCATGATTGGTTTTCATTGATCATGCTTTCAGGCAAATCACCTTGAATTTTGTGTAACCACACTTTAACGTTTCTCTATGCAACCAGAATAAGGTATATATTGGCATTGCCAGGTTATCATGATAGTTTTCCTAACCGCTTAAACGATATACTTTCCTTAAATCGTGACAAATGATCGACCCCATACCGATCATTTCATGTGCATTCCATGTGTACTCCATGTACTGTATTTCATGTGTATTACACGTACCTAAATGCACGTGTATTTCACTTGCAATACTTCACGAGTATTCGCTAGTCGATTCTGAATCATCTCAGGCGTATGTTCACTTGCTGACATTTTTCAAGATTGTTGATGCCGCTCATAGCTTGGAGATGTTACTAGGGTTGATGTTGCTGATGTTTGGAGACGCTACGAGATGCGGATGCTGTTCACAACCTGGAGATCCTACAAGACGAAGAGAGAGGCGTCAGAGCAAAGCAATTGGACGAGAAGATGCTTCACCATCAGACGATTTTCATCAATCATTGTCCCTAATTCTTAGTTACATGTCACACGTCATTCAGCTGTCATTTCAGCCATATGAGTGCAAACCGGTACCAGCCGGCCACTCAGTTGAATAGTTACATGAATCACGGTCATGAGAATGACTGTCATGGAACTGACAGACAGGACGATAGTAACCACTACTATGACAGAGACTATCCTAGAAATCGCAACCGAGGCTCCGGCCGCGGACGTGATTAGACATACAATTGATCAGTAGTCCATTCGATCCACCAATTCTGGCATAATAACCTAATATTGTGGTTCTAGTTATTTCACAGCTCGAGACACATGTCAAGACATCGGTCAAGACACATGTCTCACGTATACTTTCTTCAGACACATGTCAAGACACCCGTCAAGACACATGTCATGCTTATAGTTTCCAAGACACGAGTCAGGACACATGACTCACGTCTAATTCTGGAACATCCCTAAGAATTTCAGGGTACCCTCCAAAGGGTATATCCACTTTGTTGTGCCAGATATTAATCAGGCCACAAGAAATTCAGTACCAGCACCAGCATACCAGTGAGAACTGTCAAGTCGCCGATGACACTTTCATTCTTGCACCATAATCCATATATATTCATTACCATAAAAGACGCCATTCGTATTCCCCATGTATACGAAGGTTTTCTTCAGCCTAATGATAAAATCCCAACTGATAACTCATTTCCTCGAACAGACACGAGATGAATTTTATCCTAATTATGGACTACGAAGAACACACCATGCTACGATTCATAATTATGTACAATAATGTTCAGGTTCCTGAATACATTCAGCTTGATTTTCCATTAGGAAAATCTGTACAAATTATCTATGCTTACAGGCATGTGCGTTGTTAGTCATGGTCGCTAAAATTTTCTAGCTGACAGTTGATTATTCCAAGACCTTCTCATACATTTCAGAAGAACCTACTAGGAGAAGGACGGTACCATGAGATTATGTGTCGACTACCGTCGACTTAAACAAATCACCATTCATGACCGTTATTCTCCTCCACGTATTGACAACATGTGACAATCTAACATTTTCAGGTAGTGAAATATTTTCTCGTATAATATTTTGAAACTTATTTTTTTGTGTTGGTTGACGAACTCACAATTTACGGATTTAAATTTGGGCTTACGTGCATAATTTGGCGTCTTTTACGACTAAACCGGAAACCTTAGGATTACGTATTTACGTTTTTGAACTCCGTTTTTGATGAGAAAATTTTTATTGGATTCGTTTTGTGACGTTGATTCATAATTTATAAAAACGTTTTTCGTAAAACGACCCGAGGGCACACAAATCGAGAAAACTAGAATCGAGAAATATCCGTAAACTAGTGAGATGGGACAAAATACATTGTCCCACCCCACTAGCTAAGCTTGGACGGCACACATGACACCACATCTTAGGATGTGGCATCATTTAGTTAGTTTATTACAAGTGTAAGCCAAGCTTACTCTTTAAGCTATTCTTTCCACTTGTTAAGTCAAAACCACTAGCAACTCTCATTCCACCATTTCCTTACATGCAAACTCTCTCAAATCCTCTCAAAACCACTCACCCTTGCCGTCCACTTTGAAGCAACAAACACCCCTTTTGATCTTTTCTAGCCATGAAATACATGTTTACTAGCTCTATCATGGAGTTATCTTGAAGCCTTGATCACTTGGTGGCCATATTAACAACATTGGAGGTGATTTGCTTGTGTCCTAAGGCTGATTTCCCAACTTATTTTCTTGGTGTTTGATGGTCTTGGAGTTACTTGTGGTATTCATCAAGTTCTTTTCTTCCAAAAACAAGAAATACACTTGGTTGGTAAAGAAGATCATCCTCTCCATTTTTCTCTTGTTATTTTGTAAAGAACAAATGTATTTTCTTTCATTTTGTATATGTATATGATGTATATATGATGATAAAAATGTTGTGTGGGGATCAAGTGTTGATAGATATGCTTAAAAAGGTTAATAACTATAAGAAATGAGGCTAAAATCTTGATTATTTAGTTGGCTGTATAAAAACAGTATATAACTAAAACATGAACTGATAAAATTGCATGGTATGATCCATTTACAGTAAGTACAAGATGTTATACACATGTGAGAGTTGGCCATGCAATGGAATCAATATAATGAGTGAGATATGATCAAAACAAGTTAGGTGTTCTAATCTGAATAAGCAGTTTTGTAGGGACTGTTAAGGCAAGATGAACTTAAAATGAGCAGTAGCTATAACTAAGTTAAATGTATCACATAATATGAAGAACATGTCACCCAAAAATGAGCTTCTAATTCATTATAGAACTCTAGATATGGTAAAAATGGTGAACATGAAGATAAAAATCAGATTTTAAGAATTAATGTTTATTATTATTATATAAGCACTCACATTTTATTGTATAAAATGTAAAATAAAAACCCACTAACTTATAAAACTTATTTATACAAATATATAAAAGGTTAATTAAATGGATAAATTATATAAATGGTAGTGGAATAATATTTATAAGTAATAAAAACTATAAACTTGATTTTTACGACTTTTTCGGCTATTACCGTAAAATTAACGTTTTTCGCCAAATAAAACTCAGACGATCAAACCCGTCTAATGTAAAGTTTATAAAAGACATATACTGATGTATAAGTAACTAATACAAGTAAAAACCGATAAGACCCGAACTATAAGAAATACGGATATTAACGAGCTAACTAAACATATTGGACTAATAATTGGACTAAATAAGATAAATACTTGTAAAAAGAACTTATTGGGCTTAACCCATTTGAGCCCAACATGGAAAGTATATATACTGATAAAATAGGTATACAATGGATTAAAACAAGTTAAAGAACTTATAATAGGCTTATTGGACTTAAAACGTGTAAATAGTTAAAACTAGCAAACTAGTAAAACGTTACCAAAACGTAAACACTAAAATGAGTAAATAAGGATGTATAAAACCACTTGATCATCATCATATGTACAAAAATCATCATATGTATATTGTTATTTTGATAAAAGTCATTGGACAAAGTCTAAGACCGATTATTATTTATATAGGTTTCCGTGACCGAAGCACGCCCGTAGCCGATAATCCGCCTTTCATTAACAACGTGAGTTCATAGCCTCGCACTCTTTTAAAAGTTTTATAAAATGATTTGTAAACCCGCGAGGGAGATAACATGCTAGATTTTGATAAAAATAGAACACAAGTAGTCTGCTTAATGATATGGACCCGAATGATGCTATGACCCTATAAACAAGACTAAAAGGATTATTAGTAGTTAGGTTATGTCACTTAAAGTCCCATTAGCATGAATTGTGAACTACCAGGATTTGGTAGACGTTTATGCATTTGATAGTACTATTTGGGGACGATCACCCCAGTTCGCGCCTTGACGGTTGATCCCCGTCGTATCACATTGATTGGTAAGCGAATTTATGTATGAGAAGATTCCATAGCGTGATTTTTGTGACGAATTTATGGGCAAATTGTTTGTCGGGTTCGCGGCCCGCTGTTTTCATAGTAAGGTAACAATGTCATGCGGCTAATAATAATCCTACAACCTATAAAACCTTAATACAAAACGATAACGACGCTATTAACGATGAATATATTACCTATCATGGTAATATAGAGACTACGGTCTCATGGACGGTTTAAGATGTATGCTTGATTTATATATTGCCTGACTAGCAATATGAGGACTTACTTCCGATATTATACTTGTATTCTGATTTTAAATGATTGTTTTATATAACAGTTTTTAATAAACTCTATGAATTCACTCGGCATTCGCTGATATGATTTTTGCATGTTTTTATCTCAGGTGCTTGAAGGTAATCCGGATGGAGATCGACTCTGATGGCCCACTTAATATTAAAAATTTTCATTCGATCTATGTTTTGTAAACTTAATGACCTGTATAATTTGGGACCTATTGTACGCTTTTAAACTTTTTATCGAATGAATGTATGTTGAACCTTGTACAACCATTTTTATGTGTTGTCTATGATTGGAGTTATTGTGCTATCACGTAACACTCTGAAAGACCCTTCCGCTGTACCGATACGAAAAATGAGGGTGTTACACAACATGTCCAATCGACCTTATAGTGTTAATCACTTTCCGAGATCGAACTCATGATCATGCTGCTAACAGTGACGAGTGAAAGAGCAGGACATGTCCATGACTGCTATTCGTACACGACTCGGTCAAGCTAGATTTATGATTTTGAATTAGTCTCATCAATGCTCCAACGGCATTATAAGAATGAATTTCCATGAACTCATAGCAAATTCATCAGTGTTTTTCATTGAGGATAACCTAATTTCCTCTAAGCCTAGAGAAGAGCAGGAAGACCATATCTGCACTATGTTGCAAATTCTATGACAAGAGAAATTTTACCCTGGAAATTTTTTTCAATGTCAATTCTGGTTGATTACAGTGACACGCTGGATCACATGGATTTACATGGTTAATCATACCATGACTTGGCTTATGCGAAAAAAGAGAACCCTATATTACATTAGGTGTTCTAGAATATTCTACGCTAAGAGAAGTTTGGATTCATAGACTCAGAGTTTCGCAAACTCCTATGTATCAAGTTAGATGAAGCAAGATACAGTTACGTTCATATCTTCATACCTGTCATACAAACAGGCTAAGATAGGACACCAACAGACTGGTATGTTTTCATCATTTGAAATTGTGAATTGAAAATGGGACAAGATCTCCATGGATTTTGGTTACCAGATTAACGCAAACTCAGAAGAACATGATGCTATCTGGGTTATTGCAAACAGTTTGATCAAGTCTGCAAAATGCTTACATCCGCAAGGATTTCAGAACCAACAGATTGATCGGACATGTTCCAACCAAGGCTCATCCGATCACTTGGCAATCCCTCAGTTATTGGGTCAGACAAAGATTCGCAATTTTACTCCTTATTTACTTCACGTCTTCATTCTAATTCCACGACTTGCTTTCGCGCTCGCGTTCATGACACTATTCACGTTCATGATCGTATTTTGGCTTACGATTTTACGTTCATTTTTTTTCTCATTCTGGGATGTTTTGCAAGAACTTGGGAGACCAGACCCAAGTTTAGTATAACTCCCTATCCTTAGATAGACGTTTCTCGTCATATTCTATGTCTCACCTTGTAGCGTTTGGCGTTATCGCCATTATATTCTATCTTCACGATAGGTTTACTCATATTACACTCATCATAACTCCACGTATCACGTTCAAAATTTTTCACGTATTACGTTCAAAATTTTTCACGTACTACGTTTCCTTATGTCTCGCGCATCGTTGCTAATTATCAGTTAAGTTCGAAGTGTTTTGCACGATAACGTTTTAGTTTCCCTTACACGTTAATTCTTATTTCCTCGATCGAATTTACGGGATCTACCTTACGTTGAAACCAAGAATTTCTTCGTATTTCAAGTCAAGGTCAGGAGGACCAAGATTTATCATTCGCGTCAAGATCTTGTGAAGGAACTGTTCCAAGAGGGAGGCCACTTGGAAACGGACAAGTCCATCCGGACTTCCTATCCGTTTTCCTCTTATCAATTAGATATGTCCTTTCAGTCACGTCACGCTCCATGTCCTTTCAAGACATGTCACGTTCCGCGTTCCTTCTGCCAGGTCACCGGTACGTTCATTTATCTTACATACCCTCTCGGTTTGATTCGAATATATTTCTCTTTCAGTTACGTTATCTATAATTCGGGGACGAATTATTCTTTTTAGGGGGGAAGAGTTGTAAAACCCGCATGCTTTTACCATGAATAGTACCCTTTAGATCGTGCGTACATGATTAGAACTTTTCTTTTAGAGCATGTTTACGTTTCACGAATATTAATTATAAGTATTACGTATGTGTTATAACACGATAAGCATTTAATACGTACTAACACACGATAATTATTCAAATAATAATTATAATTATGAACGTGATTTAATCACGAACTAATATTATTTACGAATATATATTTATTACGAACACGAACAAATAAATTAAATCACGTAAACTACGTAACACGTAAACACGAATATTAGACACAATTATTCTTATTACGTATAATTAAATTAACACGACAAGTACTACGTAAATTAATATTACATATAACACATGAAGTTATTACAAGTTATTTCACGACATAAATTATACAAGAAACCGAATACGTATTTAAATTAAACGCGTACGTTTTATTAAACGAATAATACAAACACATAAGAGTAAGGTTTCAGGCTGTTTTTGACAAAATAAGAAAAAGGTAGGACTTGGGCTCAAGGCCCAAGTGTTTTGGTTGGCCGTGTATACCAAAAAGACGGGGGGGGGGGGTAACTTTATTTTAGACAAACACCAAATCAAACACTAAAACCCTAAAAATATAAACAGCCGTATGTTTTCTGCTTGTGCCTCCTTTGCTGCCGTCGGGTATACACCAAGAAACCAAGGGTAAATCGTGTTTTCAGATTCAAGAAATCAAGACGTTTGATTCACGTTTGTCATTCCTAAAAACCCTAAACAAGGTAAACCCTAATCGCGTTTTGCTTTCTTTTCTTTTATTTCATTGGCCAAGATCTGAATCCAATAAGTAAAACATGTTAAAAACACGTTGAGTTAATGTTAGATTAATAGAGGGATTCGTTTTGGCCACTTTGCACACAAACCGAGACCATCCATGGTCTCGATGGTAAAATAAAGTCACCATCCGCAACCCTAATTAGGGTGTTGGCTTGGTTTTATTCTAGCGAGGGTAACACAGGCCAGGCAGGGGAAACCACTGGCTGCGGCTAGTGGTGTTTTTGGTCTAACAGTGGGAACCGAGAGCTTATGCTCTCGGTGGAAACTCATAACTAGCAGGGGAAACCACCACTGTCGGTGGGAATTTGGCAAGGACAGGGGTGTTTGGCAAACGGTTTTAGAAAAGGGTAAAGGGGTGTTTGGGTGGCAGTTTAATAAACAAGAGTTAAGGGGCTGTTTGGTTCGGCTTAAATGTAAAAACGACACGGGTTTCACGGTTTATCACGGGTTCGGGTTACTACACGGATTAATAAAATAATACATGGGTTCGGGTATGATTTTTACAAGTTATTAGCTTTAACATGTATATTAAATTACAAGGTAAATTAAAATTTATAAAACACGACTTATAATTACAAGATTATTTATTTACGAGTTTAATTAAATTAATTGACATGTTACTTAATTAATTTAATTGTGACTTAGGTTATTATTATTAATAATTATACATGGATTGTAACCTAAGTATTTATTATTTATATTAGATTATATAATTAATTAATTATTTAACATGCCTTATAATTAATTAATTTACATGACTTAGGTTATTATATACTAAACATTAATACACATTTTAACCTAAGTATTATTATTACCTTTTATTTAATTAAATCATATTGTAGTTAATTAAATACTTTAAACTATAGTTTATATAAATTACATGAAATAATTAATAAACTATACTATTTTATTACATGACATAGAATATTAATCAGAAAACACTTAAGCTTATAAAATTAGCTTATTTAAGTCGTAATTCTATTTTTGGTAACTTTCTATTTTTGGAAACTTTCTATTTTAGGAAACCTGCTATTTTTAGAAAGTTACTTATTATTACACAGTAAGTATAACAATACATGAAATATAAGTAATACTTAATCAGAATAGACAAAATATAAGATAAACAAAGTTTTAAGCTTAAAACAGTAAAACATGACATGAACGTATAAAATAAGCAAAGACATGACATAAAATCAGTTACGTATTTAGTAATCAGATACTTTTACACGTATGTATTTATGTAGCATTAGTGATACCGAAGTAGGACTCTCTTCCGTTCGGCTTCTTCGTTCACTGGACATAAGGTACGGATTCCCGTCCTTTCAGTATGGACATTCTTTCCTTATTAGGATTCCCCGTATGCAGCCAAATGTTTTCCCGTAGTATAAGTTTATATGTTTGACTTGCTTATGTTTAATTTAGAATACCTATAGCCATATACATGCATGACCAGTTTCACCTAGTTATGGAGGTACCATAACCATAACATTAGAGGCACTGATGTTATGACTTCACCACGGCGGAGTGATTGCTCGTGGCGTCCCTTCAGCTTTTGGCCATATTATTATATTTATCATGTGGGGCGTATGGGTGCATCCTAGTTACATGTTTTCAGCAGATTTCTCAGTGTGAATGTGGTTTGTGCCTTGCATCCTTCACAAGGAGCTGATCCCTCCTACCCAAAACCAGTATATTAAATTAGAGGCATCCCCTCTAATTTGTATGATGAGGTCACCCCTCCAAGTATTCATGCACGGTGGATTTTCATGACCTATATTGGCTAATGGTAAAATATGTTAAACAGTTTTCATAAGATAAACCTAAGGCTTTGCAAACTATAAAACCAGTTTTATGAACATGTTCCAGGTTTTCCAGGACTTATACATTTCTGCTGCTATTAAGTCTTTATTATGTTTTAGTCATTTATACTATGTCTATATCCGTGCACTGAGCGTTTTGCTCAGCCGTTACTTTCCTTTCCATGTCCCAAAATGGTAGGTACCCTAGGAAAGACTCGAGCATTTGGAGGACGTGCATAGGATGGAAGCTGCTAGAGACTTCTTTTCCTTTTGCCTTCATATACTTATGCTTGTTTAGTCTTTCATTCATTTCTTTTGCTTTATTATGTTTTGGGATTATGTTTGGGAACCGATGTTTGATTCCGGTTATCCCTATGGTCATGTAATGTTTTAGACATTTATCCTTGTATGTTTTGATGACACGCCATAAATACGCATGACATTCCATTTATCAAAATGGGGTGTTACATAGGGTTTAGTTATAAAGCTTAAAACTTTATAAGAAAACCACCAAAAAGGATTGATCTTATAAAGGTTAAACCTTTAATGTGATTTTAGGTTAAAGGAAAAAATATTTTGGTTTTGGTGTGGGGTGTGGGTCAATCAGACGCAACACACAAAGAGGGAAAGACAAAAATTTGTGAGGGGTATGAGATTGTATTTATACACATCCTTGCACATCCTCAAAATCTTTAAGGCCAAACCCACACTTAAATTAAGTAAGTAAATAACTTAATTAGAAAACCAAAAATCCTTCTAGAAACCCCATAGGGGTATTTGGCCGCCTATGATTATAGGGGTGTTCTAGAAGCGTTTTTCCTTCCAAAATTTAATAACGCACTCGCATTAAATTAATTAAATCCCGTTAAATAATTTAACCACCGTTAATTAAATAAAACGTGAAGTTTTTATTAAACGTTTAATTATAAATAATAAAACGTAAATAAACGTGTGTTCTCCGTATTGAGTGTGTGCCCCGATAGGCTCACGCAATTACCGATGGCTAAACGATCACATATATCAATAGCTACTTATATGATAACCTTGTATATTGAAACATTTTATGGGTTTCTTTATCATCTACTTTTATATGAATCATTATTTCTAATGGTGTTAATGGCATATCTTGTGTGGCCAGTTACGAGAGCTGGAGAGAGGAGTTGATATTCTTGTAGCGACTCCAAGAAGATTCGTCGATTTGCTAGAAAGGGCAAAATTGTCGTTGAAAATGATAAAGTATTTGGCACTTGATGAAGCATATCGTACGCTGGATATGGGATTCGAGCCACAAAGCAAAAAGATCGTGGAGCAAACTGACATGCTTTCTCTATCTGTAAGACAAACAATTCTGTTCATTGCCCCATTTCCTAGATAAATCCAGGTTTGATGCTTTTTTATTTAGGTTATGCTACATATAATGTATGTGTATCTATGGATAACTGGATAAGTAATAAAGGTCAGGAAATGGTCGAATGGGGCGAGTTCAAGTGGGCAAATTTGAATCATGTATACTTTGAAAATAAGTTTTTCATTTGTAATAAGTTACATAATATCAATCATACTCAAACTTCAAATATACTGTCAAATATTCACATTCTTATATCCTACATACAAGAAATTTGAACATCTAGAAAAATTTATATGCTAACTAATATTTCAACACGTACGATATCATGAGTTTCAAAGAGAAAAAAACAGGAAACATGAGAGAGCACATGGAAGACGATAATTGGTGGGCGTCATATGCCTTAAATCAACACTTAAAAAAGTTGGACACATTCGAGAACCACATCCAACATGATCCGAAGTTAGATAATAATGCGATGAAAAAGTTAAACAATTAATGATCGCACTTCGTGCGGTGGCGAGCAGGAAGCTGAGGAAAGAAGGTTCGTTGAGGAAAGAAGGATCGCCAAGTCAGGATGAGTTGAATCGACGAGTTGAAACGTATATTAAAGAATTTAAAAATAAGATAGAGTTTACATAGAGACAAGAGTCATTTTAATGGTATACGGTTATGATGAAATAGAGGTGTGGCGGCTAGACCACGGCATGTGAACCGGGAAATATTATTGGTTATTAACGTTAAATGAAAAAAAATTCTAGAAAGTTGATTAAATTGTTACTCCTAGAAACCAAATCATATATTTTTGTGGATTTGATGGATTGTCATTTCTTATTTCATATGCGACTATATGTTTTGTTTTCCTCTATATAGTATAGAAGATTATGGATATCTTTATTTGATTCAAAAGTTTAAGTTTGAGTATGATTGATGTTATGTAACTCATTAGAAACGATTTTTCCCAATTCAATGAAGAAAAGAATGTGAAAAGAATGTTGTTTATGTACATATGTCATGTGTGTCATTAGAAAAATTGTTTGTGTATATTGTTCATGGGCTCAAATAAGAGACTATCTTTATTTGATTTTGACTAAACTTGAAATCACATTAGCATAGGATATTGTCATGAACTGATGATTCAATGGTCAAAAACTACACAAATCTTCATAGATCGATATTCCGCATCTAGTAATCAGGGTTGTAGGGATTAAACCCTACAAGTGGTATCAAGAGCTTTGGTTAGCGAGGTCGCTGGTTACTAGGAATCGATCGTTGGGTGTTATTATTGATCGAGTTTAGATCTTCAAGTTAGCAGCAACAGGGATCGACTGTGAAAGGTTGTTGATCGGGATCTGCCATTTTTTTCCTTGTTTCTATTGACAGTGACAGAAAAGAAGAAGACGAAGTGTGGTGGCTTGTGTGTTAAAGTCAACGAAAAAAATAAATATACTACGATTGTGAAAGATTATATTTTTCTTGGACTAATTTTTTAGGCCAAGGTTAATATAAGGCTAATATAATTTTCAATTTAAAGTATATTAGCAAGATTGTTTTTGTTTTTAAATAAAACAAAAAGATTTACTTTATACTATTTTTACACAAGGGGACTTTGTAAGTCGTGTTTGTGAGGTTTAACGTATCACAAGGTTTAGCGAGTTACCGAAGGGACTTTGTCGGTTTTATGATTGTGAGGTTTTTCACAATGTTTAGCAAATCAACAAAGGGATTAAAGAATGATGGGAGCCAAGTTTGACATCGAGAAATTCGATGGAACTGGTGATTTCGGGTTATGGAGAATCAAGATGCGTGCTTTATTAATCCAGAACGGATGCGAAGCAGCTCTGGAGGTTTTACCCGCGAATATGGAAGCTGAAGAGAAATCTAAGCTTGACAAGAAAGCTCATAGTGCCATGATTTTGTGTTTAGGTAACAAGGTCTTGAGAGAGGTTACCAGGGAGACGACTACAGCGGGGGTTTGGTCAAAGCTCGAGTCTTTGTATATGACAAAGTCATTGGCCAACAAGTTGTACCTGAAGAAGAAGTTGTACACATTCTACATGCCGACTGGACGAAAGATTTCCGAGCATATAGATGAGTTCAACAAAATCGTTCTTGATTTAGCAAATATTGAGGTAAAATTCAAGGATAAAGATCTTGCTTTATTGTTACTCACTTCTTTACCAGCATCATACGAACACTTTGTGGATACCTTGCTTTATGGACGGGAAGCTTTGACTTTGGAGGACGTGATGGCCACACTAAATTCAAAGAAAATCAAAGAAAGGTCCAAGGCGAAAGGGGATGATGGTGAAGGGTTATACGTAAGGGGAAGAACTGATCGTAGAAATTCGCATCAGTCAAGGGTAAAGTCGAGATCGAAGTCTCGAGGTGGAAGACGCAAATGCTTTATTTTCCAATCAGAGGAGCACTTAAGAAGAGACTGTCCGAAGAATAATCGCAAGAAGTCAAAAGGTTACGTCAAGAAAGATGATCAACCAAGCTCTAGTGGTTCGATTTACGACGATTCTGAGGTGATGATGGTGATGAGTGCTGAAAGACTACAAGATTGGATCATGGATTCTGGAGGTTCATATCACATGTCTCCTAGGTTAGATGTATTTTTTGATTTTCTGAAATGCGATGGGGGCAGCATACTGTTTGGAGACAACAGGGAGTGCAAGATCAGGGGTATTGGCAAGGTAAAGGTACAACTAAAAGATGGGTCAAGTTTTGTGTTACACAATGTCATGTACATTCCTGAATTGAAAAGAAACTTGATATCGTTGGGAACTCTTGAAAAAGAGGGATATACCGTAAAATTGCAGTCAGGCAAAGTCAAGGTGATTAATGGTTCTAGGGTTATCATATCTGGAACCCGAAGGGAGAACTGCGTGTACTCTTTGGATGACCATGCATTGGTCGGTGAGCTTAATGCTAGTATTGAAGAAAAAGACAGTCTTGTGCAGGTTTGGCATAAAACACTGGGACATATCAGTGAGGCGGGACTACACGGGCTGGAAAAGCAGGGTTTGTTTGGCAATAAGAGTCTAGGTAAGCTCGATTTTTGTGAGAATTGTGTTCTGGGAAAGTCACATTGAGTCCGTTTCGGTGTAGGAAGGCACACTACTCAGGGAGTGATAGACTATGTTCATTCGACTTATGGGGAACACGAAGCATTTGGGAAATTCAAACACGAAGCATTTGGGAAGTTCAAAGAGTGGAAGCAGTTAGTAGAAAATCAGACTGGGAGGACGGTTAAGAAGCTTAGGACGGATAATGGTCTTGAGTTCTGTAACCGGGAGTTTAATCAGCTATGCACTGAGAGTGGGATTGCTAGACATTTGACAGTTGTCGGGACGCCGTAGCAGAATGGGTTAGCAGAACGGATGAACAGAACTCTCATGGACAAGGTATGCTGTTTATTCATACAGTCTGGATTGCCCAAGACCTTCTGGGTGGAAGCGACATGTACGACCGCATATCTTATAAATAGGTCACCATCGACAGCGATTGAGAAGAATACACCTATGGAGATGTGCTCGGGACATCCTAGTGATTATGGGATGTTGAGGGTTTTCGGCTATGTCACGTATTCACACGTTAAACAAGGTAAGCTCGAGCCGAGAGAGGTAAAATGCGTTCTTTTGGGGTATCCTGAAGGTGTGAAGGGGTACATACTATATAGGCTTGATAATGAATCACCTAAAATAGTCACAAGCAGGAACGTGGTCTTCAATGAAAGTGTTATGTATAAAGATACGTTGAAGGATACTGGTGCAGGTAAAGATAAGTCTGTTGAGGAATTACAGGTTGAGGTGGAACTACAGAGGTTAAATAATCATACGCCTGAGGAAGCCCAAACAGGTCAGGAAGATCAAACAGGTCAGGAAGATCAAAGAGATCAGGAAGACCAGACGGATCAGGAAGATGGCTATGATGAAGGTGCAGGGGTTCAAGAAACTGATCATCCACCGGATCTCACAGATTATCAATTGGTTCGAGATAGAGAGCCAAGGACAAGAACGAAACCGGCATCGTTTCGGGATGAGAGTAATATGGTTGCTTATGCGTTTGCTAGAGCAGAGGAAGAAGATACTCTTGAACCATTGACATACCAGGAAGTAGTTGCTTATGAAGACAGTTCTAAGTGGAAAGCTGTTATGAAAGAAGAGATGGATTCTCTGAGGAAGAACAAGACCTGGGTGTTAGTAGATCATCCAGCTGGGAAAAAGCTGGTGAGTTGCAAATGGCTGTTCAAAATAAAGGAAGGGATTAAAGGTGTTCAAAAGCCTAGGTACAAGGAAAGGTTGGTGGCTCGTGGATTCACACAAAGGGCGGGTATTGATTACAATGAAGTATTTTCGCCGATAGTTCGACTCACATCTATTCAGGTTATACTTGCATTGACTGCGTGTAAAGATTATGAGATGGAGCAGCTTGATGTAGAGACGGCGTTTTTACATGGAAATCTTGAAGAAGTGATCTACATAAGGCAGCCACCGGGATTTGAACAAGGTAACAAGGTATGTTTGTTAAATAAATCTATTTATGGTTTGAAGGAGTCACCTAGGCAATGGTACAAGAGGTTTGATGAGTATATGTTGAGCAATGGGTTTAAGCGTAGCAGTTACGACAGCTGCGTATATTACAAGAGTTATGCACCAGGGGAGTATATCTATCTATTGTTATATGTAGACGATATGCTGATTGCTTGTAAAAGCAAGACTGAGATCGCGGCTAACAAGCTTTGCTTAAAAGGGAGTTCGACACGAAAGAGCTCGGGGAAGCAAAGAAGATTCTTGGTATGGAGATTGTCAGGGATCGGATTCGCAAGATTCTGAGGGTGTCACAATCTGGGTACGTTTCTAAAGTTTTAAACAGGTTTAGAATGAACAATGGGGAGTCGGTTCAGACACCATTAGATGGGCAATTCAAGTTGTTGTTGAAAGATTGCCCGGTTAGGGATTGTGATGTTGAAAGAATGAGTAGGGTGCCATATTCAAATGTGGTTGGGAGCTTAATGTACTTGATGTTGTGCACGAGGCCAGACATAGCGTATGCAGTAAGTGTAGTTAGCAGATATTTGGTGAACCCGGGTAAACTCCATTGGGAAGCAGTGAAGTGGATTATGAAATATTTGCAGGGTACTATAAACGTTGGTTTGGTGTATGGGACAAATCGTGGCAACCATGTGGACATAACAGGTTTTGTTGATTCAGACTACGCTAAGGATCCGGATAAGGGTAGGTCTCTCACTAGTTACGCATTTTTAATACAGGGATGTGTTGTAAGCTGGAAGGCAATGCTACAACACGTGGTGGCTCTTTCAACTACAGAGGCGGAGTATATGGCCCTTACGGAGGATGTGAAGGAAGCTATTTGGCTAAGGGGACTCTTGGAAGAGTTGGGCGTGAAGCTCAACAATGTTGTAGTTAATTGTGATAATCAGGGCGCGATTCACTTATCGCGGAATCATGTTTTTCATGAAAGGTCAAAGCACATCAATGTGCGTTATCACTTTATCAGAGAAGTCTTGGAAGCAAAGACAGTCGAAGTTCTGAAGGTGGGTACTGAACACAATGTTGCGGATGCCTTGACGAAGGTGGTACCTGGACGCAAGTTACAACACTGCTTGGAGTTGTTGAGTGTTGCGATAGGTTAGTATAAAGTCTAAGGTGGAAATTGTTATGTTTAGTCTTTATCTTTCGCCTATGTCGTGTCTAGGAAATTAAGAGTCGAGTAGCCTAGTTTCCTAATAACTAAGAATAAAGGTCGGTTGGCAATGTCTAAGCCCAACCCGACCCGTAGTCATTGTAAGAGTCGGTTCCCCCTCATCTCTATAAAAGGAGGTGAGGGGGAACAAACCAAACACGTCATTCTTTCAATACTAATCGTAATCGATTAGGGATAAGTCCTTGTGGGCGTTGATTTACTTTTCTGTCGATTCACTCGATTCATTGTTGTGTGTGTTGTTTGATCGTGGTTTCGCATCTAGTAATCAGGGTTGTAAGGATTGAACCCTACACTTACCATATAAAACTTTTTGGTATGAGTAAAAGAGAGAGAATGTTCTTGTTACCTAACCAAGTAACCAACGCAACAATAATTAACGCACTCGATGCTTTAAAACAACCAATACTCCACACTAGAGTTCATGTGTTTTTTAAACTCAACCCATTATGTTGGCTTATTGAAACGAGGTAACTACGACATTATCCAATACATGTAGATGTACAACCCGATTTAACTTTCTAGGGTTATTGGACCTGCAATGCCATCTGGTGAATTGCTTGCTGCAGCAGCTACGCTAACTGAAATCATAGGCTGAGTTAAGGTATGATCACACCTGATAGTTGTTATGAAAAATAGTAAATATAAACTGTATATATATTTAGAATTTTACTTTATTTTCTTGATGGTACTTCTTTGAAGCTGAATTTGAATTCCAGGAGGTGCTTTGAATTTGAATTCCAGGAGGTGCAAGTTAAGCCAACACAGGGGTCAAAATGTTCCACCTCCAGTTAATATATTTGCAGATAATTGATTCGGAAGATGCTTTGGATTTGAATTCCAGGAGGTGCAAGTTAAGCCAACACAGGTTCAGCGTTATACGATTCCTATTTCTTTAGCGGATCTTTTGCTTTCCTATAATTAGTGGAATAATGAGAGGGCGGGTGCAAAAACCATATGGCACTAGAACCTTCTACCCTCTTCTCTTATTCTGCGTTATACCATTCCTATTTCCTTAGTGGGACGATATTTGATGGCATGTGCTCAGACAGCTTCAGGGAAGACAGCAGCATTTTGCTTTCCTATAATTAGGGGAATAATGAGAGGGCAGGTGCAAAAACCATATGGCCCCTTGCTCTCTGTCTCCTACGAGGGAGCTCTCATGCAAGGTTTGATGGTGTCCGTCTTTTGATAAAGTAATAATCCAAACGTAATTTTGTCGCCACACGACATCATCTTTGTGTCATCTCAGCATAAAACAATAACTAGGTGTCAGTGGGTCCCATGTCACACCACACGAAAAAACCATGTCCACTAGCAAAACAAAATTTAAAAACCAAACAACACTCACTGATCGACCAACGAGGGACCCAATGGCGCCAGTATAGCGTGTGTGCTGTGTAGATACGGCGCGCTCTATGTGAAAAAAACGCCCAACAACCGGCTGCACTATGCACTCTCATATTCAATCCTTAAGTTATCACTGTAGTTAAAGCAAAGGTTTTACATTTCATAATGTTTGTCATCAACTGTGTGTCACATTTACATATGCCATCAATGAATCAAATGTAAGATAAAATGAATATCGATGCGTTCTTTGTTGAAATGTAGCCTCGCCAAGATGGTCAGTTGTCATTATAGACTTCATACCTAAAGCGAGTTTTGTAGGCAGTACATGTATTATTGAAGATAAAAGGTTCCACTGAAGGAACTGATCATGAAACTTTACCAAACCACCGCCCCTTTTGTTACACCGATACCGGCAATTTGCTGATAGAAAACAGGTCAAATGGGTCGAGAGGGTCTCCCACAGTATATATATCACTTTATTTGGCACACACAAAGAACATTTATCAACTTATAATACAACAACAACAACAAAAGGGGCGGTGGTTTGGTAAAGTTTCATGATCCGTTCCTTGTCTAGATCATGAATATAATTTGTCTAGAACATGTTTAGGCATGAATTATAACATGGGTTAGCTAATAGCTTATACCATGAAGTGATTCAACAAACTAGTTTACTTCGTTAGCATCCTTCATCACATGATAGTAACACTCGCCGGGTGTATACTCATTCCCCTCATAATAACAAGAATAGGGAACACATTCCTCGTTGAAAGAACAGATTCCTTAACATTAATCCAATAGGGTTAAGACACAACCTCCTCCTTTGGAACTGGAACAGATTCCTTAACATTTTTCTCGTCTATTTCGGTCATAGACTCCTTGTTTGGACCAAATTCCTCAACATTTTCCTCGTCGATTCCGGACATAGACTCCTTGTTTTGAACAGGTTCCTTAACATCTTGGTTGAATCTTCCACTCATGTCCCGGAATATGCAGAGGGCTTTGTCGTCCTCCACCACGCTCCACCTATGGTGGGACGTTCCATGTATGTATTTAATGCACCAGTCCACAAAGTTGAATAGACGAGCCAAATTTTCGAGGACTAAACGCATCTTAAACCATAAAACAAAAAGATGTTAACGATAACAAAATAAATTCTTTACAGATTTGATTGTGAAAATTGTGTTGTTGTTTTAGTGTTTTACAAGTCATCGCCTTTTCAGGTTTATAAGTCTAAATGAGCTCCCACTTTAACACAACTTTTACTTTTAACAGCTACAAAACTAAGTAAATAAGTGTTCAAGTGATTTGGTGTGCTAACTCTCACCCATATACCTATGATGGTCAAAATCACAAAAACTGAAACCCAATAGATTAAAAAAAAAAAATTACTAATTATAAAAATATTGATTAAAAAACTAAATAAACTGTTTATAAAAAAATAGAAGCTGATTAAAAAAATAAAAAAGGATAAAATTGATAAAAAAATTAGAAATTGATAAACTTGATAAAAATTTAGGGATTTATAAAATTGATAAAATTGATACAAAACTTTTTTTATAAAAAACTACAAAATTAAAAAGAGAAAAACAAAAACTTTTATAAAAAAACACCAACTTTTTTTTTTTTTATAAACACAAACTTTTTAAGGTTTTATATAAGAAAAATTTGATTTTTATATAAAAATTTGTGATTTTTTATCTAAAAAGTAAGTAGATTTGAAGATTTGATGTGATTTAACACAAAAAACACAAACTTTTTATAAAAAATACAAACTTTTTAAAATTTAAGCATGATTAAATCAAAACTCACCAAAATCAAAAAGAAATAAAACAAGAATAAACCAAACTAACCATGGCTCTTGATACCAATTGAAGGTCTACGTGATTAATGGCCTATTCTATATCATGGATTAGGTGGATTTAGATGGTTGATTTAGATGATAATCATGAAGAAATGAAGGAAAGAGATGAAGGATTAGAGAGAGAAAGGAGAGAAAAGGAGAAATGTAGAGAGAGAAAGTGAAAGATGAATAAATAATTAAATGAAAATGGAATCAACAACCCCCTCCTAACATGCTAGGAGGGGTTATATATAGCCCACCCTACATGTGGGCTATATGGACCATACATAAAGTAAATAGATCACGAGCCCATTACATAATTATCGTTGGAGCGACCGATCCTTCATAAATACGTAAAACGTATTTCCAACAAAATCAGGCATATAACTAATACTGTATAGACTTCAGATAAAACATTATGTGAGGTCTTATGCAACTGAATATACTTCTACGGCTTTTTACCTGTTTGGCACTTTGTTAAAACTTTTACTAACTCCGTCTCAAAATTATTGGCCCTATTGACTTTTTCGGTCATTATCTCCCAACTTTGAACTTAAATATTCTTTTTTGTGTTATATAATACTTGATGAACATTATAACAATGCGAATAAATTTAAAAACCAATCAATTCATATATTTTTCATTAAGTATTATACAAGACAAACAAAAATATTTAAGGTCAAAGTTGGAAGAAAAAGACCAAAAAAGTCAATAGGGGACAATAATTAGTACATAAGGGTAAATATTTATCATTGTTACAAACTATGTTCCTAGATGAAATGGGTATGGATTATGTTTTAACTTTAATGTTGTTTGGTTATGGCTTATGCAGAAGTTAAACAGGTGTTTGTGACTTTTGTGACTGCCTGCTGCAACAAAATTTAAAGGGGAGTTTGGGTTAGCCGGAAAAGGGTTATGCATTCAACTGATACATATCATAAAAATGACATGTTTCACTCTCCAACCTGTATTGACCCACCTATCTATTCTTCTCTACTTTTTTTCCGTTTTACCATCTGTCGTAAACAATTTAGAACTGTTTATATAGAGCATAAATGTGGAAACTGATCCATTATTTATTAATAGTGGATATCCCATGTGATAATAATGTACAAGGAAACAACGTCTCCTCCTAAGTCTCTACCTGCAATCAAAGGAAAGTTATGACCCAAAAATATTTACAAACTTGTCATAAGACTCGGGTGGTGTTCACAGGGACACCAACTGGCTCTGGCTCATATGTATATGGTTTGCCTAAAGAAAATAGTGAAAATGTACTCCTATTTATCAACAAAGTTGGGATATTAAGAATTGGGGATGAAAGTTGATGGAAAGCTTTCGCAGTATAAATTTAATAAAGAGCCGATCTGAATGCTTTAGTATTTTAGTCAAAGTTCCTTCCTCATAGCTTCCGGTTCATTTCATCCTTTGCTAAGTGTGATTACGCTTATGTTTCAGGTTTGATTTCCGTACCTTCTCTAGATTAATAAAATGAGAATGTTTTAGCTTTCCCATTTTAACTCCAATGAAAGGGAAAAACCACGGTAGAAAAATAATGAAATGTAGATGCAAGGTGGGGTGTTATCATGCCGGGTTAATTCTGATTTTGGCTATAAAAGCTAATCCACAACGCGACCCTATGATAAATCGGGTTAACCAATAATGCAGACTTGCAGCAGTACCCGTAATCCATGGATCTGGTGTACCAGAAAAGTAAAATATAAACATAACTTTCAACGTGTGTTAGTGTACATTGAATTATTATTGTTGGACTTAAATAGTAATAGACTGACGCAGTAGGTTTTCAACGTGTATTAGTAATACATAAGTTAATGTTTAGTCACTAATGCACTTTCGTAATTGATCCCATGCAAAAAAACATGTGTGCAAGTCTGCATAAGTTAAATGTTTTATAGAATGAAAGCTAAATAATATTTTTGGTTCTTATCGGGTTGACCCGATAACATAAATAACTCAACCGGAACCTGACCCTATAACAATATCCGGTTATTGGGTTCGGGTCAAACTACCCCGATAAGATTTTCAAACCCGATTATACCCGACCCTATAAGCCTCATCGGGATCGGGTCGGGCCAACCGACTCTATTAACACCCCTATATGGCTAGATGCACCTATAAGTTCTGCGTTTTGTATGGTTTGTGTTTTATACTTTTATTGACCAAGTTTTAATGTTGTATAAAAGTTAATAAGCTAGAAACTTATTAGGTATGTTATATCTAGTCTTATATTATCGCCTAAGTCGTGTCTAGGGTAATCAAGAGTCGAGTAGCCTAGTTTCCTAATAGCTATGAATAAAGGTCGGTTGGCAATGTCTAAGCCCAACCCGACCCGTAGGACTTGTATAGTCGGTTCCCCCTCATCTCTATAAAAGGAGGTGAGGGGGAACAAACCTATTACGCATTCTTTCAATAAACTAATCGGAAACGATTAGGGATTACCTTGTGGCGTCGCTTTTCTTTTCTGTCGATTCTGTTGTATGTGTTCTTCGTGATCGATATTCCGCATCTAGTAATCAGGGTTGTGGGGAATTAACCCTACAAGTGGTATCAAGAGCCTTGGTTCGCGAGGCTGGTTTTCTAGGATCGATCGCTGAGGGTTATTGTTGATCGGGTTTAGATCAGCAAGGGTGCAGCTGGGATCGACTGAAAAGGGAGGTTGGTTTTCGGTTTGTGAAGATCGACAAAATCGATCTGCCATTGTTGTTTTCTTTGTGGTGGCTGGAGTAACAGACAGAGGAAGAAGACAACAGTTGAGAGGTGTTGTGACTGGTATCAAAAGTCAGCAACATATCTTCAAAACATATATTTTTTTTGGGGGGGTTTTCTATTAAATTGGGCCAAGGGTTATTTACTTTGGATTTAAGTAAATTTTGGGCCAATTTTAGAATTGTATAATTATTTTGTTTTTTTAAAACAAAAGTAATTACTCAAAAAGGTATTATATAATTTGAAGGGTAAAACACAAGGGGACTTCGTAACTCGTGATTGTGAGGTTTAACGTATCACAAGGTTTAGCGAATTATCGAAGGGACTTTGTCGGTTTGTGATTGTGAGGGTTTATCACAAGGTTTAGCAAATCAACAAAGGGATTAAAGAATGACGGGAGCCAAGTTTGACATCGAGAAATTCGATGGAACTGGTGATTTCGGGTTATGGAGAATCAAGATGCGTGCTTTATTAATCCAGAACGGATGTGAAGCAGCTCTGGAGGTTTTCCCCGCGAATATGGAAGCTGAAGAGAAATCTAAGCTTGACAAGAATGCTCACAGTGCCATGATTTTGTGTTTAGGTAACAAGGTCCTGAGAGAGGTTACCGGGGAGACGACTGCAGCGGGGGTTTGGTCAAAGCTTGAGTCTTTGTACATGACAAAGTCATTGGCCAACAAGTTGTACCTGAAGAAGAAGTTGTATACATTCTACATGCCGACTGGACGAAAGATTTCCGAGCATATAGATGAGTTCAACAAAATCGTTGTTGATTTAGCAAATATTGAGGTAAAATTCGAGGATGAAGATCTTGCTTTATTGTTACTCACGTCTTTACCAGCATCATACGAACACTTTGTGGATACCTTGCTTTATGGACGGGAAGATTTGACTTTGGAGGACGTGATGGCCACACTAAATTCAAAGGAAATCAAAGAAAGGTTCAAGGCGAAGGGGGATGATGGTGAAGGGTTATATGTGAGGGGAAGAACTGATCGCAGGAATTCGCATCAGTCAAAGGGAAAGTCAAGATCGAAGTCTCGAGGTGGAAGACTCAAATGCTTTATTTGCCAATCTGAGGAGCACTTGAGAAGAGACTGTCCGAAGAATAATCGCAAGAAGTCAAAAGGTTACGTCAAGAAAGATGATCAACCAAGCTCCAGTGGTTCGATTTACGATGATTCTGAGGTGATGATGGTGATGAGTGCAGAAAAACTGCAAGACTGGATCATGGATTCAGGAGGTTCATATCACATGTCACCCAGGTTAGATGTATTTTTTGATTTTCTGGAATGCGATGGGGGCAGCGTACTGTTGGGCGACAACAGGGAGTGCAAGATCAGGGGTATTGGCAAGGTAAAGGTACAACTGAAAGATGGGTCAAGTTTTGTGTTACACAATGTCAGGTACATTCCTGAATTGAAAAGAAACTTGATATCGCTGGGAACTCTTGAAAAAGAGGGATATACCGTAAAATTGCAGTCGGGAAAAGTCAAGGTGATTAATGGTTCTAGGGTTATTATATCTGGAACCAGAAGGGAGAATTGTGTGTACTCTTTGAATGGCCATGCATTGGCCGGTGAGCTTAATGCTAGTGTTGAAGAAAAAGACAGTCTTGTGCAAGTTTGGCATAAAAGACTGGGACATATCAGTGAGGCGGGACTACACGTGCTGGAAAAGCAGGGTTTGTTTGGCAAGAAGAGTCTAGGTAAGCTCGATTTTTGTGAGAATTGTGTTCTGGGAAAGTCACATCGAGTCCGTTTCGGTGTAGGAAGGCACACTACTCAGGGAGTGATAGACTATGTTCATTCAGACTTATGGGGTCCGTCTCAGGTGGAATCATTGGGAGGTAAGAGGTATTTCTTATCTATAGTCGATGATTATTCCAGAAGGGTATGGGTTTATGTTCTCAGGTTCAAACACGAAGCATTTGAAAAGTTCAAAGAGTGGAAGCAGTTAGTAGAGAATCAGACTGGGAGGACGGTTAAGAAGCTTAGGACGGATAATGGTCTTGAGTTCTGTAACCGGGAATTTAATCAGCTATGTACTGAGAGTGGGATTGCTAGACATTTGACGGTTGCCGGGACACCGCAGCAGAATGGGTTAGCAGAACGGATGAACAGAACTCTCATGGACAAGGTACGCTGTTTATTAATACAGTCTGGATTGCCCAAGACCTTTTGGGCGGAAGCGACATGTACGGCCGCATATCTTATAAATAGGTCACCATCAACAGCGATTGAGAAGAAGACACCTATGGAGATGTGGTCGGGACATCCTAGTGATTATGGGATGTTGAGGGTTTTCGGCTGTGTCGCGTATTCACACGTTAAACAAGGTAAGCTCGAGCCGAGAGCGGTAAAATGCGTTCTTTTGGGGTATCCTGAAGGTGTGAAGGGGTACAGACTATATAGGCTTGATAATGAATCGCCTAAAATAGTCACAAGCAGGAACGTGGTCTTCAATGAAAGTGTCATGTACAAAGACACGTTGAAGGATACTGGTGCAGGAAAAGATAAGTCTGTTGAGGAATTACAAGTTGAGGTGGAACTGCAGAGGTTAAATAATCATACGCCTGAGGAAGACCATCCAGGTCAGGAAGATCAAACAGGTCATGAAGATCAGTCAGATCAGGAAGACCAGACAGATCAGGAAGCTGGCGATGATGAAGATGCAGGGGTTCAAGAGATTGATCATCCACCGGATCTCACAGATTATCAATTGGTTCGGGATAGAGAACCAAGGACAAGAACGAGACCGGCAAGGTTTCGGGATGAGAGTAATATGGTTGCTTACGCGTTCGCTGCAGCAGAGGAAGAAGATACTCATGAACCATTGACATACCATGAAGCAGTTGCTTGTGAAGATAGTTCTAAGTGGAAAGCTGCTATGAAAGAAGAGATGGATTCTCTGAAGAAGAACAAGACCTGGGTGTTAGTAGATCATCCAGCTGGGCAAAAGCTGGTGAGCTGCAAATGGCTGTACAAAATAAAGGAAGGGATTGAAGGTGTTCAAAAGCCTAGGTACAAGGCAAGGTTGGTATCTCGTGGATTCACACAAAGGGCAGGTATTGATTACAATGAAGTATTTTCGCCGGTAGTTCGACACACATCTATTCGGGTTATACTTGCATTGACTGCGTGTAAAGATTATGAGCTGGAGCAGCTTGATGTAAAGACGGCGTTTTTACATGGAAATCTTGAAGAGGTGATCTACATGAGGCAACCACCGGGATTTGAACAAGGTAACAAGGTATGTTTGTTAAAGAAATCTCTTTATGGTTTGAAGCAGTCACCTAGGCAATGGTACAAGAGGTTCGATGAGTATATGCTGAGCAACGGGTTTAAGCGTAGCAGTTACGACAGCTGCGTATATTACAGGAGTTATGCACCAGGGGAGTATATCTATCTATTGTTATATGTAGATGATATGCTGATTGCTTGTAAAAGCAAGGCTGAGATCGCGGCTACCAAGTCTTTGCTTAAAAGGGAGTTCGACATGAAAGAGCTCGGGGAAGCAAAGAAGATTCTTGGTATGGAGATCTTCAGGGATCGGAGTCGCAAGATTCTGAGGGTGTCACAATCCGGGTATGTTTCTAAAGTTTTAAAAAGGTTTAGAATGGACAATGGGAAGTCGGTTCAGACACCATTGGGTGGGCACTTCAAGCTGTCGTTGAAGGATTGCCCAGTTAGGGATTGTGATGTTGAAAGAATGAGTAGGGTGCCATATTCAAATGCAGTTGGGAGCTTAATGTACTTGATGGTGTGCACGAGGCCAGACATAGCGTATGCAGTAAGTGTAGTTAGCAGATATTTGGCGAATCCGGGTAAACTCCATTGGAAAGCAGTGAAGTGGATTATGAAATATTTGCAGGGCACTGTAAACGTGGGTTTGGTGTATGGGACAAATCGTGGCAACCATGTGGACGTAACAGGTTTTGTTGATTCAGACTACGCTAAAGATCCGGATAAAGGTAGGTGTCTCACTGGTTACGCATTTTTAGTACAAGGATGTGTTGTAAGCTGGAAAGCAACGCTATAACACGTGGTGGCTCTCTCAACTACAGAGGCAGAGTATATGGCCCTTACGGAGGCTGTTAAGGAAGCTATTTGGCTAAGGGGACTCTTGGAAGAGTTGGGCGTGAAGCTCAACACTGTTGCAGTTAATTGTGATAATCAGGGCGCGATTCACTTATCGCGGAATCATGTTTTTCATGAAAGGACTAAGCACATCAATGTGCGTTATCACTTTATCAGAGAAGTCTTGGAAGCAAAGACGGTTGAAGTTCTGAAAGTGGGTACTGAACACAATGCTGCGGATGCCTTGACGAAGGTGGTACCTGGATGCAAGTTACAACACTGCCTGAAATTGCTGAGTGTTGGGATAGGCTAATATAAGCCTAAGGTGGAAATTGTTATATCTAGTCTTATATTATCGCCTAAGTCGTGTCTAGGGTAATCAAGAGTCGAGTAGCCTAGTTTCCTAATAGCTATGAATAAAGGTCGGTTGGCAATGTCTAAGCCCAACCCGACCCGTAGGACTTGTATAGTCGGTTCCCCCTCATCTCTATAAAAGGAGGTGAGGGGGAACAAACCTATTACGCATTCTTTCAATAAACTAATCGGAAACGATTAGGGATTACCTTGTGGCGTCGCTTTTCTTTTCTGTCGATTCTGTTGTATGTGTTCTTCGTGATCGATATTCCGCATCTAGTAATCAGGGTTGTGGGGAATTAACCCTACAAGGTATGTGAATGCTCATAAGTTACAATTTAAATGTGCATAAAAGTTATGAACTATTTGCATGGTATGTAAGAATCTTACTGATTAACCTGAATTTCACATTCTGAACATGCAGGTACATCGAGCAGAGGAAAGGAACGTGGAAGTCTGGCAGCCATCGACTTTTTGTGCTCGATAGTATCAGCAGATGATGAAGGTTATGATGATAAAGTTGTTCTTGAGAAGTAGTAACTCAGAAGATTGTAGTTTGATTCATAAAAGTGATCATATTATGATTTCCGTCCTCTGCATTATTGTAAAACTGTTCTTTAATTATGACATCAGAAGCTTTCGTGCAGGGATATGTAGCATTTTAAAGAACCATAAGAAGCACCTGATGAAGGTAATAGCCACACGTACGAACCTGAAGCAACGTAAAGATGTCTTAGATATGACATCAGAAGCTTTCTTGCAGAAAGATGTGTCATATTAAAGTGCAGTAGTCATTAAGAAACAAAAAGCGACTGATGACATGATGATACAATGCAGGGAAGATGTGAAGGTAAATGTGAGGGTTTTTTTCAGTTGCGTTACATCTATCATCGTGTTGATACTGCAACAAAGATGGAGAATCTTATATAATCAGTCATATCTTAAACCATAGAAGAATCTTGCCCTTTTGGCCAACGGACTATTGCAGCGTCCATCCTCGTCACCACCCTCTTCCGATCCGCTCCTCTCCATCACTTGGTCCCCCTCCCCCTTCAGCGGAACAAAAATCCGGTGACCTCACCATCACATACAAGTGTTGTTGTATATCCTATTGCCACATGGAAACACTTGTAGTTGCAACAGTCGATGATTAATTAATGCAACCTGAAGTTGCAACAGTCGATGTTTAATGTTTGGATAAATTTATTGAGACTTGGGGTCAGTAATCATTTATGGATAACCAGTTTCATACTAGCTGCAACCCGATTTATGACCAACAAGTAGGCTAAAATTTACTCATTTTGTCCGTTCTTACTCCTAATCAAAACCAGTGTGAACAAGTAAAGGCTCAAACTGCAAAGCTTCCATGACCCCTCATAGAGTTTACATATAAAAAATTCTGCATTATATTCAGTTCTGCGTAATCAGTTGAGTAATACAAAATTACTAATTTACCGTTCTTATAACCTCATTTCAAGGATTTCTATTTCCATTGCAAACCATCACATTATAGCTTTCACAAACTCACATCCAAACACCACCTTTAATAGATCGAACGTTCAAAATATCTACATGTTGTTTAAGGCCAATAGTCTATCAAAAGAAAACTACATGGATAGTATAATTACATTCAAACAACTCCTTGCAAGTTGACTTGTTATGCCCCATACCCTTGCATTTGCTACATTGAAGTTGACGTTTATTCGACGCGTGCATTCCAGCTTTTTTAGTAGGCGGACGCCCTAGCGGGCGACGAGTAGGATGAGGTGTTACAGTGACAATAGCCTGGGAGAAATCCTTCATCGATGGCTTATGATCCTCACTTGGAATAGGATTCACCGACTCTGAATAAGTTCATCTATAATTCTCAGCAGTGAAAAATCTAGCACAAAAATCATACGGGTCATGCCCAAGGTAGCTAACAACAGCAACGCAGATCTGTAAGCTGTCACACTCTACAGCTAGAATGCCAATGTGTTAACCAATTGTTTGAAGCTGTTCTTCTAGTGTCAATTAAATCCATTACCTTACCCCTAATGGTATCCACTATCCACCATTTGAGTTTTTGGTAATTCATGAGCTTCTGATGCCCCAACTGTAGAACATCTCACCAAAATTCGATGTCGTGTTATTGTATCTTTTCCCTGGAAAATACACATTTGCCCAATGATTTAGGTTCAGTTGATATACTTTTGATACTGTCACTATTTTGAAAATCTTCAGCTCTAGCTGCAAGACGAAGCCAGGACCAAAGATCACGGGGGCATAAACTTTTTTGAATGTTAAGATAGTAGAGATCCATTATTTTTAGTATACTAAATAATATTAGAAATACATTTCGATGCACCGGGTGATACGTTTAGTATCGATAGTTTGCACACTTCAAGCGTATGCGGGCTCCCTAAGAATTGAGAAGAAGAAGAACAGAGTTTATTTGACAGAACTTCTTTATTTTATTCATCACGTTCGGTATATATACCGAATAAAAGACATTAACTTGTTTAACAAGTTGAATAAACATCACAAAGATACTTTCCTAAACAACGTTCCAGCAATATCACGCTCCTAATATAAGATGATAAACTCTTAAAATAGGGATAATCACATATTGTAATCTTTATGCCAAATGGGCCTGGAAGTGACCCTCTTGGGTCGTGATTCGCCAAGTGCAGGTTGCACTTCTTCCAACCCCTGATGTGCTTCACCAACAGCTTCAACATTATCATCAGAGGGTGTAACATTCCCCACACCTTGAAGAATCACCTTGTCCGCAAGGTGGTAATATGGATAAGCAGCTTGAAACTCAGAGATCCATTCCCAAGTTGCTTCCTCCGGTGAACTCCCAATCCATTGCACGAGTACTTGACGTGTTGGTATGCCATTTTGTAGAACCACACGTGTGTCACAAATAGCCAGAGGTTTCTCTAAAGGCTGACCCTCATGATCTTCTTCCGGCAAAGCAGCCACATTTTCTTGATCCGTCCCTGAGAAGGATTTCAGAAGTGATACATGGAAAACGGGATGAATCTTACTTGTAAGTGGAAGGGCTAGTCGATAGGCTACTTTTCCTACCCTTTCCAAAACCTCAAAAGGACCATAATACCGTTTAGCGAGCTTATTTGAAAGGCGCTTAGCTAACGTGATTTGTCGATAGGGCTGCAATTTAACAAGTACCATATCCCCCTGCTTAAACTCAACGTCACGTCGTTTCCTATTAGCCTTCATCTCCATCCGGTTCTTAGCAGCTAATAAATTATGCTTGAGTTGACGCAAAAGAGCATCTCGTTCCAACAATAGTTCATCAACAGAAGCCACTTTAGACGCACCAGCTGGATATGGAATAATGTTGGGTGGTAACCGCCCATGCAAAGCTTGGTACGGAGTCATCTTGATACTACTATGATTGCTCGTATTATAGCTGAATTCCGCCCAAGGTAAAAAACGCACCCAATGACGTGGTCGATCAGACACCATAACTCTTAAATATTGTTTGAGACCTAGATTGACAACCTCCGTTTGACCATCCGTCTGAGGATGATAGGCCGTGCTATGCTTCAATTGAGTCCCACTAGCCTCAAACAACTGCTTCCAAAACTTGCTTACAAAAATAGGGTCACGGTCCGACACAATTGTTTTCGGAAACCCGTGATGTTTAACTACGATCTCCAAGAAAAGCTCTGCCACCGTAGGTCCGTTAAAATTAGTAGGTAACGCACCAAAGTGAGCGTATTTAGAAAACCGATCCACCACTACGAAAATAGTTGTCAATCCCTTAGAAGCAGGTAGCCCCGTAATGAAATCCATTGACACATCCTCCCAAACCGTCATTGGAATTGGCAAAGGTTGCAATAACCCTCCGGTTGCCTTAGTAGAGTATTTAGTTTGTTGACACACGAGGCAGTTACGAATATAATCCTCAACTGATTTCCGCATTCCCCGCCAATAAAATAATGTCGACAACCCTACTAACATCCTCTTGGTTCCACCATGTCCAGCACTTGGGGTGTTGTGGAATTCTGTTAGCAACAAATCCTTTAGTTTAGACTCAGCTCCAATAAAATAGCGATCTTGATATATCAATACCCCTTGCTCACGACGAAAACCTTCCAACTGCTCTCCTTGGTCTAAACGGTAATGTAATTGCAGCAACTCTTCTAAAGTTTCATTTTCCTTCTTTATATCCTTAAGCAACCTAAGCAACGGCTGACTCATGGCCATAAACGTCGCGGTATCGGGGTTAGTCTCCCCCTCGTACACTCTTGACAGCGCATCCGCCACTTGGTTCGATACCCCAGGTTTGTATTCGATAACAAAATCAAAACCCATGAGCTTCCTTACATATTTTTGTTGAAGAGGCGTCTGAATTACTTGTTGCATGAGTTCCTTGATACTTTTATTATCTGTACGAATTGTAAAGCATCGCCCCACCAAATATTGACGCCATTTATAAACCGCCTCAACGATAGCAAACAATTCTTTTTGATAAGTAGCAGCTACTTGCATACGTGGACCCAACTTTCTACTAAAGAAACTAATTGGTCGCCCTTGCTGCAATAAAACCGCCCCTATACCAACTGCAGACGCATCCGTTTCAACAACAAAGACGTCATCAAAATCTGGAATTTGTAAGATTGGTGCATGAGATAAATGATGCTTAAATTCATCAAAAGCTTTGGCTTCCTCTTTGTCTCACTTAAACCCATCTTTCTGAAGTAGGCTTGCTAAAGGAGCTGAAACTGAAGCATAATCCTTAATAAACCTCCGATAATATCCCGCAAGCCCTAAAGACCCACGTACCTGCCGTTGCGTCTTAGGAATCGACAAATCCATGATTGCAGCGACCTTCTTAGGGTCCATATCTACTCCGCGTCCCGAGATAATGTGCCCTAAATATTCAAGCGACATGGCCCCAAAAACACATTTTGATTTCTTAACATAAAATTGATGCTCTTGTAAACACTGAAACACACATTGTAAATGTTCCAAGTGCGTTGTAAGAGTCGCACTATAAATCAATATATCGTCGAAGAACACAATCACAAATTTGCGCAAGTACGGAGAGAATAACCGGTTTATAGTTGCCTGGAACGTAGACGGAGCATTGGTGAGTCCAAACGGCATTACCAAAAACTCATAATGCCCATCATGCGTCCGAAAAGCCGTTTTGTATACATCTCTTTCATGCACGCGTATTTGATGATATCCGGCCCGTAAATGAAGCTTAGTAAAAATAAACGCACCTCCCAACTCATCAAACATCTCATCAGCTGTCGAAATTGGAAACTTATCTTTGACCGTCACCGCATTTAAGGCCCTATAATCCACACAAAAACGATAACTTCCGTCCTTCTTTTTCACCAACAACAAAGGCGACGAAAAAGGACTATGACTATATCGAATGATTCCTTGACTTAACATCTCTTGGACCAACTTCTCCATCTCAGCTTTTTGGTAATGAGGATAGCGATAAGGCTTAACATTTACGGGTTTGGTACTAGGGTATAAATGAATACGATGATCAATAAGACGATGTGGTGGCAAAGAAGTGGGTACCTGGAAAAGAGACTCAAAACGTGTAACAAGCTGGTCAATCTCTGGATGTGACAAAGTACTAGTCTCATGTGGAACGTTAGTGTCATCCTCCACTCCTTGGATACTATGTATCTCGTATACCCCGTAAACGTCGTCCGTATCTAGTAAAGCTTGCATGTTATGCAAACTAATTGGTTTCATTCGAAGTGTTGCATCTCCCCGTAGCGTGTGCGTGACACCATCAAGTATGAACTCCATCGTTTGCTCCGCGTAATCGTGTGTTACCTTTCCCAAATTTTGTAGCCATTGAATACCCAACACAACATCCGGACCTTTCATAGGAAGCACATACAAATCAACCTCCATGGACAACCCCTGCATTTGAAGACCCACTTTAGAACAAATACTTTCACACAACAGTGTCTCGCCACTCCCGATGTAAACCTTAAAAGGTTTAGTGCTGGAAACGGCTAACTTCATCCGTTCTACCACTCCTGGTTGCACAAAGTTATGGGTACTCCCATTGTCAATAAGCACATGGATATTATCCGAACCCATCGCCCCCCATAGCTGAAGAGACCGAGGACTCCCGTGACCTACCAAGGAATTAAGAATGGAGATGTCCCCAGTCTCCAAAACCTCGCCCCGGTCCTCTGGAGTATCCTGAACCGTGTCCCCCTCCTCATCCGCCATAAGTAATAAGAACTTCCCGGGGTATTTATGCCCTCGGACCCATTTATTATCACAGTTAAAACACAGCCCTTTATTCAAGCGTTCATGTCGTTCGGCAGGAGAAATCCACTTAATGGGAAGAGGTGTAGGACCTACTATAGAATTGGGTTTTGTTGGTGAGGCCAACAACGCTGGTTTAACCGGGTCTGGCCGTGGAAGAGAAAAACGGGACGACGTTACCTTTGGGGTTTGTCCGTTGCCGCTGCCACTAGTACCCATCGTGTTGGTGTTGACCGACAACGCCCTCTGATCTCCCAAACGTGCCTCTGTAACGCGTAGCAAAGCGAAGGCATCACCAAGAGTTGTTGGTTTGGACACCAATAGTTCTCGTTGTAAAGAAGGTTTGAGGCCTGATATATAAAACGAGATCAACAATTTCTCAGGAATCTCCGTTACCCGATTCATAAGTTTTTCAAAGTCACTTTGGTATTGTGCTACGGTTCCAAGTTGCAACAGTTTGGAGAGCGCCCCCTGCGGATCTTCATACTTACAAGGACCAAAACGATCACGAACACTATCTAAAAAACCATTCCAATCAGTGATCAACTTATTGCGTGACATCCACCGAAACCATTCGGCGGCATCCCCTTCCAAATTAAATCCCACGACCTTGAGTCGTTGTTCCACCGATGTTCCCAGAAGGTCAAAGTATTCGTGTATAGCAAAGATCCAACTTTCAGGATCATTGCCATTGAACTTGGGGACCTCGAGTCGCATGGATCTCGGCAGGCCTAATTCACCACCTGTTGTTCCCTGGCGATTATTAAGTCTGGGAGTCTTGATCGACTGTAACTCCACCTGTAACGCAGCAAACTGCGCATGTACATCAGCATAGAGCGCATCAGCATGGTCTTTCAACAGCCCACGTACAGCAGCCTCGTCCATTAGCAATGAAAGCACCAATTGATACGTTTAGTATCGATAGTTTGCACACTTCAAGCGTATGCGGGCTCCCTAAGAATTGAGAAGAAGAAGAACATAGTTTATTTGACAGAATTTCTTTATTTTATTCATCACGTTCGGTATATATACCGAATAAAAGACATTAACTTGTTTAACAAGTTGAATAAACATCACAAAGATACTTTCCTAAACAACGTTCTGGCAATATCACGCTCCTAATATAAGATGATAAACTCTTAAAATAGGGATAATCACATATTGTAATCTTTATGCCAAATGGGCCTGGAAGTGACCCTCTTGGGTCGTGATTCACCAAGTGCAGGTTGCACTTCTTCCAACCCCTGGTGTGCTTCACCAACAGCTTCAACATTATCATCAGAGGGTGTAACACCGGGTGTACTTAATATATATTTAGGAGAAATCGATGTTTTTTCTCAAAATTTAACTTTAAATCAAAAGAATTCATAGGTTTCACGGGCAAATGAACCCGAAAACCAAACCGAACTGGGTCGAATCGAACCGAACTGAGGTTCGGGTCAGTTTCGGTTCGGCTCAAAACCGACACTAAATTGGTTCGACCACCTAAACCGAACCGGTCATAACTGCTTCGGTTTTGGTTTTTATATGTGTAAATCAGTTCGGTTTTCGGTTTAATTTTTCGTTTAATTCGGTTTGGGTCAGTTTTGACCCGATGCTCAGTCTTAGATTTTGATATTGTGATATTTGGATGGGTTAGAGGGAAATACGCTTACAATCCAAATGAGGCTAGCGACTCAGCGTGTTGACTTTTTGTCTTCCAAGATTATTTAATAAATAGTTTACTTTCATTGTTCCATTTTTGTTGTTCATTTTTTCTTTTTGAGATGTCCCAAACTCAAATTAACTATTCAATATTAAAAATAAGGCCATTTACATTTATATCATTCCAATAATTAAATATTACGTCAATTTTCTTCTCACTTTTTTAATTACGTCAATATTCTTCTCATACATTTTTTATTGCATTAATATCTTTCACTATATTTTGTTACTATATAAACATATTTACCAAATTATTTTTTATGTATATATCTAAATATCAACATGTTATTTCATTACTCGATGTTAAAAAGTATATATGAAAAAATAAATATATTGTATTTACATCCAAACTTTTGTAATTACATTTGCGTGTTTTTGTATCACTCAAAACTAATATGTATACGCAGAAAATATAATTATAACCGATCTAAATGATAGAATAAGAGTTAATAATAGTTTCAAAAATTAAGATTAATTTTTTTTAAAGGCAACAAGATTTTATTACGACAATAGAAAAATTACACCACAAAGGCATCCCAACTCCTCAATCAAGTAGATTGAGCGGGCTGAGACCCGAAAAACAAAACAGCAAGAAACCCAGATATCTGAGCACTACTACATCTAAACACTAACGCTACACCATGACCAATTTACTCCATCACTGAATTTTGCAGTTTGAAGGATCGATGAACCATTTCTGCCACTCGAAGGAAGCTTTCTTAGATCTCCTAGAAACCCAGTCAAAGCTTTTAACTTGAATTTTATGAAAAATTTTATTAGTACTCGCCACTTTTCCTTTGAAAACGCGAGAATTGCGCTCTTTCCAGATGAAATACCCTGCTGTCCATATTACTAGTTGCCACAAAGCTCTCGAATACGATTTAACCTCGACATTCCCACTAAAGCGAAACAAATCATTTGCCGAAAACATATTAAAAGAACCGAGCTTCCACCATCCAAAAATTTTGTTCCACACACTTTTCGCCACATTACAGGTCACTAAGCTATGATCACACGATTCCACGCTATCATCACAACATGGACATAATAAAGAGTCCAACTCAATTCCTCTTTTGTCGAGCTCTACACGCACCGGAATTCTCCTATGTAAAACTCTCCATATAAACACGTTTACTTTCTTTGGAGCAAGTCTATTACATAGTGTCTCTTGGGACGTATTGCCCACTTGTAAGTATATGTCATCCACTATAAAAGCAAAGTCTTTAACCTTGAAATTGTCATCTTCATTAAGATTCCAACGCCACGAGTCCCTGCAATTACGAGAAAAAGTAACATTTTGTAATAGACCCGTAAGCTCTGCTACATCACCACACGCTCTCCCTCTAGGCTCCCTCACCCAATCCCATTCCCACCTCCACACCCCCTAACACCAGATCCATCTATCAACCACCCGAGCCTCCTTACGCCTATCTAACTGAAATAGCCTAGGAAATCTTTCACGCAGACTTAAGTCACCAACCCACCTATCTTCCCAAAACAGAGTATCCCTCCCGTCACCCAACTTTCTTGAGAAAGAAGAAGAAAACTCAATCCCGAGTTTTTCCATATCTAGACCTACCTTAACTATATCAGACCAAACTCCACTCCGCCCCACCCTCGAACCTACCTCCGCCTCTAGACCTCCACTCGCTCCATAAATACTCTTAATCACCCTAACCCATAAAGCCCCAGTTTCTAACTTAAACCGCCACCACCACTTTCCCACTAACGCCCAATTTTTAGCCCGAAGAGACCCAATGTTTAACCCCCAACCCCATATGAAGATAAAACCTTATCCCACTTAACCCACGATAATTTTTTATTTTTGCACCTACCCCGCCCCAAAAGAACTCCCTCCTAATTCTCTCAAGATTTTTTATCACACATAAAGGCACACGAAACATTAAAAAATAATACAATGGCAAACTTCCAAGAACCGATTTAAGTAATGTCAATCGTCCCCCAAAGGACATCGTTTTTGCTTTCCACTCGGATAATCTCTTTTTAAATTTATCAACCACATTCTTCCATGCACTTTCTCGACGTATACAATCCCCAATGGGAAGTCCCAAATAAGTAAATATAATTATGATTTAATTAATTTTTGTAATGCATGTGGCAATTTAATAGGTTGATAAAGATATTAATGTAAATATAATGATTTGAGGAAGACATTGATATAATTAATGTTTTGAAACCCGGGTTTCAAATTGACCCCGTCGAATTACCGGGTCCAGGTCAGCCCGGGTTAACCCGATTTTCTAAAAAAAAAAATTTTTTTTGTCTTATTAATTAACAAAAATTATATATATAAAAAAAAAGTTTTCGTATATTAAAAATATAAATTGTTTACCAACCAATATAATAGGTAAAAATAAAATTCCGTCGCAAATACGTAAAATTTACATTTTTAACAAAAAAAAAAAGGTCTCGAGAACCGGCTTGACTTGGGTCATCCTAAACCCAGCAGGTCGAGCCGGGTTTCGAAAATGTGAAACCCGGGTCAATATGACTCGGTTTTTCGGCCGGAACCGGGTCAACCGGTTGACCCGGGTTTCAAAACATTGGATATAATTACAAAAGTGACAAAATATTTATATAAATGCAAAAGATATTTATATAATATTTAATTTTAATAAAAATATACATGTAAATCTCTTTTAAAAATAAATAAAAAAGTTTGATCAAGTTTAGTTTTAATTATATTCAGACATATATTTTTACAGGTTTTCGGTAAGATTGAGTTGACCTTAGACCATATTTTTTTCAACTGAATTACAAAAATAGACTATAAAGATTTTTTTCTTAACATTTAGGATCGGGCTTTGTGGGCCGTTTAGATGTCAATTTCACATATGTACAGGGAGGTGTTTCGCAAATATATTTTATCTATATAACATCCTTAACCTAGACGACTTTGTTTACCTTTTTACCTTAACCACAGAATCACCACGTATCCTACGATTGATTCTCAGTCGCTTATTAGGGTTTAACAACAGTAAGCAACCCATCCATCCTTCTTTTTTTTACTATTTGTATGGTTATATAATGTAATACAGTAATTGTTAGTTGTTATATTCATCGGTAAAAAAAAACATGTACAGTTAAAACAATTTTTTGATCTACAATGTATACCATAAGATATGTTTTTTTTGTGATACAGTGTTATTATTTTTCCTGACCTTTTGTGTTTTGTACGTTGAGTTATTTATAATAAGGTGTTGCATAATTTTTTTTTAGTTATTACTACTAAAGTTGTCATGGGTGTTGCGTGTCTTTATAAAAAGACCCTTTTTATATAAAATTAGCCTTGGTCCGTGCTACGCCTGACTCTCATGTGGATCCGCCCATTATGTTTCTTGATCTACTGTTTTTTTTAATAATGGTGTTAATTGGTAAACCCGTTTGAGTATTTGGGGTTTCTTATATGATTGGTTTTAGTAATTCTTTGTGGATTGTTTGACAACTAGTGTTATTTTAGCTACTTATTAAATTGAATTGTATTTAAAGGAACATCGTTGGCAGCAATGTTTTAAAAAACGGTTTTTAACTTGGCCCTGGTCACAGTTTAACTGGTTTAACCGACGGCTCAACCCGGTTTTTCGCTTAAAACCGGGGTTAGGTCAAAACCGGGATCCGGTCACATGCCCGGGTCACGGTTAAACTGGCCACGTTAACTCGGGTTTAAAACACTGTTGGTTTATCTTAATGATAAACTTTCAAAACTTTTATAAAAGTTATAAAGTTACATTGCGCCAGTCCACCACTAGTTAAGCAGATAATTAATATTAAGCACAGACATAAGCAGAGAAGTAAGCAATAAGGGGGGTGTTTGGCTAAGCTGATTAACAGGGGTTATGCTTTTGCTATATAAGCTGATAAGCCCCCTAAATAAGCATAAACAAACACCCTGTAAAGGGAAATCGGTGCTTATTAAATGAAGCGTAACCTATGCCCTTAGCATAACCTGTACTCTGTGTGTATAGCTAATGTCTGTACTTGGTTTTGATATAATTTAAGCTTTGTTGTTTATACAACATATTGTCTGTGATAAAAGCTCTTAGTTATTTATGAGTTTTGATTTGTCTGACATTTTTATGATTTTTTTTGTTAATTAACAGGAAGCTAATGTCTATTGACTCTTACTGCACAAATTATTGGTTATTAGTGTTTGTGCACTGGTATTCGTATTGGGAATTAGGTGGTTAAATTCTGCTGATTGTTACAACCGATTTTGTTAGAAGTAAAGTGTTTATAGTTAGAAGTCACACCCAAGAGATAGTCACAATGAAGAAGCTAAGTCCCGGATTTCGGTTTCATCCAACTGATGAAGAGTTGGTAATGTATTTTCTTAAGCGAAAGGTATTAGGGAAACGCCTTGTTTCCGAAGTTATTGCAGAAGTTAAAATATACGAATTTAGCCCATGGGATCTTCCAGATAAGTCCAAGTTAAACTATGGAGATCTGGAGTGGTTCTTCTTCTGCCCAAAATCCCGAAAATATTCAAGTGGTGCTAGAACAAATCGTTCAACTGAAGCTGGCTATTGGAAAGCTACGGGGAAAGATAGGGAAGTAAAATACAGGGATAAAATAGTGGGGGCAATCAAGACGTTGGTGTTTCATGAGGGTCATCCACCAAAGGGCACAAGAACAGATTGGGTTATGCACGAATATAGGATGGATGACAAGGATTTAGCTAATGCGGGAGTCATCCAGGTAATGTATCCTATAATATATGTATAGTATCTGGTGTAAATTACATAGCTTGTCCCTCGTGAAAATCATAGCCGTCACAATTAGTGTAAATGGACCAAAAGTGAAAATAGGGACCCATTTATGCAAGTGGCATCGAGGAGGGAATTGTTTCTGTAACTTACTCTTATGTTTAAGTAAACGGGTAATTTAGTGTTTTATTAAAGCAGTTTTCTAACATTTGATACAAATTTGTGTTGTGTATTGCAGGACCTGTATGTGTTGTGCAGACTATTTAAAAAAAGTGGTTTGGGCCCAAAAAACAGTGCACAATATGGTGCACCATTTGAGGAAGAAGAATGGGACAATATGGAAGAAACTGAAGTCATCTCTTTTGAATCTTCAGCGATGATCACTACAGATGCATTCAATTCTAATGCAACTGTGCCAAACATGGCCTTAACTGAACCAGCCCCATCAACTGTCACTTCTTCTGATAATGAGAGACTTGGCCTCCAAGTAGAGGCCAACAAAACACTGTATTCAAATGCAAGCAATTCAGTTGTGACAAACATGACCACAACTGAACCGGGCCCATTAACTGTCACATCTGACTATGAGAGCTATCTCGCTCAATTTGGAGCTACAAAAACTTTGAATTCCAACACATGCAGTTCAGTTGTGACAAACATGACCTCAACCGAAGCAGGTCCATCCACCATCACATTTTCTGAGAATGAGACACATCTATATACTGCTGCTAATGATGATGTCCTTCTTGATTATGAATTATCTGATGCGATTCTTCAGATAACCGACACTCAGGTACACAATCTGTCAACTTCATCAAAATCTTACATGCTTAGTTCGTTTATATGCCCTACCTTATCTTATATCTTTCTTTTAAGTTAAATCGTCTGAACTGTTTAACAATAGACAAAAAAGGGAATGTGTTATAAGATGTTTGTTCTTGACAGAGCGATAAACTCTAATTTCTTGTATACCTACAGGTCGTGGAAGATTGCAACGGTAACCTAACTGATGCACCTAACGATGATAGTATCTGTTTAAACTTGGACACCTTTGGTACACTAGATGACTTGAGCCTAGATGGATTTAACATGTTTAATGGTGAGAAATCTGATGGCTTTACAGTGGATGCATTTTTCGCCGATGACCTTAATGACTCTCTTGGGTGGTTTAAATAGGGCTGATTAAATCTGAACACGCACACAACTAGTTTTGTTTTGATCAAATGTTTATTGAGATGGTACTTTTAGTTTTTATGGTTAAGTTTACATTTGAAGTGTTATTTATTTTTCATTTTTTTCGAACTCATGGTGTTGATTTATTAATGAAGTCTTTTACATTCTTGAGTTTTATTAATGACTTTACCAGTTGCAATATTGTTCATGTTGATCTTGTATATACAGATGTAACAATTCCCTCATCACTGTGACAAAATTTTATAAATGGGATTCATAATCAGTTTATGGGGGTGTTTGGTTAAGCTTATATAATGGACTTTTGAGCTTATTAGCTTATATGTGTTAAATAATCCGGAACAAATGTTTGGTTAAACTTATATGACTTGCTTTATAAGCTTATATAAAGGGTTTTGGTAAGTCAATTTTGTGGCTTATATAAGAATGGACGGTTTTATATGCAAATATTATATAAAAAGTCTTTTATACTCTCATTAATCTTTTTGTCTTAGAAAAACTTATTAGGCGATATGTTTATAGGTTTTACTAAATAATTCATTCAGAATCAAATGATAATTGATAATTCGTATTTTTAGAGAGTGTTTCCACTTTTTTTTTAGAAAATCATGATAAATTATTTGATAATTCATTGTAATCATGTAAAAATTCAATTTATAACTACAACCCGAGCAACCACTCAAGTGTGGCCTAGTGGTAAAAAGATTTGTGGTTTGGTGGTTTGGCAGACTTGGCCCCCAATGTATTTCATTCCTTCCACTTTGTTTTTAAATGCTGTCAACGCCTAGTTTCCTTTTATCAACTTTACACAAGTTGTCAAAAGTGGCACAACAACTTCTAACATTTTATCCAAGGGCCTTTAATGCATATTCTTGATATCTCAAGGGCTGATCTTGTAGTATCTTCAAACACCAAGGTCCATTCTTGTACAATTGACTACTTTTTGCAAATGAAACATGTGTATTTCTTAGGGGTGTTCATGGGTCGGTTCGGTTCGGTTAGTTGAAAGAATTTAACTATCCATCGTGGGGCGGGTAAATAATTTTACTATCCGAAACCGAACCGCACTAGGCGGGTAACCGGACATGCGGGTACCCGAAGTGAGCGGTTTCCCTCGGTTCGGTTCGCGGTTAACCTTTTTTTTATGTTTAATTGAATTTAATCGTATAAAAAATAACATGATATAAAACATGATATGTCATTTTATTATAATCAAATGACATCGAGTAGATAAAAGCTATTAAAAGTAATATAATCGAATTTAATCATATAAAAGTTATTTCGTTTATATATACAATTACATTAATTAATTTTTACACACAAATGATTAGATAAGCTTATATTAGGAGCTAAAAAGTTTTTATAAAATAAGAGTGGTGCAATAAAATTGTTATACTTGAACGATTATTTGAATATTTAACTAAAAAAAGTATGTATAATATGCGCGGTTCGGTTCGGTTAACCGCAGATTTCTAAAAGTAAAAACAGCGGGTTTTTTCGGTTTCGGTTTCTTTTGGTTTCGGATTTTTTCGGTTTCGGATTGAACGGTTCAGTTCGGTTCGTCGGTTTTTCGGTTTTTTTAACACCCCTAGTATTTCCAAGTAAATCTGATTGTTATTCTCGAAAAGGTGCATAAATACACAAATGAAGGTTATGATCATTGTTGTACATTTGGTTGATATTTTAAGCTTAGAGTTTCTTACCGAAAAACCAGTAGCGCACATATTTGATATGCATTTGATGTGATTTTGTAAAAAAATAAATATTGCGTTTTATGTTATGGAGTCGCATCTTAGTTGTGTCGAATGTGGGTCATTATAATGATTCATGAGCAAATTCAAGAAGGATTGTCAATTTTACCATACCACATTGTATGGGGTGAGTAGAAACCGAACCGCGAACCGTAAAACCGCAAAAAACCGCAAAAACCGAACCGTAGAAACCGCACTACGACAAAAACCGACGGTTTGGTTTTAAGAAAAAGGAAAAACCGCAACTGCGGTTCGGTTTCGGCTTTTGCCCGTAAAACCGAACCGCAAAACCGAACCGCACCACACAATAATTTTATACTGAAAAACGTCACATCGACTATTTTGTGCGAGTTATAGATTTCTAGTGCATATTATCACTGATATTCATATAAGTTATTAGTAAAGTGTTTGTTAGAGTCAATTTATGCATTGTTATAACTGAAAAAAATCAACATTTGAAACAAAAAACCGTAAAAAGCCACGATTATTATATAAGTCACAAGTAATGGTTCGGTGCGGTTAAAAACCGCAAAACCGCAGAAACCGCAAAAAAACCGCAAAACCGAAACCGCGGTTTTTGGTTCGGTGCGGTTTCTATTTTTGTAAAAACCACAAGTGCGGTTGCGGTTCGGTTTTAATCAAAAACCGCACCAAACCGAACCATGCTTACCCCTACCACATTGTTCATAAACAACTCGAGAAATACCACACTAATATGGTTTCCGTATAAAACTAGGGGTGTTATTCTAGTCAGGCTCAGGCTCAGGCTCATTTAGGTCGGTCGGTCGGGTCTAGCATAGTCAGGTTAAGGCAAAAAGTAAACCCGGGTCCCGACCCTAATAAAATTCCGGTTTTGCCAGGTTTGGTTCTATTCGAGTAGGTTTATTGTCAACCCGAATGTATATGCACCATATGATAATTGTCATTGGCTAATTATAAAAGTTTATAAGAATATGCTAATTATAAAAGTTAAAAAAAAAAACTTATCCTGGTTAGCAATAACGAGAATTAGCCAAGGATAAGTAAACCGCAACTCAGTCTTCTTTATCGATTAAGTTTTCTAACCTGATTACCTTGACACGGATAGTTTCATAAACTTGTCTATAAGTTATCTAACCCGGTTAACTCGCATAGATAGTTTTATACGAAAACCAACTGACTTAGCTCAGTTGGTCACCAAGGATCCGCTAAGTGGTTTCTTAAGGAGAGGTTTCTTGGAGGTCTTGGGTTCAAGATCTACCAAAAGTCCTCAGGCGAAACGGATAAAGAGTTTAACATAATTAGGCGAGGATTCAAAGAAGACATTCTTCCGCTTGTATGTCATTGCACGACTCGACCCACTAACCACTAACATTTGCCATTCTAAAAAAAGATTGTTTTATACGGAGTAAACTCTTAGTAAGTTCGAGTTAAGACTTATTTCATTTTTCATAAGTCAAAATAATAAAAGTCAAAGAGGCAAACGGTGCTTTGGGTCAGTTTTTGGCCATACTTTAAGGATTGATTTTTTTGAGCTCAGTAAGAATTAGGCTAAACTTTTTAGTGATTTGGAAACTTAGAAGAACTATAGGCTTTTTCTGTTTGGATGTTTCAGACTTTGAAGCTTATTAGATTAGTAGTAGAATGCCTTAGAAAAAGCTTGTATGATTGAAAGAGTTAAGAGTCTTGCACTTGTTGGCCGTTTAGCATTCTGAGTTTATAACATTAGTGTAATAGGATAGAATAATTGTTAAATTGGCTTAGAGACTGACCGATGGTTAAAAGGTGCATGTAATAATAGATTTTCAAATAAGCTGTTAGGAGCTTATAGTTCTACTCTGATTCTAGTGCTTATCACTGCGTTTTATTTCATCAAAGTCGTTTGTATTGTATTTCATTTGTTGTTACTTAGTTTAGATCAGATCAGGCAGCACTTCACTTTGATAAATTTCTATTCTAATTAGTTGACTAGTGTTTGGTTCAGTCTCCTTTTGTTTACCTGATCAAGTTTATGCGATGAGTGGTTTACAAGTCTATTACTGTCATTAGAGTAAAAAAGGTGGTAATTTGTTAAAAAGGGTTTGGGTTGAGATCTGAGTCCAAACATGCATATTCATAGCTTAATATCTTGTTCATTTCCATAATTCAATCCATAAGGTTTTGTTTTCCTAATAGCTTGCAGCAGTGACTTGAAGTTTTTTGTTATGAGTTTCACTTGTAGCTTATTACATTTTTTGAATAATCAACTTACAAAAGTCCTTGTCAAAAACTATCCTTCATTAGTCATTTTTCATTGATCCACCATTTCAGCCTTTTCATCTTTACAAAAGTTGCTTAATCCTAGCTCACTATCAGTTTTAAACTTCTGGAAAATATTTTGGAAAAAGTCAACGTTGGTCAAACTGCTTATTAATAAGCACTTTTTGGATTTAACTTGAAACTGCTTATTCTTTGTGATTCCTGGATATTTGTTTGGATTAATCTCATTTTTATCAGCTTATAGATAGATTTGAGAAGTTTCAGCTTCTAATAATAAGCCATAAGCTCATATTAAACTTTTTGTACAAGCTTAAAATTCATTTTCAAGCTACAGTTCATCTTATAAGCTCAAATTGATTTTCACTAGCTTATTTTCGATTACAACCATTTTGGAACTTTCAGCTCAAATGGTTAAGTAGAACTCGACTTCTAGCTTGTTGTAGCATGTGTGCCCGTTTTTGGTTAAAAATCGTTTTGGTCCTTCTATTTGTTGGGCTCTATTCACTGTTGGGCTAGGTTAGAGTTTTGGGCCTGGTTTATTTGAGAGTTCGGGCTGGGCTGGTTTTGGTGATTTCATAAATTTGTATTTTTAATTTTATAAAATTAGATTTACTTTTATAATTTTGCACTTTCTAATTTTACGTTTTTAGAATAATATTGTTATTTGCGTTTTTACATTTCGTGCATTTAATTGGTTTACGTGCAACGTGTTTTACATTAATACGTATATTAGACAATATTTCTACCTTTATACGTGCTTTGTGTTAATTAGACATGTATTACCATCAACGTATTTGAACCAAAAACGATAAATTTGATTAAAATACTCTAAATTATGCATTAAACAATTGTAATATTGTTTTAACAGTTTGTACAACTGAGTGTTCCAATCAGAAAATAAAGTGTGCCACTCAATTCTTATTTTTTTTTAGCTAGAGTTGGATTTAAACCCGTTATTTAGCATATATACTTAATAAAATAATTTTAATTATTTATTTGATCATCTAAAAAACTCTTATTCATTTTTTTCATCTAAAAGAACCCATTATTATTATTATTTTTAAATTTAATATTTCATAAATCGTTAATCGTGAAAACTAGGTTTCTGAGAAATTACGATGATAGAGTTTTTCAAATATGTTTTGGAAAAAGATATATTCTAAAAATACATTGTGCTAAGAGCATCCACAATGGGATGGTTTTCAAAAGACTTTTTCCTATTTCAAAAAGTTATAATTATGTTTTTTTCCATTGGAGCAACCAATTTACAAATGACTTTTTATGAATAGCTTGTAATCTATCAAGTCATTGGCAAGAAAAGTGAAAAGCTATTGCCATGAAATGAAGAAAACATTGATTATGAAGCATAAAAGTTAATGAAATTATCATACATTAAAAAGACTTGGTAGCATCGTAGATGCTCTAAGCCCTTGTGAAATTTTGGTTTGCATTGATTATGAAAGCCGCCAAATCACAGAATGAGTTTGTAATATTTCTTGCATATGACAGTTTGCATTTCACTAATTCTAAAAATACATTTTATTTACTTATTAAAAAATGGACATACATTTTTTTATAATTAGTTAAGATATGATTAAGATTAAAATAAAAAAATGTCCACTTGTTTTACCTTAAATTTTTATTTGATAATATATATTTCTTGTTTTCAACTAGAACTAAGATGTACAGTGTAGGGCTTTTTCCTGCTCAAGGAGCACTAAAAAGTGTAACAACTTCCTACAAATATCTTATTTTGGATTGTACATTTCCAGACTTGTGAAAACTTGTGTTGCTTCTAGCGAACTACCAAAGTCTTATTGATTTTCTACCTTGTCTAATTTTCGTCTCTATTATTAAATTATATAAATATGAAACGCATGGAATTTTTCAGATACTAAGGTGGTGTTTGTTTTATTAAGATGTTTTGAGTCTGAATCTAATTACCACACCTTACTGATAAGAGGCGATTCCAATGTCTGAATCAGACGTGAGACTCAGTCAGATGTTTAAGATGTTATCATGTCTGACTCGAGAAAAAACAAACAAACAACCAAATCGTCTGACTGGTCACAGTCAAAAGCAATCAGACCTTGTTTTTAAAAAACAAACACAGCCTAAATGATTTAAAAGTTAAAACTTTTTTATAGTCTTAAGCTGTGTTTGTTTTTTGAAAAAAAGTATGACTGCCTCTGACGTTGTCCGAGTCAGACGCGGTCAGATCTAAGAGGTGTTTTTTTTTTTTTTTTGCAAGTCAGACATGGGCTGACGTTAAAGCTCTGACTCAGTTAGAGGTGGTGATCATGTCTGATTGCCTCTTATGCATATAAAAACCTTTCAACCCGTATGTGTCTTCAACACTCAAAAGAGTCGAATGTTTTTAATGACAATACTTTTCTGGTGATTTTGTCCGTCGGAATATTTTTTTGAGAAGAACGATGGTGGGGATATGAGAATGAAAGAAGGTGTTAGGTGAGAAAATTTGATTTTATTAAAAAGATAATGTTGTACTACAATATATTATATTATTCCCTACGAATTACGAGTAGTAGTAACAAAAAACGATTCTACAAGATTCTTTAGTTTGACTGGCTAGCTATATTAATGACATTCAAAGTATTTTAAATATACCTAATTGATAACATAGATTATTTATAATATCAGATGTAACATTTAATACTAAAATGATATTTATCTTTTGTTTTTCATTCAAATAAAATAAATTTGTATAAAGTTATGAATAAAATAGAATTTATGGATATGTGAAAACTCAAAGGTGTTTCATAAATTTCATAAGTTTTTTAACTATAAATTTGTAGTATTTTGATCTCGGTGATTTAAATCATTTGTAACAAAAAAGAACAAAAATAAATAAGATCTCGGCCTTGTCGTTTTAAGAAACGAAATCTATATAAACCCTCGATCGTTAACAAACCAAAAATAAACATCACATGTGGGTTTCAAAATCAACATCGATCTACACGAGTGTATTTTTTCGTAGTGTATTAAGTATGTGATAAAAAAAATGAAAAGCGAAGAAATTAAAAATCATTCAGCATCAATTAAAAAAACAAACAACAATATTTCATTCACATTCAGACTTTGTGACCACCTCTTACTAGTAAGAGGCGGTAAACATCTTAGTGAAACAAACACCACCTTAGTCATCAATACTGATAAATGATCGTATAATAAAATGTTGCGGAGTATTAAAACTGTTTTCCATTAAACTATAATAGAAACCATAAATTATCATTTGTGTATGAAATTTAATGATAACTATGTAAGTAGTCTTTTTTTAATAGCAAAAAGTATGTCAAAATGACAAGACAATATTTCAAGCTACGAGCAATGTTTTAAAACCCGGGTTTTGAATCGACCCGGTCGAGCCACCGGGTCACCGGGTCACCGGTTCAACCGGTTGGACCGCCGGGTCGACCCGGTTTTCAATTAAAAAAATTTATTTATATATTTCCAATATTACTATATATATAAATATAAATCATGAATATTTCATATATTTGGGCCAAAAAACCATTTACTAACAAATATAACACGTAAAAACAAAGTTACGTTATAAATACGTATAATTATATCGCGAAAAAACGAAAAAAAAAAACAAAAAAATCGAAAAAAATCAAAACCCGGCCGGGTCGCACGAACCGGGTCAACCCGGGTCGCTTCAAACCCGGCGGGTCACACCGGGTTTCCAAAATGTAAGACCCGGGTCAATTTGACCCGTTTTTTCGGCCGGAACCGGTCCAACCGGTTGAACCGGCCGGGTCGACCCGGGTTTCAAAACATTGGCTACGAGGCTTAAAAAAGAGTCTATAAAACACTTGACTCACCGCACTATTAGGCTGGGCACAACGCCCCGGATTTTTTTCGGTCGAGTATCGGTCGCGACCGAATCGTCGCGTTGCGGCGATTCGGTCGCCGGTGTAAATCGAGGCCAAAACGACCCTAACCGCGACCCATTCAAAAACTTGTGTAAAATTTGACCGTTTGAATATGACCGTTACAATTTAAAAAAAAAAAAATTCAAATTTTTTTTAAAACCTATATAAATCGATACATTCTTTCAATATTTTTTACATTTCACATTTCACACACAAATTTCAACACACATTAAAAATGTCTAGCAAGAGAACTCCCCAAAACAAAACCCCAAAATCCCGAGTTCGTCAAGAATCTGTTCCACTTGTGACACCGGACTCGAATTTTCGATTATCCGGTGTGTCTCCACAATTCCGGTTTAGACCCACCGGTTTTGAATATCAATCACACCAACAACCTAACTATTCAAACCGTCCTTTTTATCCCCCACAACGTGATAACCAACAACCTAACTACGAATCGCCTTCGGGTGTGTATCGGCCTACTATGGATTCTTCCACTACTTCCTATCCAAACCAACAGTATTCTCCGATTAATCGTTTTGAGGTTGATGCACAATTTGAGAATATGATATACAACCAAGACAACTATGTGGGTGACGGGCCTAGCCAAGATCAATCTATGGGTCAAGGTTCGGGACACGGGTCTTTTCATGGTGCATACAACCTTGAAGACGATGTGGAAGAAATGTCCCCAATCAAACCTAAGAAGCCCTAAAGACGTGCTACGAAAAAGAAACAGATTGATACAACTGAGCCACCAAAAGAATGGACAAGTGAGGAGGAGTGTGCGTTATGCAGAGGTTGGTGTTATATTTCCGAGAATTGCATCCAAGGAAACAATCAAAAATCAAAGGGCTTTTGGCTAAAAGTAGTGAAGTACTATGAAACCGAGACGGGGTCTGCTAGAGGGTATGACGCGGTTGTGAGCAAATGGAAAAACAGGTTGCGTCCTAGTGTTGGTGCATTTTGTGGTATTATGAATAACGTTGAGCATACTCATGATAGTGGTGCAAATGATCTCACTGATTTCCAAAAAGCTTGTGCTGAATACAAAGTGACTTACAATAAAGAGTTTCAATACCGGGAGGCGTGGAATGTGCTCAAAGATCACCCGAGTTGGATAGAGGTTGAAATGCCACGGTTTACAAAGAAATCGTCTAGCAAAAAAGCCAAGACTTCTGAAACCACTTCTGGTTCTGGACACGCTAGTTACATGGATGTGCACGATGATTCTGAAGAAGAGAAACAAGAAAATCGACCAATGGGGCGTGATCGTGCTAAAAAGAAGTCATCAACCTCTTCGTCAACTGGGAAGTCTTCATTTGTTGAAGCTGTAAGCTCCAAATGGGAGAAGATGAAAGACATTGGATGGGGAAAGAAGAAGCAACAACAAGATTCCTACTTTGACTTGAAGCAACGGGAGTTGGATTTGCAGGAGAAAAACGCGGAAATCAAAAGAGAAAAGCTCGAGTTACAACGTCGGGCTATCGAGCTTGCTGAATCAAAGAAACGAGATAAAGACTTGATGTTCTACAACTCGGAAATCGACCCCAACTTGCCGATAGCCAAACAGCAAGCACAACAAGAAATGAAGGACAGAATCAAGGAACGTTATAATTTAAATTACTAGGATTATTGTAATGTTTTTTAATTTCGAATAATTGTGTAATGTTTTTTTTTAAATAAATGTAATGTTTTTTATTAAATTTATTGTGTTTAAAAAAAATTTTTTTTTTTTTTTCAACTAGGTCGCACTAGGTCGCCGGTTGTGGCAAATAGGTCGCACTAGGTCACCGGCCGAAAAAACTAGGTCGCGACCCCATGCGTTGTGCCTAGCCTTAATTAAGGTTTATATTTAATCTTTCATTTCATTAATAATAGTGCTAAAATAAACAAACCCGAATCAACACGACATGTTAATTAGATAACTTATTTAAAGTTTTGATTTTAATAAAATCGAAAATCACTTTAAATTTTTCGCTGGGTCCGTCACTGGTTGGTTGGTCGACACATTGCTTTTTTCGACTTGACCAAATAAAAAAACCCATTCACGCACAACCCATATATCTATCGTGTACTTTAGAAAGGTTATTTTAACAAACCTTCTAAGATGTACAAACACAACCGATTACGTAAAGGAGCTGAGTTGAGCCGAGTAGCGCCAAACTTGAGCTCGACTCGACTCAGTTATATATATAAATAGGTAAAAGTGTACTTCAACCGAAATTCGATAAGCAAAGTATTTTGAAGTTAGAACTTGATTCAAAAATATACCCGAATAACTCGCGAGTTGTCACATTTACACTTTTACAACAGTTGTACCTCAAATCCTTATTTGACTATAAAATAATTCGTGTTTGAATATATTTGAAAGCAAAACTATAAACATTTTAGTATAAGAAGATCAAAATATGTTACAAGCAGATGCTTAATCCTTTAAAGGTCGTTTGGTTAGGGGATATTGGAGGATGTTCATGACATTTACATTTTAATTTTCTTCAAATATTTTGTTTAGTATGACAAACTAAAAAATTAAGAATTCCTCGAATTGTCAAAAAGAAGAAAACTAAAATTCCTCCAAGAAAAAGTGAAAAGTTTTAGTTTACTTGGAAATCATTTTTTATAAACCTTTTTTAGTGGGTTTTTCTTGGGTTTTTACTCGTTCAATTATAAAATTTATAAAACTTTAAGAAGTTTATATAGAAATTGTTTTTTATAAAAAATTAATAAAAAATAGTTTTTTATAAAATATGAAAGCTTATTTAAAAAGTTAATATAAAAAAATTATATAAATTATGTATAATTTTTTATAAAATTTATTAAAAAAATTCAAAATTGAAATTTTACTCATTTAAATAGAAAACTTAAAAATATATAAGAATTTTTATAAAAAAAATATATTTATTCGTCTTTTACTCGTATAAACAAGAAAAATAAAGTTTAAATGAAATTTATATAAATTTTATGAATTTCTTGTAAAATTTATATAATTTTTTAATAAAATTTATAGGATTTTTTTATAAAATTTTTATAATTTTTTAATAAAATTTATAGGATTTTTTTATAAAATTTTTATAATTTTTTAATAAAATTCATATAAAGTTTCTATAAAACCTTTTATAAATTTTGTATAAAATTTATGTAATTTTTATATAAAATTTATATAAAAAATAAGAATTCGATTTTTACTCGTTTAAATAGAAAAATTATATCAAAAATATTTATTCGTGTTAATTGGTTCGAGCAAAAATCAATAATTCAAAATATTATGAATTACTATCAATCAAACATGCCCATGTACTTTAAATTCTGAAATTTTAAATCGTAAAGAATTTTAATTTACTAAAATTTAAAATTTCCAAATTTTAAAATTTGAAACCAAATGACTCCAAAAGAAAAAAGAGAAGGTGGTCTATTTATTTAAAAGAGCTATTAAATCTAACATCGCTTATAAAAAGGTAATTAAATGACTTATGTGCAGTCAATTTGTTATCAAACACAACGTTAAACCTTCAAACCTTACTAACAATTTTTAGATCACGTAGATTGGAGAAATTGAATGCATGAGTACCGTTAGTTAATCTTGGGTATTAATTGTGTCCATATACAATATATAGACCCGAGATTGACTTTGGACTTTTTAAGTGATCATTAGTCTATTCAGCTAGAAGAATAAACAAAAAGAAAATTCGATAGCAGACAGATAGTCACGAATGACCTTTGTATCTAAGGAAAAGGACGGATTTAGTCATTTTGAGCATTTGATAGTTAAAAGTAAGTCAAGTGAAAAGAATTTGACAGATTTGGTCATACACAATTGCACAAATGTTCAACTCTATTAATTTATTGTCATATGTCCACTGACACAATATTTTATTATATTATTAACATATTAAAATTACAAATATACCCTTACTCTCTTTCTTATTCTTCCTCTTTCTCTTTCTCTTTCTTCTTTCTGATTTCGATTCAAATCCACACAAGCTTTGTAGGTCACCATCAAGTGAAGGGTGGCTTATACTGTTCTCAGTTACACAAGCAATTGAGGGAGTGATTTTTAGATCTGGATTTGGATTGAAAGTAAAAGTAAGAGAAAGAGAAAGAGAAAGAATAAGAGTGAGGGTATTTTTATAATTTCACTATTTTAATAATATAATAAAATATTGTGTCAGGACACATGTCAATAAAATAATGGAGTTGAGCACTTATGCAATTGTGTATGACCAAATTTATCAAATTCTTTTCAGTTAACTTACCTTTGACTATAAAATACTCAAAATGACCATATCCGTCTTTTTCTCTATGACCCAAATATATTCGTCGCTCAAACCATTGCTATAAATACTGTCAAACAATGATTTGTCTTTCCGACAAAAAGAATATGAAGTTTCTTCCATATTCACTTATAATTGGTTCGAAACCTTTGACTTTTGTAACTAAATTGACTTAACGTGTCTTTCATTATTAGGCCTATTTGTCTTAACAAGGCATCTTAGTGCGACATAGTTCAATTTTTTAATATAAATATTTTAAAAAAATAAATAAAAAACATTACAATAATATTTATTAATGAGATAATTAAAAAAAAAGACTTAATTAGAAGTAAAGGGGATAAAATGTATTAGCTAAAACTAACTCAAAAAATTTTCGAATTAATATATGGTGTGAGGAATTAAACAAAGCTTAATATATTAAAATTTGAATTTTTTTTATAAATATTATACAATTAAAACATAATTAAATCTAATATAATTCTATCAAAAGCAATATAAAACAAAAAAAAAGAAAAGAAAGAAGAAAGCACAATCGTTTCCACTATTGGGTCGTACCTACGATCGTTTTGTGGGAGTCGATTTCCGCGACCGAATCGTCGCAACGGGTCAATTCTGTCATGACCAGTTTTACTTTAGATGATCAAATCTTCAAATAAAACGGGTACATTGCTAAAAAAAATCAGAATTACACGGGTCCGATTACACAATTACACAAAAAAAGACTATACTAAAAATGGTACAGTATTTATTTCGTAAACAAAAGTCCCACTCTATAAAACAAGAAATTGCATGATCATATTGAATGAAGTCATGAACCATGTTGATGAATAAAAAGCTTCTAGAACAATTAAAAACATGACACATGAAAGGTGACTTTTGATTTCTAGTCTTTGACCAAAGTTTCAACCATCAAAATTGATGTACACCAATATTGATTGATTGACTTTAGTCTTCACTCGGCTCGACTCGGCTTGTTTACACCTCTACTCGTGCATGAGTATTCGAAAAATGAAACCAACAAAGTGACCATCCTGTAAATTTACTCGAGATTCTTTTGATATAAACTCGAAATCACTCGCAAAGTTAGTTGTATGTTAATGTTGCGTATTAACTCAGCTACCCAACTAGCTAGGGTGTAATCAAGCCGAACATTGTCAAGCTCAACCTCAACTTGACTAATAAAACTCAAGCTCCAAACCTGACTAGAGCTCCATCAAGCTTTAAAGTTGTAGCTCGAGACCAACTTCACCTTCATAACTTAAGTTCGAAACTTTAATGAGCACATTTTACGAGCTCAATAAATACTCAACATATTTAGCTTAACTCGAATTATTTGTATATAAATTACTTTATACAATGCTACTAATAAAGTAATTTATGATATTTAAAAGTGCAATTTAATCAAAGCGATGAAACTCAAACTCGACATAAGTAGGACTGAGCATGACAGATCCAAAATCGGTCTAGGGTTTTGGACAATTTTGACCCTCGGTCATGTCCGGTCCGGTTTGGTCTTACTAAAAGTCTCGCCGGTTATGCCTAATAGGACCGGACTGGAGCAAAGATCGAACCGGATCGGACCATACCATTTCGGCTTGATCCGGTCTGGTCCTGTCCCGATGCTTAGCCCTAGACACAAGTAGTTAGTCAAGTTCAACTTTAAACACTAGGTATGCATGAGCTGTATGGTTCGTGTTATATCAAAAAATGCTAAGGCTGAACAAAATCAATTGTCATACGAACCAAACTGAACCAAAACAACTTTATTCGGTTCAATTTTTGGTATTATTTAATTATGGTTTTTTGTTTAAGTTTTGCTCGGTTCGATTGACGTCAAAATTAATAAAAATATACAAGACTATCTAAACTATGTTTACTAGGTTAACTCCTATTCGGTTTGGTTTCGTTAGGTTAACTTTAGTTCGGTTCAAATTTGATCTATTTTTCAGCCCTAAAAAATTTAAATCGTAATGCCTTTGTAGAATATAACTTATAATAACACTTACTCATTTGAAGGGCTTGGTAGTTTTACTAGATACTTGGGGGTGTTTGGATGTGCGGTTAGGAGAAATTTTTTTCCGAATCTCAGTTTGGAACTGAAGTTAAAAAAAATGTTTGGGTATAAAAGGGCTAACCAGGATTATTTGAGTTTTCGAGGGACCAAAACGTCGTTTTGTAAAAGTTGGTCAGGGGTCCAGTTGCAAAACTGAAGATGAAGTTTAACTAAAAAATCATCAGATTCGATCTTTTCACAAACCTTAAAAAATCCGATCTCCAAGATTTCTGGTATGAATCTCATTTTTTTCATTGTTTTTATTTATTTATGGTTATTTAATTATTCATGAATAAGCAAGAAAAATGAGGCTTATGAACTATAAGCCAAAATCGTATAAGCTCATAAGCCCAAATACAGGGGTGTTTGTTTCGTCTTATACAACGGGCTTATAGCTTATTTGGTTTTCAATAAATGTTTCATAAGCTCACTTTTTTGTGGCTTATTTTGAAACTTTTCGCTTTATATAAACTTATCATCTTGTAGTTAGCTTATGCAAGGCAAAAAAGTTTCAAATAAGCCACAAAAAGTGAGCTTATGAAACATTTATTGAAAACCAAAAATGCTATTTAGCAGCTGCTCATAAGCCCAATTTGCTTTTTGGCTTATTTAGCAGCCGCTCATAAGCCCGTGATATTAGATTGATCGCATTTGTTGTGTTTGTCTCCTGCAGATAAGTGTATTCAGTTAGGATTAGTGTGAGTTTTACGCCTTGCAAAGATAACGTGAAGAGAAAGGCAAAGTAGGTTTTTGAAGCTTAGAACGTCTCGTGAACTCTGCGCTAGGATAATAGGTTTTTGAAGATTAGTGTGAGTTCTCAACACTACTAGACATGCACTACCACCCCATCTACAATTCGCACTGGCTAGTAATGGAAATGTCCATGGTTACCTAGATGTTGCAAGTGGGTCTATGTAAGGTATGGTTAATCGTGAAGGGTAGCATAGATAGAACGGCCACTTTTGTACCTAATGTCTGTGAAAAGGTAGATAGCGGGTTCGCTTTCAGCTCACTTACTTAAAATTTAGCTGATACAGTTGCATCTTTTTCTTTTGGCCTTGTACATACACGTACATGATCGGCTAATATATATAAGGCATATTAGGACTTGTTGTATTCTTCCTGCTTGTTTTACGTTTTGTTGCAATGAGTAAGAAACTCGACTAATGGGAAATGCCTTGCAAAATATTGTCAAAATGGTATCAAGTTCAATCTGGTTTAACGAACTTGATAACAAGTTAGATTATTATACATTGTCCTCCTTTCTTAATCGGTTTCTGTATTTACTCCATCAAAACGCCAAAAATTACGGTTGCATGATTTTTGGTTATCATTGACGCTATTAGTCTTTAACCCTATCCCGTTACCTTTATCAAAAGTCTAACTTTTGTAAAACTAGCATACGGTTCAAGTCTCTTGCATGTCTCTAGTATCGTAAAAAGTCTAAATTTGTCGATCTTTACACAATTAGCTTGAACGATATTTGACTCGTCCCATACTTGGTGTCTGGAAAAAGAAACAACTACAATAAATCTAGATCTATGTTGACACTGCAGGAGGCAAAGACTGCACCTCATCCCTGGTTCTGTAGCAACAAAGCTCACATTACATGTATTTTATATTCTATCAACTTGCAAAAGACCACCTCAAAAGGCAATGACTGTATGATCAGTGGTTCGGGTCAAAAAACGATTCCTAAATGACTAATACAAATAGTAAATTAAACGTTTGCTGCATAGATCTCGCAAATCAAGAAACCTTGATGGATACGAAACAAGATATGGCTGATTTTAGTTTAAAGATAGTTGCTTTTTGATCGTTGCGTGTGATAGGGAAGGTAGTAGGGTTGGTTATTGGTAATGCGGGTGTAATTGGATGTAAGTCGGTTGCGTTCGTACTTTTTGTCAGAAAGTTTTTAAATTTAGGTTTAGTTTAAGGAAGTAAACGGTTTTTAGTTTGTTGTAAAGAAGTTGAAGATCACTGCGAATATGTAGTTTGGTAGTTTTGCTAAGTTGAGTAGTAACTGAAATTTTGCAAAAAGTTTGGATTTTTTTGTTTAGTAGTGTCGGGTGATGCGTGTAATTGGAAAGGTAGCGTGTGTCGGGAATGTTTAGTTGTATGTTGTTTGATTGATGTTGGTTGAGTTGGTAGTTGCGTCGTTTGGGTTTCTGGTTTATAGTGAGTTAAAAATCTAAGTTCTAGGTTTATTTGAAATATGAGTGCTTTTTGATGTTATTCTGGCTTAGTATGTGTAACTTAGATGTGTTCACACTTGTCGTTTGGAAGTTTCTGAATTTAGGGTTACGTGCTAGTTTAAGAAAGTAAACGGTTTTTGGTGTCGTAATTGTTAAGTTAGATGTTATGCTTCCGGTGTACAATTTTAGCGGAAATTTTGGCAGGACTGACTTTTGAGTCCAGTTTGTTCAGCAAACTAAACTTGGAAGTAAACTTATTAATGTAAAAATATTCTATGCATTAATTGGTTTGGGAGTTATGAACTTAAGTATGATATGAAAATCTATGTGATCTTTATGCGAGAAGCAATGAAGGAATAATAAGTGAAGTTGTTAAATGAGCTACGTGTGGCTATAACTTAGATCCCTTTTTTCAGTCCTACAATTGCGGTTTTCTTCGTTGTAGGTTTTGAAAGATGCAAGATTGAATTGTTGTTGCGTTTTCCAAATATATGTGGCTACAGCTCACCCTTAGCGTCGAAACAAGATTTAGATTTAGATCAGCACAATCATTAGTAGTGCTTCATGATTTGGATTCAAATGAGGACAATAATTAGTAGTGTGATATAAGATTTAACACCATTGCAGGGCTCGCCAACTAGTTCATTTTAGTTTTAATCTTCAAGCAAGTGTTCTCAAAATACACTACATTCTTCTGATAATGTAACTTTTACTGTAAGTAAGACCGTGTTTGACAAATTCCAGTGGATAAGTACGGAATCATCAATAGTTTCGGACGGCGTGGAATAAACTTACTGTTCATCATTTGTTATATCGTTTTGTTGTAACTGTTAATGCGAAATGTTAGGCGGTTCGACATATGTTGGTATTTAGCGGTGTTACTATATTGGTTGCTACGGAATGTTTCTTATATGGCGCAATTAGTTAATGTACCATTTGTGTATTATAAGGCACGTTTGCCAATGAGTTTGGAAACCATGTTGAGTTATAACAAGTAATGTCCCTTTAGGTTCAAGTCCACATGATGGTCTCTTGGTTCACTCCTACAGGACTGCCCCCTTAGGTTCAATTTGAAATGTTTTTTTTTGCATTTCACAATTTGAAACATTTCAAATTTGAAGTTTAACTCTTCTGTAGAGCTAATGATTTTTTGTATTTCACAGATAAATATTATGTTGTTGACGCTGGGTACCTAAATACTAGGGGGTATCTTGCTCCATACAAAGGAAATGACATTCGTTATCATGTACCTGATTTTTGTAGAGGTCAAACTTTCGTCCAACGTGCTCCAAAAGGTAAGAAAGAGACCTTCAATTACTATCACTCTTCGTTAAGAAATGTGATTGAACGGACTTTTAGAGTGTGGAAAGCTAGATGGGCAATATTAAAGGATATGCACGTAAATTTTTCGCATGAAACACAAGTTAGCATTGTATTAGCGTCAATGGCCATCCACAATTATATAAGGAAGAAAGGTCAATTCGATGAAGCATTTCATATGGCACAACGAGAAACTTACAATCCGAGTCAAGATTTCGATAATGAGGTATCTATAAGCATTAACCAAACACAGATGGTACAAGTTCAAGTGGTAGTAAAGATTTATATATGAGCACATTAAGGGATGCGATTGCAACATATCTAATGAAGAACAAATAAAGCTTATTTATATATTGTTGCCACTAATTTATTTTTCTATGATGTAATGTTTATTATTGTCTTATAACTCTAAGATCGTGTCTTTAGCGTGAATGATTCTAATTCTAAGATCGCATCTTTAGCGTGATTAATTTTAAGATCGCGTAACTGTTGAAAGTATGTAATCTTCTTTTATCTTCGTGAAAAACTTGGAACAAAAAATGTTTGCTTAATTTTACAAAACATTATTTTATATGTCAATTTAAATAAAATAAAAACAATGTTTATATTACCTCTCAAATAATCAAATTTGTCAAACACTAAAAAAAACTGATTATTTGATTATTGCGATTTCAAACTATAATCAAATCCAAACACTATTTTTCAAAATGGAGTTTTCAAAATGGAGTTTTCAAAATGAATAAGGAATCCCAAACACCCCACTTACTATATGATCAGGTAAAAGAGCTATAAAGTGGTAAAAAAAAGGTGATGAGTTAAGAATTTCAGATGTGAAAAAGGGTTTAAAACGATAAACAACAATATGACATTGGGCTCACTTTAAATGGGCTCATTGATTTTCTAAAAGCCCATTTCAATGAGTAGAATCAAAAACAGTAGAAAAGGTATAACATGCGGTGAACGTTGATCGAACACGTGACCTTCAAATCTTCAGTCTGACGCTCTCCCAACGCAATGTGTCATCTTGTTTACTTTAAACTCTATTGAATGACTTATAAAAATAAGTTGATGTTTGCATTAACGTATTACTCCAATAAGTTGACTTCGAGCTTTGTCATGTCATTTGACTTTCTTTTTAGTGAGGTTGTTGTAATGATGATCATCAGTGTTGGTGCTAGCAATGCTCTATATATTCATTGGTCAAAACATTTCAATATTTGTGATTTGTTGACGAATAACAACTTAGTGTTTCGAGTGATGGTGTCGTAAGAATGACGTGTTATGACTTATCGGTCGGTATCAAGAAGAGTATAAAAGTAGACCGAATCCTGACTGATCGTAATGTGTTGATGGTTGGGCCTTACTGCCGTGTAACTTGTTCGATTAGACACAACTTTTTATTTTAATAATCTTCGGGTGGGTTCGGGTTGCTGGTCATATTTCAAAAAAGTCAAAACCTGATTCAACTTGACCCGATTAACCCAATAATCCGACAATCCGACCCCTCTACGTAATACATAGACTAATAATCCTTCACCTTGGTCTCTATTTGTTCTCTAAAATTACTACATGGAAGTCTTAAAACTCTTGCAATACTAGTATTAAATGAACCGTATGTTGATGCATAAAAAGCTTCCATAAGAATAAAAAACATGACACATGAAAAAGGGGACTTTTATTCTCTTTTACTCTTTGACCAAAGTTTCAACCATTAAAACTGATGCACACCAATATTGATTGATTGACTTTTCTCAAGCTATGTCGTACGAGTATTCGAGAAATGAAACCAAGCTCGGGGGACCCGATTAGAGCTCGATCAAGCTTTATACTTCTTCTAGCTTGTAGCTCCGGCTCGAAACTTGACTCAAGCTTATACATGACATTTCAAGCTGAAGCTTGATAAATACTCAATGACGGGTACGATGTGATATGACTTTGGATAGAACACTTAACTTGAACGAGACTTTATTGCCTCTTCACTAAATATGAAAGTGTTTGTCAAGAATTGCAAGTACCGGGTGAGAGTCTTTCTGTGACTGAATCACCAATTCTTAAAGTGAATCGATTTCTTCATGTATATCGTTCTGCAGCGACTCCCTCCTTGCACTTCTTTAAGGACCAAATGCATCAAGCCCATTGACTTTGGGAGTTTTATCTGAAAAGTTAGTTTTATGTGTTTTGGCGATTGGATCTCCTAATTCTTTTGTGCAAAGGGTTGGTAAGCTATCATTAATACTTCTAGCATTAACAAGCGGTTGATGTAGGCATAACCATTGGGAAATATGGGTTTCCATAGAGGCTAAGAATCGGGTAAATATTAACTGTGAAATATGGGTTTCCATAGAGGCTAAGAATCGGGTAAATATTGACTGTGAAAGGGGCATTAAAATATTGAATGATTTGGATGGTTTGGTCTTTGACTCCAGCTCGTAAGTCACCTGATGATGAGATGGGGTTTGACTCTGGTGACTCGTAGATATCAGCGTTTAGAGGGATTGTGGCTTTGATTTGATTTCCTTAACCGGCTCGGTTAAGGGCATCCTGGACATTTTTTAGTGCTGGTAATGTGATTTGCAGGTAGGTAGCGTTGTTGGCTTTTAGAAAAGGCTCATTTCCAACTGCAATGTACCTGAAATAACCAATAACCGATCACAATCATTTAATATTACACTTATTTATCCTTTTATAATACCATTAAGTAACAATACACATCTTTATAACACAATGCAATGAAAATTTGTTAAAGAATCACTTCATCCAAAATAATGAGTCGTAATCTTGAAAGTCAAGGTTCTTATAAATATTACACAAACTGTATCAAGTTGGTGGCAAATAGATGTGATATAACAAATAAATTCAGAAGCACAATGAGACACAATGAGTGGTGTAGTAGTGAACGGTTGTAATTGCTGCTTACTTGAACCAACAAGTTAAATAATAGAACTCACACATGATGAGTGGTGTAGCCTGGAGAACTGATATTCATAGCTCATAGAAGTGAATGAACAAACTATTTTAATAGCAAATTCATGCAGAGTGAGTGTGTACTGGCGCAAAACTGAAATGTTGTTATTGCTTATTTGACATCAGCACTACCAGTATCGGTGTAAGTACTAATTTTAGCAACATTTAAGCAGTTATTTCTATAGCAATATCACACACAATGAGTGGTTGGCAAAATTTCACACATGATTCTATACGAAAGCAATACCAAACTGAAGCCATTTTACCAATTTTTTCAATAATGAACTCACATGCAATAAATGGTCTTGTGTTTTTAGCATTAAAACGTTGTTACTTACTTGATACAGATATCACCAATTAGCAAAATTTCACACAGTACCCATTTGACAACGAATAGAAGCAATTTATACAAATTTTTCAATAGCGAAACTCACATACATTATGGGGAACACGGTTATAGAGGGTGTTTCAAGATAGCGTTTTAGGAATGTCTATCTAATTATCGTGCTTAGACAAAAAAAATTATCAGAAAACTGTGTGCGGCAAACAATCTTCAAAAACTGATAATTGCAAAATCTGCTTTGCAAACTCAATTTCAAACGCCTCCGTAAGCAATTATCTCAATACCAACCAAAATTCACAAACACTGAATACAAAATCAGTACCAATTCAGATGTATATATAATATGTATATATTCTAATACAGATACCTTCAAATCTTGAAATTAGATGATGGCATGTTTTCTGGCAGCAACCTCAACAGCGACGATGACCTCGGGAGCAGTAATCTGCGCTAACAATATGTGGCAGCAAACGATGGCTAAAATAGAATATGACAAAGACTAAGATAGATCTACATATGTAAATGCATATCAATCTAAAAAAAACTTGTTTAATATGTATACATGCATTTAAGAAAAAATACTCAAATAAACATCAAAACATTAAAAGAAACATACATTCATATGGAGGTTTGGTGTTCCCTGTCACTCGAGTTAAGATCCAATCAAATATTATGAACATCCTGAGACCTGAATCACACGAGTTAAAATCTTATCAAATAAATAATAAGTGTTTTGTGTTACTTGTTATTCGCTTTGAATTTGGTGAATGAATGAATGAAGACATGGAGGAAGATGTAGATGGTTCGACGAGTCTAAACAACCCATATAAACAAAAAACACATAAACCAACCATCAGCACCCCAAACCAATATGACCCATCGAAACTACCTTGAAACCACCAAACCACCGAGAGTTGGGGCGGATTCGGCAGATGCGGTGGTGATAAATTGTGATGGCGGCAGAATATAGTGGCGGTAGTGTTTTTTGTGTGTATTAGCTTTAGAGAGATTAGGGTTGTCACAGGAGCAGGAGAATTGGGATATATATATAGGAGGTTTAAAGTTCAAATTCCAACCCTCCCGAAACAATTGAAACGCAAAGACTTTTGACAAAAGTTGACATTTTCTAATAAATTTTCAATACCTCCGAAAATAGTTTCAACAATTCCGTAAATAGTTTCAACAATTCCATTTATAGGTGATTTTTTATTCATTTTTAAAAGATTTTGGTACTTTCAACATTTTCCCCCATTTCCTTTATATATAGTAGAGATAGAGATGTGTGTAAAATCAATTATTTTTTTTTTATATTTTACTAGGTGAATACCCGCGCATAGCTGCGGAATCACATAGCGGCAATTATGAAACCATAAGCTTTATAACAATGAGATGAAATTCTAGTTGGAAACTGTCGTAACGATCATTCAACATTAAATAAAATCTTATTCAAATAAAAGAACATATAGTAAAAGTGAAAGTGAAGCATTACATCAAGTATGAGATAAAATAAAAGAACAGTTGTTAATCGTCGCGTAAAACTTCTTTGTACACGACATTTGACGTGTAGACTCCTTCTTCACCAAACTCTTTGACTGGTTTCACCAGTACATTGGTAGCTGAACGTGAAATCCCTCTAGACAATGCAACATAAAGCTAGCCATGTGAGAAAACAGAGTCCGCCAAATAGACACCCATATTTAGAATTGTTTGGCCTTGAGATTTATTGATAGTCATAGAAAAACAAAGGCGTGTAGGGAATTGTGTTCTCTTTAGCTTGAAAGGGAACATGTCTTATTCAGATGGAGCAAGAGAGATTCTTGGTAATAGCACTCTTACCCCAGCGTGTTACCCGACATCAATTTCAGCACTGATGACATTAGGTTCGAAGCGTTTGCATATCAACCTCGTGCCATTACATAATCCATTTGCCGGATCAAGATTCTTTAAAAGAATTTACATAATCCAACTTTCAAGCGCAAGCGATGTGGTGGTATTCCGCTAACATTAGGGAGTTTAAGAATTCAAAAGGATACATGTTGTGTCTGTCGTCTTCTGCTTCATCAAAACTATAGTAAACCTTCTCGTCACCAGGAAATCTGTCAATCAACATATCATTAATGATGTCTACATGTTCATTTTATTTGATAATATTGGTCTTGAAACTATATCAGATGTATGAATATTGGTGGCAAATGAGGGAAATATTTCATTGACCAATGTATCCTTCGAGACAACATCGGTAGTTTATGGAATGGTCATGTCATCAGGTATCCGTATGTACTCTTCGTCGATGACACAATTTAAGCTTGTGTTGCACGTCTTACGACCGGTAAAACCTGTCTAACGTATCCTCCTAAAACCATTATCTTGCGACCGAAAGGAAGTTTGACCCCGGTAAGGTCTTGCATAGTTCGATCTACCACCTCCACACCTTGTCTTTTAGCCATTGAGGCTTCATCTCATACAATCAACTTGGCTTGACAAAGTAGTTTTACAAGGCCACTTTGTTTCTTGACGAGAGATAATTAACGATACTCTATACAGTGGTAAGATCAAATTGTAATTGCAAAATGTCATAACGTGTGATTGTTAACTTTAGACAAAATCTTCAAAAATTATGTATCAAACAACAAAAAAACATTTAGGAACATGTCGTAAATGTAACTGCAAAGTGTCGTGATGTGCGATAATTCAACTTTAGTAAAATATGTGGTGTGCCCGAAAATATAAATCAATACAAGTACCACCAATAAGGTATCTTATCTTAATATTTATAGATACATTTCTTAAATCTCATGTCTTAGCAAGTATAAGTTTAAGCTTAGTTATATATAATCAGTGTGTATTCATTGGCAAGGTTGTAATAGGTTTTAAGTACTATTGCGGCACTCGAATGTGACAGTTTGTTTAAAAGTTAATTGAACACTTGTTGGAGAAAATATCTAACATAGCTAGTTGGAAGATATGAAGTGTTTGGAATAAGTAATGGTGATCATGTCAGTCACGTCTAAATCCTTCCATTTTCTTCAGATTTGGTTTTGTGTTGAGCTCAAATAACCAAAGCTTTCGTAATTTGGAATTCCAAAACAATTGCCAGTGAACCAAAATGTGGGTAATGTCACATTAAAGACAGAAAATATTCTTGTTATTAAACACAACGCCAAGCATATATAGGCACATAAAACATTCAATTTCAAACAAATTCATACGATTATATATGATAGAAAGTTTCTTAAACTATAATTTCAAGATAAAGGAGAAGAAAATAATACAAGAGGCGTTGTAGTCATTTTACTTGGACTTGTAACTCGAAATGAAGGCTTGGGCTTCAGATATCAATGGCAGTGTTGGAATGGTTCCTTCTGTGGTCATACAAATCGATCCACAAGCATTTGACAGTTTTAGTGCCTCCTTCAGTTTTCCTTTGTCCAGCCATAGCACAAACTAAATGTTAGATCCATGTTGAGTGGATCTTGATCCAAACAGAAAATAAATATCACAAAGACTTCACTGCATCCTCATTATTGGAATCAAACTACTTTTTTGTCGCTCACCTACAACATGGATGAACAAAGGCAGTCTTTCATACTCCAAAAGTTGATTTGTAATGATTTTATAGTACTTAGGTGTCATTGCTCTTCAATTATAATCCCTAATTATGAGAATGTAATGTTAAGCATGTAATTGCTTGATAAATAAAAATTACCATTTGGCGAAAAAAGGAAACCAGATGCACATTTATCTGTCATCCTATGCCACTTATATAAATGTTATACTTAACACGCGCATAGGAAAAAACTTGATCGGCTCGTGACCCCCACAAAATCAGCCAAGGCTTTTATTTCATCCGTACACGTGTCTCTAAACCTTGTCCACATCTATTTGGTGAAACAACAATTATTTCTTTTTGGAATGTATCTTACCAGCATTGTTCCTTTTTCATAATATGTAATATGCCTAAATTATACAATATAGCACATCGCACAGATTTAACCCATAAATATTCTTGCTTCTAAGGTCATAAGCCGAGTGTTTAGACTTACTTGAGCAAAATCGGCTCCCCTAAAAACACCAAAACATATAATTATGGCTCGAGATCTGGTCACCATTCTCATAAACTCAGATCGCGCAACAAAAATAAGTTTTACTCCCACCCTATATACAATCAGATTTTAATTGTAAGTCACATGAAGCATTTGTGTGTGAAAAAGTGACGTGTTGACATGCACCAAATATAATTTAAAAAGGAATTGTTCTCCTAACCTGAATGTAAACAGAAGTATGATGTTTTAGGTGTAGGAAATGTGCATTACAATTGCTTGGCCGTTCCGTAGTTGGTACACTGAAGATATGATTGACCTTGGATATTGTAAGCTCTTTTATACCAACAACAATACATTCTCAATATGTGTATATTGGATTTTCGCTAAAGGACAACTAAAAACTCCATTTCCCGTAAAAAATGAATGACCATTCAGACCCACCATAAACCTGTCATAGAACGGATTATATCATACACGCTGTTGCATTGCACCATATAAGGTGTTAAACGTTTTTATTCTTTACTATTACAAGCACATAAGCAGAAGTCCCATAGTTGACGTTTTCGATCATACGAAGTTCTTTTAAAAAAATGTTATTGTATTTTGTCGAAAACATAAACTTTTTCTCATTATGTCGTTTAGTGCTAAATTGGTAATCGTTTACTTAAATTAAATGTGCTGATTTAAGTTATAAAATTTTATCACCTGTAAGTCGGTTTCAAATTCCCTCCTATCAATTCCAAGAACGTCTTGAAGTTTTGCTATCAAAGGTCATTCATCATGCAAGATGTGTTTTCGTTCAATGTGCCATCCACCTGCAGAATAAGTAGTATCATTATTAAGGAAAAATAAATCATTTGTTAAACAGGATAGGTGTCAACAAACACACCACATAATAGAACTCTAAGTTAAATCACCATAAAAGTTACCAACATTTGAAGGGATGGCAATGGCATTTAAAATAGTTACATTTGTAGATCTCATGACAGACATAATTATGCTAAAAAGATTTAAAATGAAACATATAGGCATACCTTTTCCAAGCTTAAATATGAAAAGTTCATTTAATTTTGTTATTAAAAGATATTTCCACGATGCTATCAATCGATCACCATACTCAATTTGTCATGGAAAAATATGTTTCAAGGGAAAAAACGATGGGTTTCCTTAGTACTTACTCTCTTCTATATACCAATAATCGAACATCGGCAACAAAGTACTCAATGAGACAGCAAAACATGAAGATTAAGTGGGATCGTCTCTCATTTTCTTAAAACCGCGGTTTTCTGTTATTTGCGTGTTTTGACTTGTGAACCTCCCCCTCATTCAAAATATTTCATATTTGTTGGTACTGCTTTCTAAAACACATAAAGATCGGATCGTTAAATAAATACATCCCAAACACAGTGGTTCATAATTTCTAAAAAATATCAAATTGTGCACCCTTATACCAAATGAATAAGTCTCCATATCTCAAACACTTATATAAAATCCCATAATTAAGCACATCTCAAACACATATATCAAATCCCATAATTAAACATATCTCAAACACTTGTATTAAATCTACAAAAAAACAGGGTGTACAATATTCAATGAGGCTTATTAGTCTCAAATGTGTACCACATTACTGTAAAAAAACATATAAACAAGGGGGAATTGAAGCGAAAATTGAAAGGTGATCAATACCTGAAGAGCAACACAAAGATCTTTCACTAAATACATTTTCTAAAACATTAATATACCATCGGGCCTTTCACTCTTACTTCAATTTGAGAAATAATGATGACAGTTAATGGATTTACTGAATCCTTTTAGTCATAAAATTGAAACACCAGTAGGTTTAGTCTAAACTCTATGACATAAGCATCCGTAAATGAATTATAGAGAAATATATATAGGTAAAATTGGACAAATCCAAGACTCTGATTCCAGATGAGCTAACGTTTAGCTACAAAATTCTACCCATTTTCAAGCAACTTAATTCACATAATCCATAATCAAATTAAAGCACTATAAACCTGGTTATTTAAGTCAAAACTCACCTTAGATGATCCTTAAAAAATTTGTTATTGATTCCTTTGCGATGGTAACAACTGATATCAATCTGCATCTGTTATAACATAATAAAAAATAAATATAAAACTATAGACTAAATCCACATGATATAACTAATTTCAATAGCAAAAATGAAGCATCAAAAGTATTTGAATGATGGTATAATTTTGAAACCAATCATCCGCCACAGTAAAAAACCACTAAAATATTAATTAAGCTATCAAAAAAATGAAGTATTAAATTAACAGAAGGTTATAGGCCGGCGTTGGTATCCCGTACTTGAGAACCACCACCATCTTATTCCTTGTTGATTTTCAGGATTATGGATTTGGTAACAGATTAGGTTATGGTTTCTTTAAGATCAAATATTAAATACTTTGGATCTACTGAAACAACCTCGTGCAACCCAAAGTTCGAAAAAACAACTCAAAACCACCACAAAGACATCAAAGCCACCTAGCACACTAAAACTACCTAGTCCATCGAAACCATGTCATTAGTTTGATAGATGGCAATAAAAGTGGCGGCGGCAACAATGAGTCTATGGTAAAGAGAGAGGTATTTTGGTTTAGGGTTTTTGTTTAGGGATTTGGTTTTGAGAGAGAAGATAAAGGAGACCGGTGATGTGTGAATAAGAGATAGTGAAACAGCTGTTAATAAAAGTTGTGTTTAAAGGTCTAATTAATTTTCAACATAAATGTAGTTGACATTCCAAAAATAAGGTGAGATACAACTATTTGTTTTTCTCCAGCGTTGACAAATTCCACATTGTAGGTGGTTTCTTTTTCTGGATGTGTTGAGAATGTAATTAAGGCAATGTTGAGAAAAACTACTACTAATAGAAATGAAGAGATTTTTAAAAAAAATATACAGCCTTTATAAGTAGTAGAGATGTGTTATATTTATTTTAATATAAGAATGGTTCTACTTGAAGCAAATTGATTCCAAAACAAAAATAACAAACCAAACAACAAATAAATATATGATAGTATTACTTTCATATCACCTCTATTATCATTCAAATACCGATTGTGATTCAAAAAGCCATACCAAACACGCCCTAAGCTACCAACAACCAAAGAGATAATCGGCTCATTTTGAATTTTTATGGTTACAAGCCAATTCTTTACTCATTTTGCACTTTGCTAGTTAGAGTAAAATTATTTTTTCACCTACTATATCATTTTTAATTTTTATCCAATAACGTTGTCAAAATCTTACTACTATTTCTCAACATCTAAAAGTACTAGGAGCAGTAATTTTGTGATGTCATGAGAAAAAGGTCGGCCCGAGAACTTTAGCGCCCTTTTCAAGCTAATAAAGGAGTTGGTATTAAAAGAGAACATAGAGGCATAACCGTGACGAGAGGAGTTCAAATAAAACCCTTTCTTAATTTAAAAAGGGGAAGACATATGATGGGTCGTTATATACAAATAAGAGTGAATTTCATATATCCCCTCAAAATCACAATTAATTTCATATATACCTAACTAAACTAGTCAATTTCATATATACCCAAAAACACATTCTAAAATTCATATTTCCACAATTTTACTTATTTTGTTAAAATCAGATTTTATAAAGACTATTTTGCTCTTCATGGTTTCCACCAAATGAGTCAATATGTAACTGAGTTTCAATATTCACAAGAAGGAGCAAACAGCAGACGTGACAGACATTAAAATATGACTAGTGTTTTAATATATAGGAGATATTTTTACTCCAAGAGATGTGTTCACCAATTAGTAAATTTAATATCTTCTATAAAATATTCTTAATGCAACCTGAAGTATACACAATATACTCCGTACTAAACAAGGATGCACCTAATATCTATTACTTTAGTCCCATGAGACCAAAAGCAAAAAAACTTAGGCAGTAGCCAGAAAATTAGAGTACCATCGTACTCACTATTGCATATTTACACACATTACTGCACAACAATATTGCAGACAATGGAGTATTATTTCTTGCTCAATCTTTCTAGTTCATCATTTAATTTAGAACCAACTACAGTCTGGAGAGAATATATCACTTAGATGTGTTTTGGCGCTCAAAATAAACTAGGGTAAAATAGCCTAAAACTTAATAATAGATGAGATTGTGTATTTATGAAATTGATTGAATGAGTTGGATATATATGAAATTAAGGATATTTTTAAGGTGATATATGAAATTATCCCTACAAAGGTTATGAAAGTTGAGTGGCGTTTTTGTAAATAGGATGTTTATTGTAGAACTATGGTAATCCTAATCTTAAGAGTCAGGTTGATGTTTCTAGAGAGAGAAACTTAAGAGAGAGAAAGTAGAGAGAAATATGTGAAATATGTTAAGAAAAGTGAAACAACCAACACCCTCTCCATCAAAGGAGATTGTTTATATACCCAAGTCCATAAATGGGTATTACGGTAACTGGATAATCAAGAACTTTAACACCCTTAAACTCACGCGTGACTTGTAGTGAGAGTGTCGGGTTTTTACCTAGAAGAGTTACATATGTGGGCCTTTATTTTTATTTTATAAATTTGTGAATGTGTTGAATATTTAGTGGGGTATTTAGGCTAGATGAAATGGTGGGCGAGTTCACCACCGCCACCTCAGCTTTCTCCCGCCACTCACCTAACCTACTTTTCAACTTTACTGGCGGTGAAAAACTCACTGTCACGTCATGCCTCCACGAATTTTTTTAAAAGTCCAGTGTGTTTATTGAACATCTAACTTATCAAATGAACAATAATAAGAAAAAAAATATTGATATAAGTATAATAAATATAATTAAGAACAACGAATATAATTAATAATTTTTTATTAATACGTTTTCTATTAATATTAATAATAATTAACTTTTTTTTATTTAATGTATATAAAAAATCTATTTTTTCTACTAAAAATTGAAAACAAAAAATATAAGCTAACACTCAAAACATAGGCTTAAGCAAAACTCTTAACCAAGATTAATTTAAAGTCGGTTAAAAAAACATGTTATTTATTATGTAGTAGTATTTTTTTATCTAATATGAACAATCGGTTATCATTTTTTAATAATTAAAAATAAAAAAAATACTAAAATTTATGTTTGACAAAATTAGTTATAAGGTATAAATTATAAGCGGTTAATTATAAGTTGTTAACTGTAAAGCTACTAACACGGGACACAAGTTGTATCTATTTTTTCATAAAAGTGTTTGGTAAATTAACTTTTTATTATAATATTAAAATGTATTATAACTAAAAATGACATATTTAAGTTAGATGAAGCCATTAAATCTAAGGACTTGTACTTATCTCATCATCAGGTGACTTCCGTCCCTAAATAAGTGTCCACTTTGACTTTTTGTGGTATTTCTTATTCAATTTTGACCGTAAATATTGTTTTTTGTGTTATACAATAGTTGATGAAAATTATATCAATGAAAAATTCATTTAAAACTCAATCTATTCATATACTTTGCATCGAGTATTATATAAAACAAATATAAATAATTACCGTCTAATTTGAACAAGAAAGACCAAAAAAGGTCAAAGTGAACACTTATTTAGGGACGGAGGAAGTAATATATTTTGAGGGTATAATAATAACTTACAGTTTTAACAGTTCGTAATAATTTTAAAACTTTCATTTAAAAACTACTTGTTTAAAATAAAAGTTTGAAGCTCATATGTTCAAACAAGATTACTTATTTTGAAAAAAGATTATTTAAAAAAGCTATAAGATCTAAAAAAGTCTTTAAAAAAAACTCGCGAAACATACTTATAAGTTAAAACTCAAAAACGTAGAGTCAAGTTATTTCAAGTACAATCTTTTGAGTTCGGAACAAATCTTGCCCCCTTGATTACCTAACATAAATCTTATAAAAAAACATAGAGCTACTGTCAAAAAGTAAAAAAGTTATAAAAATTGACGAACGAACTAAACTTGCAAATATGATAAAATACCAGTTATGACAAGTGATAAAACTAGTGATATAAAACGTGAAAAAATATCACTTGATTGCATATTGATTATCATTAGTGATAATACTTTTTATAAAAAATAGAAACGTAAACAATAATAATAAAACAAATATAAATGTATCTTGAACTAAATATGAGTGTTAAACCGACCATATGCAAAGTAAAAGAAACCAAATCAAACCAAACCGAACGAGGCAGCTGTATTCCAAAACAAAAAACAAACAAACAAACACTCTCCTTAAACATATCACTTTCATTTCATTCGATTTAAACTTAAAAAAAAACCCTTTTGTTCCCGCCAATATCCAAACCCTATCCTCCATTTCTGAATCAATCAATCAATCAATCAATCGAAGATTAATAAGGTCATTTATTTTCTCACTAATTACTATTTTAATCACTAATTATCATAATTCGTGTATTCATTTTTAGTTAATTTTATTTTTATCAAATCATTACTCTTTGTTTTGATGTACCAGATCGTTAAGATGACTTTTACCTCGGTTTCGCTCTCGTCACTGCGATTGCAGCTCCTCTTGATGTTGATCACTCTACCATGGATCAGGACATCGTTTCGGATGGTGAGTGCTTTTTTTTGTTTCATGTTTTTGTATCCGAGTTTTATTATTTAAGAGACTAGCTTGGTTTCATGATCTGATTCAAATAGTATATGTGCGGAAACAAGTTCATCTCATTAATTTGTATAGTTTCTCGAGCAAATGAGATTAAAGAGGGTGTTTGGATACGCTCATACATGTTTAAAGACCTTTACCAATGACCGTACATGTGTTGCCTGTTTGAAGGGGAAGCAACACAGAGCCTATTGCAAGTCCAAAACAACTCAGTCTACCACCAAACCATTGGAGTTGCTGCACATGGATCTTTTTTGTCTTACTTATGTGGCAAGCATGAAGAAGAAATGGTACTGCCTAGTGGTCACTGATGATTTCTCAAGATTTACATGGACATTCTTTTTGTTTTAGAAAAGTGACACAACAGGTGTACTCAAAGACTTCATCACTCAGATTAAACTTCAAAAGAGTATGAAGGTGGTGACAATCAGGTCTGACAATGGCGGAGAGTTCAGAAACAAGGAGCATGACATTTTATGTACCAGCAAAGGCATCAAGAGGGAATACAACATAGCCAGAACACCACAACAAAATAGGGTTGCAGAGAGACGAAACAGAACACTTATAGAAGATGCAAGGACCATGCTATCTGATTCCAAGCTTCCAGTTATATTTTGGGCTGAAGTTGTTAGTACTGCTTGTTATGTTCAAAACAGGGCCTTGGTAGTTAAGGCACACAACAAGACTCTTTATCAACTGTTCAATGGCAGCCTCCTTTGATTGACTTTTTCAGACCATTTGGGTGTCATGTGGTTATCCTCAACACACTTGACCAGTTGGGAAATTTCAATGAAAAGGGGGACGATGGATACTTCATGGGTTACTCATTGACAAGCAGAGGGTATAGGGTCTTCAACAAGAAGACAAGCAAAGTGACAGAAAATATCCATGTGAATTTTCCGGAAGATAAGCCTGAAGACACACAAACAGGTCCTGATTGGTTCTTTGATATTGAAGTACTTTCTAAATCTATGAATTATGTGCCTATTGCTTTGGAAAATACTAACATTTCAGGTACAAAAGAACCAACTGGTTCGGAGAGGTCATCTCTAAGGTACATGACTGTACCTTCACTATTCCCTGCTGATGATATTTCAAAAGGCGATGCAGAGGATGAAGACCTCTCTCAAAAGGATGAACAACCCATCAATTCCACTTCCAAGCACATTCATAAAAGCAGTAGGATGACTGAAAGCATTGGGATGACTGAAAGCAGTGGAATGCCTGAAGGCAGTGGGATCACACTTTCCCCTGCTGGTCTAAACATTCCACCAGATGTTGAAGAACCAGTGATTCATGATAATGATGCAGAAGAAGGAACCCCACTTCAATCTACATCTACTCCAACCTCCATGACCAACAGTGGAAACAGAATACTAAGATATGGAGGCCTAAGTTTCTTAGACTTTCACACAACTCCTTCTTTGAGCAATGTTGTTTCTTTAGGGAGTTCTTTTGAAGAATTCTTTCCACATCAGGACAGCCCTATAGAAACAGATTTGAGCAATTTGAAATCAGAGGTCATCAAGGAAAGGTATCCCACTTATAGAGTAAACAAAGATCATCCAACATCACAAATCATAGGTGATCTTGAGACTCCCAAACAAAAAAGGTATCAAGCAAAAGGACACAGCTTCATTGCCAAAAAGGATGAGAGAGGTATAGTTGTCAGAAACAAAGCTAGGCTAGTAGCTCAAGGGTACACATAGGAGGAAGGCATTGATTATGATGAGGTATTTGCTCCAATTGCTAGAATTGAAGTCATCAGGCTATTTTTGGCATATGCTTCTTTTATGGACTTTGTGGTATACCAAATGGATGTTAAGAGTGCGTTCTTGTATGGCACCATTGATGAGGAGGTGTATGTGATGCAACCTCCAGGCATTGAAGATCCAGAACATCCAGAAAAGGTCTACAAAGTGAAAAAGGCAATGTATGGGCTTCATCAAGCCCCTAGGGCATGGTATAGGACTCTATCCAAGTATCTTTTGGATAATGGCTGTAATAGGGTAAAGATTGTTCAGACCCTATTTATCAAGAAACACAAAATTGACTTTATTTTGGTGCAAGTATGTGTGGATGATATCATTTTTGGGTCCACAAACTCCATGCTTAGCAAAGAGTTTGCCAAATTGATGCTAGACAAATTCCAAATGAGTGCAATATGAGAGCTCAACTTTTTCTTGGGGTTACAAGTTCAGCAGAGGAAAGAGGGGATTTTTATTTCTCAAGATAAATATGTTGCTGAGATTGTGAAAAAGTTTGGATTATGTGAAGGAAAGAAAGTCTCCACTCTCATAGAAAAAGATCATCCTTGGGGAAAAGAAGGACAAGGAAAGCCCAATGTCGGAACTTATAGATCCATGATTCGATCTCTCATGTACCTTACAGCCTCAAGACCTGACATCAGGTTTGTTGTATGCCTTTGTGCCAAACACCAGGTGATAGGTGTGAAAACACCCATCCTTTTACCACTTATTTCTTGCTAAAACGAGACCAAAACGCGTATTTAATGTCATTTGTTTGGAATTATGCGTGGTTTGTGTGTTTGTTGTGTTTTCAGAGCCAACCAGATAAATATTGAAGAAACCGTGGGATTGCACGGGTTTTATCGAAGAAAAAGACGAAAAGACGAAGTCTATATTCCAAGAGATGCAAAAGATTTGAAGTCAATGGGCCTATTTGAAGATTTATCGAAGAAAAGGACCAAAGATGGAAGATTTACATATGTCGAATAAACTCAAGTCTATTAAATGAAGAAATTAAAAGACGAGTTGAATTTATTCGTCGACAAATCCCGAATCGAAATAAAAAGCGTCGACTTTTCTGAAAAGACGAGAAGACAAAAAGAACGGGAGAAAGCCCACTTACCAACCAAAGACAAGGCCTATAAGTAGACCTTCCCTTCACAAATTTTATACTAGTTTTTCTTTCTGTTATTTCCTTTCCTAGTTCGTAGGAACCAACTCCCTTAAGGAGATTGGTGGTTTTCATATTCTTTGATTTCTTCCACAATCTTGTAAGTTTAATCTTCCCATTTTGTTTGTTTGAATCTTAATCATTAATACAAGTTTCTATTTCATATTGTTCTTCCTTTTCTTGTTGATTCAAAGTTCTAAGGTTTTTATTTTATTGGTTTTAATCTTCAAAAGTAAGTGGGTTTTGAGATTTTGTTGTTTTAGATTGATGATTATCATTAGTAAATGATTAGTGGTAAAATTGGTTTAAGTTTTGGTTAAAAACTTGTTTGATTTTGGTTTAAAAGCGTGTTATTTTAGTCCCCTATTCTTCGCACTTCTTCAACTGCCCAGATTCCGAATCAACACTATATTCCGGATCAAGGGTTTTGTGATTTTATTCCGGATGAAGCTTTCTAGTTAATTTGTTCCGAATAAACAACATTTCCATTTAGTTATTCCGGATCAGTGTCTTCATTCGGAATAATTAATATTCCGGGTGAAGCATTCATTCCGAATCAACATTTATTCCGGATCAAGCAAAAGATTCCGGATCAGTGATTTCTTTCAAGGTATTCCGAACCAGTGAGTTCATTCGGAATAATTAATATTCCGAGTGAACCATTATTCTGAATCACCAGTCTAGTGTAATTATTCCGGATCAAGCCATTGTTCCGAATGAAGCTTTTTGCCAAATGTTCCGAATGAACCAATATTCCGCATGAAGGCCATATATTCCGGTTAAACATTATTCCGAGTAAAGGACATTCCGGATCAACCATATTTATTCCGAGTCAAGCTATCATTCCGCATCAAGCAAATATTCCGGGTCAATGATTATTCCGAATGAAGGTGGTGTTAATTATTCCGAATGAAGCAGTTTTTTAGGTTATTCCGCATGAGTTGATTTATTCCGAATGAGTCAAATATTCCAAATATTCCGGATCAAGCAATTATTCTGAATCAGATGTTTTTCCAAGTTTAGGTATTTACTGTTTAAATTTAATTCAAGTTTTATTTTCAGTAATTCCTTTTAGTTTAATTTTATTACTTCTCGCACTTATCATTTTAGTAGATATAGATCAAAAGCTCCCCCTTTTTAGTCACCAATTAAAACAATTCCACTTTGAACCGTGATCGATTCGAGAAGATACCGAGAACGAAACAACGATAATTATAATTGGGTACTTGCAACACAAAGAAAGATCTTGCAAAAGCAACCTTTTTAATCAACTAAAATATCAGTTATTACCAGGTAACACCAATGGAGTGCCATTTGTTTGCTGTGAAGAGAATCTTTAGGTACCTGAAGTGCCATCCTACTCTAGGACTTTGGTATCCTAAGGAGTCACCATTTGAGCTGGTAGCCTATTTAGATAGTGACTATGGTGGTGACAACAATGATAGAAATTCTACAGCAGGTGGATGTCAATTTTTGGGTAGCAGGCTTATATCTTGGCAGTGTAAAAAGAAAACCATTTTGGCCACCTCCACAAATGAAGCTGAATATATAGCAGCTGCTGCATGCTATGGATAAGTTATATGGATTCAGAATCAATTGCTTGACTATGGGTACAATTTCCTTAAAACCAAGATATATATTGACAATAACAACACAATTTGCATTATTAAGAATCTTGTTTTCATACTAAAACTAAACATATTGAAATCAGACATCATTTTATTAGAGACTGTTTTGAAAAAGGGTTAATTGTCCCTGAGACAATTGATACAAAACTTAATGTTGTTGATCTTTTGACAAAACCCTTTGACATAGGGAGATTCCAGTACTTGGTTGCAAGTATTGGGATGATCAATCTCTAAACTGATATATGTACGTTCTTGTATGTATTCAGGAGTGTATCATTGTCTGTTGTTGTAGTATTGTTAGTCACTTTTTCCATCATTCTTAATGTCACTGTTTTTTAACAAATTTTCCCCTGCTTGGGTTAATTCCCCTGCTAGGGTTCTTTCCCCTGTATGGGCTTGTTCTTTTTCTGAGTGGCTGTATGTGGTTTTAGACTAACAATGCAGGGATCCTAATGGAGTATGACGTATCTTATGGATGAATCTGGTATATACTCTATGTTTCAGGGGAGGTTAGGTCACACCTTTAGGATTTAGGGTATCCATACGATGCTCATGTATGATTCTAGATCATGCCGACAGGTGAGTGAGGGATTTGTGACAGTGAAGAATTGTTGCCAGTCAAGTTGGAGTCCTTAGCCCTCGAGGCACTGTAATGTGTAGTCAAAACTCTTGATTGGGTAGCTTGCTGCACAAACTAGAATTTTTGGATGCATGTTGCCAAGACCACTTGACCATAGGAAGGGAATGGTTGGGTTGGAGACCTGGGTATGTATATTTCATTGGGTTGACCTGGTGCAGGGTTTACTTGTGTGTTAGGTTTTTTCTGTTTGAGACTTTGCTGAATGGAGGACTCTTGAGTTATGTGTATCTAGCTTGCTTTTGCAGGTCTGTGCATTAGGACAGAGCTATTTAGCATTGGCCTACTCAAGACAATCTAATACCCCTAGGAAAGTTTCCACTGCTTTCATTTTTGATTCCCCTGCTTTCATGACTTTCCCCTTCTTTGCAAAATGTTCCCCTATTTGACCGTTGACTGACAATGTTGTTACTCTGTTTATAGCCGTTGGGCCTGTTTATTTACTTTTTGGTTAGGGAATATTTTATTATTTTCAAAAGATATTTAAGGCGCTTTCTTTGCGGATTGTCAACCTCATTATCATTACTTTAAATATATCATTTTTACTTATGATTTTTCAGCAAATTAATAATGTGGTCAAATCACAAGCCTTTATTTCGCCTATATAAACTCGATAGCCTAAAACTTAATAATAGATGAGATTGTGTATTTATGAAATTGATTGAATGGGTTGGATATATATGAAATTAAGGATATTTTTAAGGTGATATATGAAATTATCCCTACAAAGGTTATGAAAGTTGAGTGGCGTTTTTGTAAATAGGATGCTTATTGTAGAACTATGGTAATCTTAATCTTAAGAGTGAGGTTGATGTTTCTAGAGAGAGAAACTTAGAGAGAGAAAGTAGAGAGAAATATGTGAAATATGTTAAGAAAAGTGAATGTTGATCCAAACTTAGATCGATTAGCTTTGTGTTAACGAGATTGAATCAAGTTTAACACGTAGAGAAACTTTGTGTTATTCAACAATCTAAGTATTATGGGAAACTAATACTTAGAAGAAAGAACAAACAAACAATATATGAATACCAAACTTTCACTTTGATTAATAATATCAATGAATGATTGCAATGAAAGTGTTGTGAAATATGTGGAAGAGGTGTGTAAAAGGGATATCTTATGTCTAACCCTAAAGCCTCCTTTTATACACTAAGGAGCCTTGAACAAAAAGCTAGAATCAGCTATTTTAGGAAGATATACAAGATAAACATAGAAAATAACTTATTGACTAAATCTTTTAAACATTAAGAATATATTTTGAATTCTTATCTTCATATTTTGTCCACCAGCTTGAAGAATTCTATCATTGACAAATTTAGTCCTTGTCTTTGTGTTAAGATTCTTCTTGTTAGCGCCTTGATAATTCTTATCAGCGTCTCTCCTGTCAGCGCCTTGATTGTACTTGTCAGCGTATAGAATCTCTTTGTCAGTGGCTACATGACTTAGCTAATTTTATTCCCAACAATCCTCCCCTAAACTTGATATTTACTCTAACCATAAAGTTTTTGAATTAAATAAAACATATAGAGAGGATTCTTACAAACATGCTCTATCCCTGAACTTGAGTATGAATAAACCTTAATAAGTCAACACCCGAATCGCTTGTGTAGACGACCTTCAACTGTGTGCTTAATCATCTTCTCCAATACATCTTATGTCACTCAAATTTAATTAATCCTCCCCTTTTTAAGTCTCCTCTCCAAGATCAGTATCAAAGGACAGAACCATGAATATCCTTCATGGCTTCATATCAGCTTCCAAAACAGCAAGTCTCTCCCTCAACTGTGTAAGTTCAAAACATTGATTCTTGACAATTTGTATCGGTTCTATATTTTGCTTTTGTAAGCTAATACTGATTTTCGTCAATTTGATTAATGTCAAAGGTTTCATACTGCCCTCATCCACATTCGGGAAATGAATCCTCAATGTTGATTCATAGGACATGGGGATGGACTTACTGATGATAAGATTGACTTGACCTGCATTAAAGCTAGTGCCAATAGTCTTAGCCATCTCCATTTCACTATTTACCATTGTGAAAGTGATATTTGCTGCTACTAGATGTTAGCCACTAGGAAAAACATCTTAATGAACATTAGGCTTCCAGATATCCAAAAATTCCTAAAAATGAAAGGGTGATGAAACGCTTTAGGTCTATAAAGAAGTTTATAAATGACACCAGTTGGGATATCATAGCATAAATTAAAAAGACCTTAACAAAGAAATTAATCCTATGGAAATTATCTTTTCATAAAAAAGACTAAGCTTTGCAAGGACTGTCCAATCACACACACACGTGTACAAACACGATAGATATGAGTGTCCTCGAGTATCACTTGCTCACAAAGTCCTTAAGAGTGAAGATAACTTATATAATATCCTTGTAACTCCCAAGTAAACCCAAAAATTATGTAACCCAAGTCACCAAACCAACCAGCCCAATTCTAGGTCAAAATGTCTTAGCAGCATGCATGCAAAATAAATTACGTGCATGCTACAGTGCCTCGAGGTTTAGAAATTCCAACAATTTTATAAAGAAAGAGCCTTCATTATTTCTAACCCCCACTCACCTATGGACACAATCTAGAATTGTGATAAGAGCATTCTAAGAATACCTAAAATCCTAAAGGTTTTCCTAAAACCTCCCCTTAAACAATGCTTATAAAAATATATGACAAAAATTTTTTATTTCAAGATAGGAATATAAATATTCCAACCATCATAAATAAACCTTTTTGGCACACTCCTTTAGTCCATAAGCAACTCTGTATCCATACTAATGTAGCTCCACATTCCTGCATAGTTAGACAAAAACCACAAAAACACACCAACAGAGGCTACCTTAGAGATAGCATGTCAGTGGATAAAAATAATAACAGTGGAAAGACCAACAATGCATGTTCCTTGAGCATCCACTATCCCAATATCCTTTATCATTAACCTGCTTTTGGATAGTCTGCTCATAAAGAAAACAAATTAGTTTTCTTTGGAGATCCAATCCTTATCAGACTTGGATCTATCTAGTTGTTCAACTATAGTGGTCTTATTATTTACCACAAATCCCTGTTAATCCCTTTGTGACCTAAACACCCAACTTGTTCCAATAGGTCTAGTAATGACTTTCTTAAGATATTTAAATCTATTGCAAGTCATTGAAATACCATTAAAATTAGAGTTTTGCTTTTGTTTAGGTTTCCAAGTTAAGTGAGATGATGCCCTCGACCCTTGACCCTTATTAACCAAGTATCTTTGTTTACATGGTTTAACATAAGATCTGATAGCGGCTAGTTGTGGCATTTTCATACCAAACCTAGTTATGTCAGCGGCTTGTCTTGCCCTGTCAGCGTGTGATTTGTTCCTGTCAGCGTACGAATTAGGGTTTGCTACAGGAACCCGCTATCTATTAGACCAAGTGTTGGTGTTTTGGAAGGGTCTTTGGCCATGAGCATTAGTTGCTTTTGAAAAATAAGGAGCAGGTCAAGTAGCTTGTGGCCTTGTGTGGACAAAAGGTTTGTGATTGACAGTGGGTGCCCTATTGTCAGCGGCTTGTTTGTATCCGTTGACACAGTTATAGGCCAAATGAGAAAAGCTCCCACATGTATGACACGCCTTTTTAGACACAAACCTAGGTCTAATCTAAATATATCCCAACCATTCATACTCCCTTGGCTTTCTCTAGGTGAACTAGCTTTTCTATACATTTCTGCATATTTAACACTAGTTTTTCTTTTAGTAGGTGAGCCAAGATTAACAGTTTTACCAGTGATGAGGTTGGTCACAACAATGGGTTTAGTTTCAGTTCCCTTTAACAAACAACATAGGGTTGGCTTTCTTCCACTGTTCTAGATCAGTCACCTAAGACTTATACTCCTCTACTGGGATAAGAACTCTAGGTGGAGGAATAAATTCCTTTTCTTGGAGTTCTAGAATACCGGTCCAAGAGAGATCCTTTCTTAAGACACCATAGAAGTTCCCAACATGTGGTGGAACATCAACATACTCTTTCATCCCAATCCCAGACATGTCCCTAGGGTTTCTTTGTTCACTAACACACTTTTCTAAGGTTTGGCTGGCTTTATCAAACTTTTCAATTTTAAGCCCTACATTTTCCTTAGACTTAATGGCTTCATCTAACTTAAGTTGCAAATCTGCTCTAGATTTCATTAGAGAATCCCTATGTTCATTACTAACTTTAAGATCCCAAGTCAAAATGTTAATTTGATCCTTTAGATCAAATTCCATTTTCTTATATTCCTCAATCGTCCCTTCAGTTTATGCAAGAGCCATTTTATAGTTTGTTAGCCTACATTCTACGTCAAAAACATCTGATACTAATTTTAAAACCTCTTTATTAAGTTTTTCAGTATTTATCCTACAAGAAGAGTCAATACATACCTCATTATCAGATGACGAAGATGACTTGGAACTTGTGGAACTTGAAGTAGACTTAGCCTTAACTGAAAACATCATCAGATTCTTCTTCAACTTCTTCCTTAGCCTGGTTCACCTCACTATATTGGATTTCGTTCTTCAAATCAAAGCTTCTCAACAAGCTCTGAAACCACTTGTTGATCCTAAACTTAGATCGATTAGCTTTGTGTTAACGAGATTGAATCAAGTTTAACACGTAGAGAAACTTTGTGTTATTCAACAATCTAAGTATTATGCGGAAACTAATATTTAGAAGAAAGAACAAACAAACAATATACGAATACCAAACTTTCACTTTGATTAATATTATCAACGAATGATTACAATGAAAGTGTTGTGAAATATGTGGAAGAGGTGTGTGAAAGGGATATCTTATGTCTAACCCTAAGGCCTCCTTTTATACACTAAGGATCCTTGAACAAAAAGCTAGAATCAGTTATTTTAGGAAGATATACAAGATAAACATAGAAAATAACTTATTGACTAAATCTTTTAAACATTAAGAATATATTTTGAATTCTTATCTTCATATTTTGTCCACCTGCTTGAAGAATTCTATCATTGACAAATTTAGTCCTTGTGTTTGTGTTAAGATTCTTCTTGTCAGCGCCTTGATAATTCTTATCAGCGTCTCTCCTGTCAGCGCCTTGATTGTACTTGTCAGTGTCTAGAGTCTCTTTGTCAGCGGCTACATGACTTAGCTAATTTTATTCCCAACAATCCCCCTAAACTTGATATTTACTCTAACCATCAAGTTTCTGAATAAAATAAAACATATAGAGAGGATTCTTACAAACATGCTCTATCCCTGAATTTGAGTATGAATAAACCTTAATAAGTTAACACCCAAATCGCTTGTGTAGACGACCTTCAACTGTGTGCTTAATCATCTTATGCAATACATCTTATGTCACTCAAATTCAATTAATCCTCCCCTTTTTAAGACTCCTCTCCAAGATCAGTATCAAAGGACAGAACCATGAATATCCTCCATGGCTTCATATCAGCTTCCAAAACAACAAGTCTCTCCCTCAACTGTGTAAGTTCGAAACATTGATTCTTGACAATTTGTATCGGTTCTATATTTTTCTTTTGGAAGCTAATACAGATTTTCGTCAATTTGATTAATGTCAAAGGTTTCATACTGCCCTCATCCACATTCGGGAAATGAATCCTCAATGTTGATTCATAGGACATGGAGATGGACTTACTGATGATAAGATTGACTTGACCTGCATTAAAGCTAGTGCCAATAGTCTCAGCCATCTCCATAACACTATTCACCATTGTGAAAGTGATATCTGCTGCTACTAGATGTTAGCCACTAGGAAAAACATCTCAATGAACATTAGGCTTCCAGATATCCAAAAATTCCTAAAAATGAAAGGGTGATGAAACGTTTTGGGTCTATAAAGAAGTTTATAAATGACACCAGTTGGGATGTCATAGCATAAAATGAAAAGACCTTAACAAAGAAATTAATCCTATGGAAATTATCTTTTCATCAAAAAGACTAAGATTTTCAAGGACTGTCCAATCACACACACGTGTACAAACACGATAGATATGAGTGTCCTCGAGTATCACTTGCTCACAAAGTCCTTAAGAGTGAAGATAACTTATATAATATCCTTGTAACTCCCAAGTAAACCAAAAAATTATGTAACCCAAGTCACCAAACCAACCAGCCCAATTCTAGGTCAAAATGTCTTGGCAGCATGCATGCAAAATAAATTACGTGCATGCTACAATGCCTCGAGGTTTAGAAATTCCAACAATTTTATAAAGAAAGAGCCTTCATTATTTATAACCCCCACTCACATGTGGACACAATGTAGAATTGTGATAAGAGCATTCTAAGAATACCCAAAATCCTAAAGGTTTTCCTAAAACCTCCCCTTAAACAATGCTTATAAAAATATATGACAATTTTTTTTATTTCAAGATAGGAATATAAATATTCCAACCATCATAAATAAACCTTTTTGGCACACTCCTTTAGTCCATAAGCAACTCTGTATCCATACTAATGTAGCTCCACATTCCTGCATAGTTAGACAAAAACCACAAAAACACACCAACAGAGGCTACCTTACCCACAAAAATGGGTAGAGATAACATGTCAGCGGATAAAAATAATAACAGTGGAAAGACCAACAATGCATGTTCCTTGAGCATCCACTATCCTAATATCCTTTATCATTAACCTGATTTTGGATAGTCTGCTCATAAAGAAAACAAATTAGTTTTCTTTGGAGATCCAATCCTTATCAGACTTGGATCTATCTAGTTGTTCAACTATAGTGGTCTTATTATTTACCACAAATCCCTGTTCATCCCTTTGTGACCTAAACACCCAACTTGTTCCAATAGGTCTAGTAATGACTTTCTTAAGATATTTAAATCTATTGCAAGTCATTGAAATACCATTAAAATTAGAGTTTTGCTTTTGTTTAGGTTTCCAAGTTAAGTGAGATGATGCCCTCGACCCTTGACCCTTATTAACCAAGTATCTTTGTTTATATGGTCTAACATAAGATCTGACAGCGGCTAGTTGTGGCATTTTCATACTAAACCTATTTCTGTCAGCGGCTTGTCTTGCCTTGTCAGCGTGTGATTTGTTCCTGTCAACGTACGAATTAGGGTTTGCTACAGGAACCCGCTGTCTATTAGACCAAGTGTTGGTCTTTTGGAAGGGTCTTTGGCCATGAGCATTAGTTGCTTTTGAAAAATAAGGAGCAGGTCTAGTAGTTTGTAGCCTTGTGTGGACAAAAGGTTTGTGATTGACAGTGGGTGCCCTATTGTCAGCGGCTTGTTTGTATCCGCTGACACAGTTGTAGGCCAAATGAGAAAAGCTCCCACATGTATGACAAGCCTTTTTAGACACAAACCTAGGTCTAAACTAAATAAATCCCAACCATTCACACTCCCTTGGCTTTCTCTAGGTGAACTAGGTTTTCTATACATTTCTGCATATTTAACACTAGTTTTTGTTTTAGTAGGTGAGCCAAGATTAACAGTTTTACCAGTGATGGGGTTGGTCACAACATGGGTTTAGTTTCAGTTGGATTCTCACAGCCCCCCCTTAACAAAAAACATAGGGTTGGCTTTCTTCCACTGTTCTAGATCAGTCACCTTCTGCTTATACTCCTCTACTGGGGTAAGAACTCTAGGTGGAGGAATAAATTCCTTTTCTTGGAGTTCTAGAATACCGGTCCAAGAGAGATCCTTTCTTAGGACACCATAGAAGTTCCCAACAGGTGGTGGAACAACAACATACTCTTTCATCCCAATCCCAGACATGTCCCTAGGGTTTCTTTGTTCACTAACACACTTTTCTAGGGTTTGGCTGGCTTTATCAAACTTTTCAATTTTAAGCCCTACATTTTCCTTAGACTTAATGGCTTCATCTAACTTAAGTTGCAAATCTGCGCTAGATTTCATTAGAGAATCCTTATGTTCATTACTAACTTTAAGATCCCAAGTCAAAATGTTAATTTGATCCTTTAGATCAAATTCCATTTTCTTATATTCCTCAATCGTCCCTTCAGTTTGTGCAAGAGCCATTTTATATTTTGTTAGCCTTCATTCTACGTCAAAAACATCTGATTTTAATTTTAAAACCTCTTTATTAAGTTTTTTCAGTATTTATCCTACAAGAAGAGTCATTACATACCTCATTATCAGACGACGAAGATGACTTGGAACTTGTGGAACTTGAAGTAGACTTGGCCTTAACTGAAAACATCATCATATTCTTCTTCAACTTCTTCCTTAGCTTGGTTCACCTCACGATATTGGATTTCGTTCTTCAAATCAAAGTTTCTCAACAAGTTCTGATACCACTTGTTGATCCCAAACTTAGATCGATTAGCTTTGTGTTAACGAGATTGAATCAAGTTTAACACGTAGAGAAACTTTGTGTTATTCAACAATCTAAGTATTATGCGGAAACTAATATTTAGAAGAAAGAACAAACAAACAATATATGAATACTAAACTTTCACTTTGATTAATAATATCAACGAATGATTACAATGAAAGTGTTGTGAAATATGTGGAAGAGGTGTGTGAAAGGTATATCTTATGTATAACCCTAAGGCCTCCTTTTATACACTAAGGAGCCTTGAACAAAAAGCTGGAATCAGCTATTTTAGGAAGATATACAAGATAAACACAGAAAATAACTTATTGACTAAATCTTTTAAACATTAAGAATATATTTTGAATTCTTATCTTCATATTTTGTCCACCAGCTTGAAGAATTCATCATTGACAGATTTAGTCCTTGTCTTTGTGTTAAGATTCTTCTTGTCAGTGCCTTGATAATTCTTATCAGCGTCTCTCCTCTCAGCGCCTTGATTGTACTTGTCAGCGTCTAGAATCTCTTTGTCAGAGGCTACATGACTTAGCTAATTTTATTCCCAACAGTGAAACAACCAACAACCTCTCCATGTTAAGCTCGATGTACAACCTAGCTACCCCTGCGGATGATCGGATGTTAAGCTCGATGTCCAACTATGACGTCCTTTGTCATTGTTGCAGGGCCATTGCCCAGGGTATGTTGTTGCCGAAATGATGAAAAGGTATGAGAGCCTTAACAACGACTATGTGAGTATGGACAACTCACATATTTCTGAGAAAGAGTCTTTCGTTCAAGGTAAGGCTATTTTGGACCGATTGAAGTTATCTCACCAGCAGCTCCAGGAATCTCACTCACTTTGTGCTTCGACCGAGGAGAAGTTGAACCTTCGGATTCGTACTTTGGAAGAAGAAAATGCTAACTTGAAGAAGAATTATGATGCCGTTAATGAAGAGTTGGCCATGAAGAACAAAGAGCTTGTGGAATTATACCCCAAACTCACGCGCACTCGGGGGTGACTTCTTGACCCACCTACTAAACTCACTCCCGTTCCACCTAGCCTTAGTAAGCAGCGGGTTTCTCACCATTTGTAGGGTTGAAAAGTGAGTTGAGTAAGTCAACATAATAAGCTCATATGGCGTTGAGATGACGATGCATAAACTTACTATCAGTCATTACGGTACACTTTCAACAATTGAGTGTTCTTTAAATTCGTTGTCGAAAATTAAGCGTTCTTTAAATTCATTGTCGAAAACACCTGTAGAAATCACCAACATAATTATTTTTGATCCAAAACTAACTTATAACAAAGGTGAAACAAATGTAATTAAAAGGTTAAAATGCATACCAATAGTGGTTATGATTTTGGGATGGATTTAAGCGGTGGTGGTGGTTATTTCAGTTGAATGAAGAAACGCACGTGGCGGTAAAAAAACCAGTTTAATTTAATTCAATCTTACTTTATCTTTTTACCAGGGTTTAAATTTGTAAAAAAAAAATAAAAAAAAAATTAACTTTTGCATCCATCATGCATGTCATGGTAACCTAAAAGTTTTTAAACAAGTCAAAATTTCGAGCATAGAAAACATAAGCCACAAAACCATGTCATCACGTTACGATTCAACTGGTTTAACTCATGATTTAATCGGGTTTTTCGCTCAAAACTCGTTTCGCAACAACTGCCTTGCCTTGCTCGTTGTTTTAACCGGACGTGTTAATGCTACATTTAAAATTATTGTCCGCCAATACAAGTTAAGTTACCAACAACCAAAGAGATAATCGGCTCATTTTGAATTTTTAATGTTACAAGCGAATTCTTTACTCATTTTGCATTTTGGTAGTTAGAGTAAAATTAATTTGTGAATATGTTCACGTGTGACTTCTTCACTCACCTACCAAACTCACTCCCATTCTACCTAGCCTTAGTAGCAGTGAGTTTCTCACCATTAGTAGGGTTGAAAAGTGAGTTGAGTGAGTGAACATAATAAGCTGAGATGGCGTTGACATGACGATGCATAAATTTACTATCATTCATTATGGCGTAAGAAAAAAAAGGCAAAAGTCGTCTTGATTTTAATTTTTCATGTTCAAGGTCGTTTTCTTTTGATTTTTCGATCAAATTCTTTTTACCATTGCATTTGGATGTTTCTTTATTTATGAATTCTGGTTCATACCAAGGTATATTTAACCTTACCTAATTTAAAAGATTTAAATTTAAAATATAATTCAAATAAACCTTACCCAATGAGGTATATTTGAAAGACAAATATCACATTTGACGACGTTTTCTTTACTAAATAAATGATATGATAGTTAAGTGTTTTTTAAATTCGTTGCCGAAAATTAAGCGTTTATTTAAATTTGGTGTCGAAAATTAAGCGTTCAAAAACTTGATTAATTTTTCTTTAGATATTAGTAGTGGACGATTAAATAAAGACATTCGGAAAAGAAAAAAACATGAACAATAATATTAAAACAGAGGGAGTAGAAAATTTAAACCCATTCGTATATGCTAAACCAAATATCAGTGTTAAACCCGACGCCATATACAAACTAAACTAAACTAAACCAAACCAAACCAAACCAAACCAAACGGGCCAGCTGTATTCCAATAACACAAAACAAACAAACAAACACTCTTGTCACTTTCATTTCATTCGAAAATCTGATATATTTCTAAGTTCTTTGTTCAAACCCTTGGAATTTTTGGGTCAAAGGTTGATCACATCACCCTGATAAGAAGATTATCAAGGTGAGGTGAGATCTTAGCTTGGGGATAATCAAGGAGTGGGGTACAAAGCTTGAATCATTCAGTTTCATTTTTCATTTTCTTTTTCATATAATCTGTTTATTTCTAACCTTGTTGTTCTTAGCAGCTATTGGAAGCTTGTGCCTTGTTAAGCTAGGCACATAAGCTCAACAATTCGTGAGTGTGGATGTACATTCATGATGAGCTCTCTCACCAAAAATTTGTAAAAAAAGTGGTTTTATGTGATTTTGTGATTCTGATATTGTATGTGGTGTTTTTATGGCTTAAGTCTTGTTCTTACTGCATGATTATATTGTTTTGATGCTTGATTGAGCTTGGTGTAACCTATTATACACTTTTACTTTGTTAAATTTTGATTTGAAAAGTGAAAGGGTGTTTGGGTCTACTGTTTTAAGGTTATAATTTGAGTTTGAGTTAGTGTTAAAGGTTGTTAAGTGTTAGTATCTGTTTGTTAAGTGATTGTATGCTTTTATCTGCAAGTTTTATGCTTTGAACATCAAATCTGAACATTCTGCCATAACTTCTTTGATTTTGTCTGTTTTGATCTAAAATCTTGGGAACACTTAGAGTGTCTGCATGTTTAGGGATAAAAGGTGATTAAACAAAGTTTATGTAAGCTGATTAAGAGATTTGAGGGTTTGAAATTGGGCTTGTGGTCAAGTATATCAACAAAGTCATTTTGTGTTCTTTATTTGTTCATCAGTAAGTAGCATAAGCTCTAATCTTGGTCTAATTTTTGATTCAGTGTAGGAAACAAGTTTATTTATGCTTATTTGAGTTTATTATAGCTTGTGTATGCATTTGGTTCAATTTGGTTGGCTTATTCTTGCTTAATTTGCTTATTTGTTCAAAACTGCTTAATTCATATATGTGCCAGATCTGGGAACATTTTGATTTAACTATATCAATTGGCTGGGTGTTATTGTGATTTCTTTGTTGTTATTGACTCCTTATAACCCAATGCTTATAAGGGTGCCTTGTTTGTTCTTTGATTCCAACAAAAGTTCACTAAAGACAAAAAGTCAATTAAGTCAAGCAGTGGAAACTTTTCCCACTACTGGACACCCAAAACTAGCCCATGCTAGTGTTATTTATCAAACAGCTTATCAGTAAGCTATAATAGCTTATTTAGACCTGAAACAACTTTGTTTTTGTAATCAATCTTCCTTATTTGACCCATTTGACTATTCTGGAGCTTTTGAGCCTTTGACTTTTAGGTTTGACTAGAAAACCAACTTAGTTGAGTTTTACATAAGTGCTTATTTGCTTTTTCCAGCTTATTCAGTGTGCTTATTGGAAATCTTTTTTATTATTAAGCTTACTTAAGTGATTTGAAACATTTTGCAAAAAGAATCAGGTCTTGAAGTGGTCTAGAACTCTAAGTCGACCATGTAGTGAAAACCTTATTGGCTTATTTCTAGCTTATTTGTTAAGCTTTTTCAAAATTTCTTTTTACAGATCTCTTTAGTATCCCAATAGAAGCTTGTGTGTCAAATTAGAGCTTTGGTAGTTAGAGTAAAATTAACTTGTGAATATGTTCACGTGTGACTTGTTCATTCACCTACCAAACTCACTCCCATTCTACCTAGCCTTAGTAGCAGTGAGTTTCTCACCATTAGTAGGGTTGAAAAGTGAGTTGAGTGAGTGAACAGAATAAGCTGAGATGACGTTGACATGACGATGCATAAAATTACTATCATTCATTATGGCGTAAGAAAAAAAACATGAACAATAATATTAAAACCGAGGGAGTAGAAAATTTAAACCCATTCATATATGCTAAACCAAATATCTATCAGTGTTAAACCCGCCCGCCATATACAAACTAAACTAAACTAAACCAAAGCAAACCAAACCAAACGGGCCAGCTGTATTCCAATAACACAAAACAAACAAACAAACACTCTTGTCACTTTCATTTCATTCGATTTAAAAAAAAAAACCCAATTTTTGTTCCCGCCAATATCCAAACCCTAAAATCCTCCATTTCCGAATCAATCAATCAATCGAAGAAGATTAATTAGGTCATTTTTCTCTCACTAATTACTATTTTAATCACTAATTATCATAATTCGTGTATTCAGTTTTAGTTAATTTAATTACGAAACTAATCAATTCAATTTTGAATGTTTCCAACAACATCAAATTGCAACTTTTTTGGGTGGATTTATCATCTCAAGGATAACGAATGCTTTAAAGCTGTCATCGATTAAATATATAAGTGGATATTTGTATAGCTATCAATTTAACTCATCAACGCTCTAGGAGTCTATGTACCCTTGATTCGTTGCACCCTTACCAAGCTTGAAGTGTTACGGATTCAGACTCTCAAATAGCTGTACCCTAATTGACAAAATGATGAAGTGTATAACGAAAGACCAAAAGCTTTTGCTTATATCCCACATCGCCTGGGTAAGAAACTTATTACCTGTTTATATACATCTTTTGGAAGCACATTTGTCGCCGAGCTCAGTAACGCGAGCTTGTGACTCAATCAATCAATCACTCTTGTCACTGAATGCGGCGACTCGTCTACATCATCTGATGGTTGTTATCGCACCACCCACAAGATTACAACAACAAAAGGGCACTAAAATGCGTTACATTGTCAAGTATATTACTCGAAAAAACTGTTAGGAACATGAATATGGCATAATAGTACAACATTAATTACAACAAAAGGGCACTAAAATGCGTGACACTAAACTACGGGCCTCGAGACATGGAAGACATGAAAGAATCAGCTTATTGCCTAATTTGGCATTATTTTTCCCTGATGTTGAGTCTCAATGGATTTTACTCAGATAAGTAAACATATAAAATACACAAACAAACTGGCAGTTGGCTAGTTTGTCAAAGGTTACATCTTTGTTCAACTGAATCAGTTTGCCTAAATCTTTTCAGGTCCTTTATTGGAAGAAATTTTTTTTTTTACTTTCACCAACCAGATTGGGTTAGTCCTTATTTGTGCCTCAAGTTTACGATATCAATATGAATGTTTTCAAAATATGGTTCAACAACTTACTGGTTCACCTTCACAATAACCATTGCTTTCTAGACCAGCCTATAATGCCATTAAGTCACCTAGTTTAATAGACAGCAATGATGGAGCTTCCGTAAACACAACCACAAGTGCCTGCAGTCACCTATATTATCTGCACATACGCGTTACCGTGGGGTGAGATATTTTTCTCGTGACTGTCCCAATGTTCCGGATTTTGACGAAATAATGCCTTTTGTGGTAATCTTTATATCACTTGATCCTTTCGATAAATAAAATTGTATCAATTTACATATTAGGGACAAGTTTTAAATGTGACATTTTCATTTTGGCACCTAGAAGTAATTCATTTAATGTTATATCACACACAATAGTAATTCATTTTGACTGATAATGAAGATTATTAGTACTAGAATTGGAGGGGTGAGCCAGGCCAAGGCAGTAATGCAACACCAATGCAACTCGCAAAGACCCCAATAGCAAGCTATTGTGGTTGATCTTTCCCCATAAGAAATAAGGTTAACATTGGGTGAGGCGATGGCTCACATCTCAGGTTTAGATATTAATTACCGATACGAACACAGATACTACACTTGATTTTAGCCAAAAGGCCGAGAAAGGTATGCCTTGTATCTCTTTGGGCCTTTGTTTTTATAGGCAGGATGAACATACCTGGTTTCTTTGGTCAAGCGATGTGGGATAAATACCAGCTATGAGATAAAAAAATGCATTAAGAATTTACTGATGTTTCGCGTTTTAAAGTGTAAGCTTGAGACTATTTCACGGGTTTTTATTGATATATAAGTGAAGACAACCAACAACCTCTCCATGTTAAGCTCGATGTACAACCTAGCTACCCCTGCGGATGATCGGATGTTAAGCTCGATGTCCAACTATGACGTCCTTTGTCATTGTTGCAGGGCCATTGCCCAGGGTATGTTGTTGCCGAAATGATGAAAAGGTATGAGAGCCTTAACAACGACTATGTGAGTATGGACAACTCACATATTTCTGAGAAAGAGTCTTTCGTTCAAGGTAAGGCTATTTTGGACCGATTGAAGTTATCTCACCAGCAGCTCCAGGAATCTCACTCACTTTGTGCTTCGACCGAGGAGAAGTTGAACCTTCGGATTCGTACTTTGGAAGAAGAAAATGCTAACTTGAAGAAGAATTATGATGCCGTTAATGAAGAGTTGGCCATGAAGAACAAAGAGCTTGTGGAATTATACCCCAAACTCACGCGCACTCGGGGGTGACTTCTTGACCCACCTACTAAACTCACTCCCGTTCCACCTAGCCTTAGTAAGCAGCGGGTTTCTCACCATTTGTAGGGTTGAAAAGTGAGTTGAGTAAGTCAACATAATAAGCTCATATGGCGTTGAGATGACGATGCATAAACTTACTATCAGTCATTACGGTACACTTTCAACAATTGAGTGTTCTTTAAATTCGTTGTCGAAAATTAAGCGTTCTTTAAATTCATTGTCGAAAACACCTGTAGAAATCACCAACATAATTATTTTTGATCCAAAACTAACTTATAACAAAGGTGAAACAAATGTAATTAAAAGGTTAAAATGCATACCAATAGTGGTTATGATTTTGGGATGGATTTAAGCGGTGGTGGTGGTTATTTCAGTTGAATGAAGAAACGCACGTGGCGGTAAAAAAACCAGTTTAATTTAATTCAATCTTACTTTATCTTTTTACCAGGGTTTAAATTTGTAAAAAAAAAATAAAAAAAAAAATTAACTTTTGCATCCATCATGCATGTCATGGTAACCTAAAAGTTTTTAAACAAGTCAAAATTTCGAGCATAGAAAACATAAGCCACAAAACCATGTCATCACGTTACGATTCAACTGGTTTAACTCATGATTTAATCGGGTTTTTCGCTCAAAACTCGTTTCGCAACAACTGCCTTGCCTTGCTCGTTGTTTTAACCGGACGTGTTAATGCTACATTTAAAATTATTGTCCGCCAATACAAGTTAAGTTACCAACAACCAAAGAGATAATCGGCTCATTTTGAATTTTTAATGTTACAAGCGAATTCTTTACTCATTTTGCATTTTGGTAGTTAGAGTAAAATTAATTTGTGAATATGTTCACGTGTGACTTCTTCACTCACCTACCAAACTCACTCCCATTCTACCTAGCCTTAGTAGCAGTGAGTTTCTCACCATTAGTAGGGTTGAAAAGTGAGTTGAGTGAGTGAACATAATAAGCTGAGATGGCGTTGACATGACGATGCATAAATTTACTATCATTCATTATGGCGTAAGAAAAAAAAGGCAAAAGTCGTCTTGATTTTAATTTTTCATGTTCAAGGTCGTTTTCTTTTGATTTTTCGATCAAATTCTTTTTACCATTGCATTTGGATGTTTCTTTATTTATGAATTCTGGTTCATACCAAGGTATATTTAACCTTACCTAATTTAAAAGATTTAAATTTAAAATATAATTCAAATAAACCTTACCCAATGAGGTATATTTGAAAGACAAATATCACATTTGACGACGTTTTCTTTACTAAATAAATGATATGATAGTTAAGTGTTTTTTAAATTCGTTGCCGAAAATTAAGCGTTTATTTAAATTTGGTGTCGAAAATTAAGCGTTCAAAAACTTGATTAATTTTTCTTTAGATATTAGTAGTGGACGATTAAATAAAGACATTCGGAAAAGAAAAAAACATGAACAATAATATTAAAACAGAGGGAGTAGAAAATTTAAACCCATTCGTATATGCTAAACCAAATATCAGTGTTAAACCCGACGCCATATACAAACTAAACTAAACTAAACCAAAACAAACCAAACCAAACCAAACCAAACCAAACGGGCCAGCTGTATTCCAATAACACAAAACAAACAAACAAACACTCTTGTCACTTTCATTTCATTCGAAAATCTGATATATTTCTAAGTTCTTTGTTCAAACCCTTGGAATTTTTGGGTCAAAGGTTGATCACATCACCCTGATAAGAAGATTATCAAGGTGAGGTGAGATCTTAGCTTGGGGATAATCAAGGAGTGGGGTACAAAGCTTGAATCATTCAGTTTCATTTTTCATTTTCTTTTTCATATAATCTGTTTATTTCTAACCTTGTTGTTCTTAGCAGCTATTGGAAGCTTGTGCCTTGTTAAGCTAGGCACATAAGCTCAACAATTCGTGAGTGTGGATGTACATTCATGATGAGCTCTCTCACCAAAAATTTGTAAAAAAAGTGGTTTTATGTGATTTTGTGATTCTGATATTGTATGTGGTGTTTTTATGGCTTAAGTCTTGTTCTTACTGCATGATTATATTGTTTTGATGCTTGATTGAGCTTGGTGTAACCTATTATACACTTTTACTTTGTTAAATTTTGATTTGAAAAGTGAAAGGGTGTTTGGGTCTACTGTTTTAAGGTTATAATTTGAGTTTGAGTTAGTGTTAAAGGTTGTTAAGTGTTAGTATCTGTTTGTTAAGTGATTGTATGCTTTTATCTGCAAGTTTTATGCTTTGAACATCAAATCTGAACATTCTGCCATAACTTCTTTGATTTTGTCTGTTTTGATCTAAAATCTTGGGAACACTTAGAGTGTCTGCATGTTTAGGGATAAAAGGTGATTAAACAAAGTTTATGTAAGCTGATTAAGAGATTTGAGGGTTTGAAATTGGGCTTGTGGTCAAGTATATCAACAAAGTCATTTTGTGTTCTTTATTTGTTCATCAGTAAGTAGCATAAGCTCTAATCTTGGTCTAATTTTTGATTCAGTGTAGGAAACAAGTTTATTTATGCTTATTTGAGTTTATTATAGCTTGTGTATGCATTTGGTTCAATTTGGTTGGCTTATTCTTGCTTAATTTGCTTATTTGTTCAAAACTGCTTAATTCATATATGTGCCAGATCTGGGAACATTTTGATTTAACTATATCAATTGGCTGGGTGTTATTGTGATTTCTTTGTTGTTATTGACTCCTTATAACCCAATGCTTATAAGGGTGCCTTGTTTGTTCTTTGATTCCAACAAAAGTTCACTAAAGACAAAAAAGTCAATTAAGTCAAGCAGTGGAAACTTTTCCCACTACTGGACACCCAAAACTAGCCCATGCTAGTGTTATTTATCAAACAGCTTATCAGTAAGCTATAATAGCTTATTTAGACCTGAAACAACTTTGTTTTTGTAATCAATCTTCCTTATTTGACCCATTTGACTATTCTGGAGCTTTTGAGCCTTTGACTTTTAGGTTTGACTAGAAAACCAACTTAGTTGAGTTTTACATAAGTGCTTATTTGCTTTTTCCAGCTTATTCAGTGTGCTTATTGGAAATCTTTTTTATTATTAAGCTTACTTAAGTGATTTGAAACATTTTGCAAAAAGAATCAGGTCTTGAAGTGGTCTAGAACTCTAAGTCGACCATGTAGTGAAAACCTTATTGGCTTATTTCTAGCTTATTTGTTAAGCTTTTTCAAAATTTCTTTTTACAGATCTCTTTAGTATCCCAATAGAAGCTTGTGTGTCAAATTAGAGCTTTGGTAGTTAGAGTAAAATTAACTTGTGAATATGTTCACGTGTGACTTGTTCATTCACCTACCAAACTCACTCCCATTCTACCTAGCCTTAGTAGCAGTGAGTTTCTCACCATTAGTAGGGTTGAAAAGTGAGTTGAGTGAGTGAACAGAATAAGCTGAGATGACGTTGACATGACGATGCATAAAATTACTATCATTCATTATGGCGTAAGAAAAAAAACATGAACAATAATATTAAAACCGAGGGAGTAGAAAATTTAAACCCATTCATATATGCTAAACCAAATATCTATCAGTGTTAAACCCGCCCGCCATATACAAACTAAACTAAACTAAACCAAAGCAAACCAAACCAAACGGGCCAGCTGTATTCCAATAACACAAAACAAACAAACAAACACTCTTGTCACTTTCATTTCATTCGATTTAAAAAAAAAAACCCAATTTTTGTTCCCGCCAATATCCAAACCCTAAAATCCTCCATTTCCGAATCAATCAATCAATCGAAGAAGATTAATTAGGTCATTTTTCTCTCACTAATTACTATTTTAATCACTAATTATCATAATTCGTGTATTCAGTTTTAGTTAATTTAATTACGAAACTAATCAATTCAATTTTGAATGTTTCCAACAACATCAAATTGCAACTTTTTTGGGTGGATTTATCATCTCAAGGATAACGAATGCTTTAAAGCTGTCATCGATTAAATATATAAGTGGATATTTGTATAGCTATCAATTTAACTCATCAACGCTCTAGGAGTCTATGTACCCTTGATTCGTTGCACCCTTACCAAGCTTGAAGTGTTACGGATTCAGACTCTCAAATAGCTGTACCCTAATTGACAAAATGATGAAGTGTATAACGAAAGACCAAAAGCTTTTGCTTATATCCCACATCGCCTGGGTAAGAAACTTATTACCTGTTTATATACATCTTTTGGAAGCACATTTGTCGCCGAGCTCAGTAACGCGAGCTTGTGACTCAATCAATCAATCACTCTTGTCACTGAATGCGGCGACTCGTCTACATCATCTGATGGTTGTTATCGCACCACCCACAAGATTACAACAACAAAAGGGCACTAAAATGCGTTACATTGTCAAGTATATTACTCGAAAAAACTGTTAGGAACATGAATATGGCATAATAGTACAACATTAATTACAACAAAAGGGCACTAAAATGCGTGACACTAAACTACGGGCCTCGAGACATGGAAGACATGAAAGAATCAGCTTATTGCCTAATTTGGCATTATTTTTCCCTGATGTTGAGTCTCAATGGATTTTACTCAGATAAGTAAACATATAAAATACACAAACAAACTGGCAGTTGGCTAGTTTGTCAAAGGTTACATCTTTGTTCAACTGAATCAGTTTGCCTAAATCTTTTCAGGTCCTTTATTGGAAGAAATTTTTTTTTTTTACTTTCACCAACCAGATTGGGTTAGTCCTTATTTGTGCCTCAAGTTTACGATATCAATATGAATGTTTTCAAAATATGGTTCAACAACTTACTGGTTCACCTTCACAATAACCATTGCTTTCTAGACCAGCCTATAATGCCATTAAGTCACCTAGTTTAATAGACAGCAATGATGGAGCTTCCGTAAACACAACCACAAGTGCCTGCAGTCACCTATATTATCTGCACATACGCGTTACCGTGGGGTGAGATATTTTTCTCGTGACTGTCCCAATGTTCCGGATTTTGACGAAATAATGCCTTTTGTGGTAATCTTTATATCACTTGATCCTTTCGATAAATAAAATTGTATCAATTTACATATTAGGGACAAGTTTTAAATGTGACATTTTCATTTTGGCACCTAGAAGTAATTCATTTAATGTTATATCACACACAATAGTAATTCATTTTGACTGATAATGAAGATTATTAGTACTAGAATTGGAGGGGTGAGCCAGGCCAAGGCAGTAATGCAACACCAATGCAACTCGCAAAGACCCCAATAGCAAGCTATTGTGGTTGATCTTTCCCCATAAGAAATAAGGTTAACATTGGGTGAGGCGATGGCTCACATCTCAGGTTTAGATATTAATTACCGATACGAACACAGATACTACACTTGATTTTAGCCAAAAGGCCGAGAAAGGTATGCCTTGTATCTCTTTGGGCCTTTGTTTTTATAGGCAGGATGAACATACCTGGTTTCTTTGGTCAAGCGATGTGGGATAAATACCAGCTATGAGATAAAAAAATGCATTAAGAATTTACTGATGTTTCGCGTTTTAAAGTGTAAGCTTGAGACTATTTCACGGGTTTTTATTGATATATAAGTGAAGACGTAAGATGTTTGAGTCGATTAGTAGAAGGTCGAAAAGTGGAAGCTGTAATGAGTAAACCGGATTGAGAAACCAAATGCAACTTGATATTTGCAATATGATGTATCTTTCTTTGTGAGTTATTAGGTGTGTTTGTTTCTTTGCTACTTATTAAACCCGATGCCTGCTAGTAGTCCTGCATTAGCTGAAAGGGTCGCTTCAGCTGGCTCCATATCAGCAGTGGTATGTACACCTTGATAATGCTAAACAAAAGGCGTGTTAATGCATCATTACTATTCAGTTACTTCGGGGAATTGATTTCCTAGGATCGACTCTTTCGCATCATAATTGTTCACAAAGAGAGTGCTTTAAATGTCCATTTTCTATTATCACCAATACTACTCGCTTGGCGCATATGGAAACATATATTTTAGCATCGACAAAATATTGCTCATTTGTGACTTGAGAGGACCTTTACAGAAAAAAGTCTTATCCAAAGTGTCAATGAATAAGCATTAGATATGAGGGCGGTTAAGCTTGCTTCCGCTTGGGCTGTTTCACCGTGGCTAAACTACAGGCCTCGACACGTCGAAGACATGAGCCAAAAACCAGTGGCGGAGCTGGGGAGCATCCCTTCGTGCCTTTGATATGCTCCGCCAGTGCCAAAAACCTAGACGTAGACTAAAAAATAATGAAAGAACCAGCTTATTGCCTAATGTGCTCTTATCCCTTGGTGTCAAAGGGTGAGTTCATTTCTTGTCTATGTCTAGGTTTTTGGCACTAAGATTGAGATCAGCCTAACGCATGGCCCCTCTTCCTACGGGCAAGCGAAAAGTATTCACAGCTTTGTGAGAGCACCTAACGCATTGCCCTCTACTCTAGATACCAGGAAGTCCGAACCTTCGCTCAAACACCATGGTCCAACTCTCAACGCTCCCATGTGCACGTCCAAAACATGTCCCTAGACCATACCGCAAAATCAGCTCAGTTCAGTTGGCTAGTTTGTAAAAGGTGAATTACTCAGATAAGTAAACATATAAAATGCACAAACAAATTGGCTTATCAGCTCAGTTGGCTACTTTCTAAACATTTGAGCAACAGCAAAACACAAGGGGTGGTGGACTGGTGGCGCAGTTGGCTAGCGCGTAGGTCTCATAGCAAATGTTGAGTGATCCTGAGGTCGAGATTTCGAGCCACCTATTTATTATTGTTGTTTATTTATTTGTTGTTTATTGTTGTTTATGGAGTGCTGCCATTATACTTTGAATATTTGGAAGGAGTTTATATCACTACTAGCAAGATGGATGATACTTGTCAAATTACTTGAATGCCAGAAGCCAAATTCTCAATGTCGATTATGTTGAATACGAGGGTTCCAAGATTATCTTGTTGAAGTACCCAATCTTGGAGCTCCTTGGTTTAACATATCGTAAAGATAAAACATAATGATAAATAGCATTGGCTCGTTTGACCCGACCTTATCAAAGCATGAGGCGTATTAGATTCAATGTATGCCTTTTGTTTATTAGATTTTGTGGCAACTAGGTTCACATATGTTTTATGACGTTACTAGCTAAGTCATCGCCCCAAGCGCAAAAATACTTTCAACCTTACCCCAACCACTTATTTTATACACCTCGACTACTCCTCACTTTATATCCTCTTAACGATATGGGATCATTTATAAGTTCCGAGTTTTTGACCCAAAACGTTTCATCGATTCTCCTGTATATTACCCAAACACAAGTCACTATCCTACATCGCTGTAAGGAGTGAAATGAAGTCAGTTTGAAGACTTATAAATAGAAGGCATATGACTTTTTTTCTTGTCATATCATTGTTATATTTGTTTCATTGATTTAAACTGTGACTTTTTTTCTTGTAGGCGAGAAAAAGTATAGGTCGAGAGGCAGAAGGCACAAAGCATCGATTTAGACGAGCTGCTAGAAAACTCGCCACCTTGGCCCCCAGTAAGCAGCCCGGTGAGATGTATGCCAGATGATGATAGTGATATTGGGTCATCAGGTGATTGTGTAGATAAAATCCCCCTGAACAATCTTATAATATGTTCCAAAGTGGTAACGGATTTGATGTTGCTACTACTGATGATCTTGATGCTGCCACTAGTGACTCATCTGAGTCTGATCAACTTTGGCAATAGAATCACTCTAGACTTCCAACTTTCTCTAACAAGAATATGTCAAAACATAATAACTTACATACAAAGCCGATAAGAAGCCCTGAACTAAGGTACATTCATGGCTAACCGACAACTATAAAGTTGTCGATATTTAGTAATTTATCTATATTAATGGTTTAAAATGATCCATTACAGTAACAGGACAATGATTCCAAGCATAATGCCTTCGCCTTCAAGAAAATCAACAAATGGAGCTCCTCAACGAGGCGGGAGGCAGTTAGCTCCTGCAGAAGGTAAAAGGAAAACTGGGAACAGAAAGTAGTCAAGTAACAAATGTGCTTCTGGTGTTCTTTTTTTTTTTTTAATGTATGATCATACTCCGTGTTTCTTTTATATGTAAAGTGAGATTGATGAGAGCATTTACATATATCTTTATGGTTCTTTTTTGGTTTTTGTTAATATTTGTCTGAAGTGTTTCGAGTATATGTACATGCCATTAGTGTTGAACAAAAACAGTTCACCCAAATCATGCGTGGTTGTACAGCAAGTTTGGGCAATCGGTGAGAACTCTTGAGGTAGAACTAGTGTTTAGTTCTAGGAAATCGTTTGTTCCTAGGTTTATCAGATAGAGTGCTTCAATTAGTACTTTGCTCCTTATAGTACTCGAGCTCCTTCCATATTGTATAAACAATGTATTAGAAATAGTTTAATTACATTAATGTTGGTCGAAGAAAAAGAAAATCCATTAGCTGGCAGAGATAGAAGAAAACTGGAAGCTTTTGCTTACATCCCACATCGCCTAGGAAAGAAACCTATCATTGTTTATATAGAACCTCTGGAACACCAATGTTTGCCGAGCTCAGTGACGCTAGTTTGTGACTCTAGTGAGGGCATTAAAGTGTGGGGGACAAGATTACTTTGGTCAAGTCGTTGGAATGCGGTGCACCCTTGGCCCATAAACCAGCTTGTTCCGCAGTTGGGACTCTTCACTTTTTTATTTGTTTGAGGTGATTCAACACTATGAGTTTAGACTAAATCTAAAATGAATAGACTGGAGTATAAACCGTTGCAGCTAAGTTATAAAATAGTTTGGCCATTTAAAATGTGAACTAATTTGATCGATTCAGTTTCGTATTTATGGAACCGAAAAAAAAAACCTTGGTTTCACTTCACTTCCGTGGATTTGGTTAAACTGAAGCATTCAAATGAACCTATAGACTTGTGTTTTGGTAAGAAATATACAAAGAGAATGTAGAGAATTGATGAAACTTTTTGGGTCAAAAACTCGGAACTTATAAATGATCCCACATCGACCGGAGGATATAAAGTGAGGAGTAGTTGAGGTGTATAAAAGAAGGGGGTTGGGTGTGGTTGAAAGTATCTTTGCGCTTGTCATTTTTCTCTCACTAATTACTATTTTAATCACTAATTATCATAATTCGTGTATTCTGTTTTAGTTAATTTTATTTTTATCAAAATCGTCATAATTCTTTGTTTTGATTGCAGCTCCTCTTGACGCTGATCACTCTACCATGGATCAGGACGTCGTTTCGGAGGGTGCGTGTTTTTTTTGTTTCATGTTTTTGTATCCGAGTTTTATTATCTAAGAGACTAGCTTGGATACAATGATTTGGATTGTGTGATAGTTACTTATAGGTATCAATGATAAAAGCACGTAGGAAGATTTGAGAATTAGCTGCAAGTTAAATAGGGATTCTAGCTAGTTTGTTGAATTTGTGATGTTACATGTGTATTCATGTTAGTTTGTTGATTCACACCTGGTTACCCTCAACTCATGTTAGTGGAAGCGTTTCACTGTCAGCACGTGAAATTATGCGATATAAGTTGACTAAATTCTGTGACTGATGATAATTTTCTACATTTTGCATTCCGTAATTAAATGTACCACAGAAGGTGAACTTGTAAATTATGCGATTCTAGCTAGTTTGTTGAATTTGTGATGTTACATGTGTATTCATGTTAGTTGTCTAGTGTAAATGTAGTATAGACCTGTTCTAAATGATACTACTGTGCATTACTTGTCAATCTGTGCATTTCAGTTAAGCAGTGTTTCGATTATCTGTTGTTTGGTAGTGTAAGTAAGAATTCAGGATAGATATCGGTTATCATTCACTTGTCATTCATAAGACTTACTAGTATTTTATTTTTCATAAGTCAGAATAATAAAAGTCAAAGAGGCAAACGGTGGTGCATTCTGAGTTTATAACATTAGTCTAATAGGATAGACTAATTGTTAAACTGGCTTAGAGACTGACTGGTGGTTAAAAGCTGCATGTATGTCTACTGGTTTTTGCAAATTTTAATCCGCTCGGAATAAAAAGATGTTGGTTCAGTAGTTGAGTTGAGGAGAAATGTAAGATAACTTCAAGTACTGTAATTTGTTTAGTTAGAGATGACAAACTTTCATCTGGTTCTCGTCATTTAAGAAACTTGTTGTTTCGTTACAGATTGTATGTAGATCGTTAAATTTGTGATGTTGTGTACTGTTAACCCAAACACCCCCTAATACTCATTTGACAACAATCTCGTTGCTGCAGGGGGTCCTCATGAAAATGTCATCAATGCAGTGTCATCATCAAGTGAGGCTTCTTGCAAGGGTCAAATGGGAGGAGGAAGCCCATCTGAACGAGATCGAAAAGGAAAAGCAAAAGTTGAAGAACCGGACCACGTTGATGAACCGACACAACAAATCAGAAGCTTGACCAATCACCAAATATGCCACAAATTACCCCCGTTATGTGAAAAATATCCTTGGTTTGTGTCTTGCGGTTTAGCAGCTGATCAAAGAAATCACGGGTTCTACACAATACACGACCCGTCGGTTATATATGATTGCCATATTACCGAGTTGCTCGGTAGGTGCATAAGAGGACATTCACACGGGTGGGTCATTCTTTGTGACCAGTCACAAAATGGGATGTGGTCTCTTTGGAATCCGACCACTTCTAAGGTGGTTCCTCTCCCATGCTTGAGTTTTAAAGACAGAGATTCAGAATCTTTCGGAGAATGCTGTCTGACAGCCCCTCCTGGTGATCCAAGTTCAGCCTTCGTGTTAACTCATTCTGACAAACCATCATTTGGCTTTTTGCGACTAGATCTTAAAGGAGATAGCTCAGAATGGGTAGAAATGTCATACGCTACCCAACTCAAAAGAATCACAGGTGAAGACAACGATCCGTTGCGTAGTTTGACATGCTGCACCCCTAATAAAGTCTTTGCGTTGAATACCAAATACCGGGTTGCTTGCTTCATAATCCAGGTTGACCTATGGTTTGAAGGAAGCGAAGTTTTATTCTGTTTGTCTCTATTGGGTTCAGTTCCAAATCCTTTGTGAACCCAATCTGATCAAGTGTCACTTTTACTGAAAGGTTATGCTACGGATTTATTCTTCATACGGGTAGGTTCGTGCGATAAAATGATTGACACGGTTCACCTATATAAGCTGGAGATCACCAATCTGAACTCGCAGTCTGTTGAGAGATTCAGAAACTTAGACATGACTGACAAGAGATGGGAAGACGATATGGTACTAATGAACCACATATTGGAGAGTAGGAAGATGTGGAAACATCTAGTACAACTGGACGAGGCGGTATTTTTTGTCGATCAGGGTTCTGTATATTACAGACCTGAGATTGTCTCAGCTTTGGGAGGTTATATACACATAAGGAGCAGATTAGAGGGCAGAGCAATGTATTCGTATGATATTAAAAGAAACATGATTTCCTTATCTTCTGTGCCTTCACTAGGACTGCCAACCACCATGTGGGAATGTAGGTTGGGAAATAATTCTGAAGGATCTAACTTTAATGTTGTTTATAAGAAATCAGAGAAACGGGTGGCGGCTGCACAGGATCAGAATGAAGATTATGATTGTAACCTTCTGTATTTTACCCATGGATATTCTCGAAGAGATAATAAAGCACTCTATATCTGTGGAGTACTTGAACTTCCGTGCTACATCCAAAGCCTGTAAGGTTGCAGCCCAAAATATTAATATTTTTTTAATATTTTTTTGTAGCACGGAAGTTCAAGTACTCCACAGATACAGAGTGCTTTATTATCTCTTCGAGAATATCCATGGGTAAATACAGAAGGTTACAATCATAATCTTCATTCTGATCCTGTGCAGCCGCCACCCGTTTCTCTGATTTCTTATAAACAACATTAAAGTTAGATCCTTCAGAATTATTTCCCAACCTACATTCCCACATGGTGGTTGGCAGTCCTAGTGAAGGCACAGAAGATAAGGAAATCATGTTTCTTTTAATATCATACGAATACATTGCTCTGCCCTCTAATCTGCTCCTTATGTGTATATAACCTCCCAAAGCTAAGACAATCTCAGGTCTGTAATATACAGAATTATTAGCACCCTGATCGACAAAAAATACCGCCTCGTCCAGTTGTACTAGATGTTTCCACATCTTCCTACTCTCCAATATGTGGTTCATTAGTACCATATCGTCTTCCCATCTCTTGTCAGTCATGTCTAAGTTTCTGAATCTCTTAACAGACTGCGAGTTCAGATTGGTGATCTCCAGCTTATATAGGTGAACCGTGTCAATCATTTTATCGCACGAACCTACCCGTATGAAGAATAAATCCGTAGCATAACCTTTCAGTAAAAGTGACACTTGATCAGATTGGGTCCACAAAGGATTTGGAACTGAACCCAATAGAGACAAACAGAATAAAACTTCGCTTCCTTCAAACGATAGGTCAACCTGGATTATGAAGCAAGCAACCCGGTATTTGGTATTCAACGCAAAGACTTTATTAGGGGTGCAACATGTCAAACTACGCAACGGATCGTTGTCTTCACCCGTGATTCTTTTGAGTTGGGTAGTGTATGACATTTCTACCCATTCTGAGCTATCTCCTTTAAGATCTAGTCGCAAAAAGCCAAATGATGGTTTGTCAGAATGAGTTAACACGAAGGCTGAACTTGGATCACCAGGAGGGGCTGTCAGACAGCATTCTCCGAAAGATTCTGAATCTATGTCTTTAAAACTCAAGCATGGGAGAGGAACCACCTTAGAAGTGGTCGGATTCCAAAGAGACCACGTCCCATTTTGTGACTGGTCACAAAGAATGACCCACCCGTGTGAATGTCCTCTTATGCACCTACCGAGCAACTCGGTAATATGGCAATCATATATAACCGACGGGTCGTGTATTGTGTAGAACCCGTGATTTCTTTGATCAACTGCTAAACCGCAAGACACAAACCAAGGATATTTTTCACATAACGGGGGCAATTTGTGGCATATTTGGTGATTGGTCAAGCTTCTGATTTGTTGTGTCGGTTCATCAACGTGGTCCGGTTCTTCAACTTTTGCTTTTCCTTTTCGATCTCGTTCAGATGGGCTTCCTCCTCCCATTTGACCCTT